>CM042143.1:41988292-42072423 GCA_023376005.1 Doryteuthis pealeii | reverse complement strand
CCCCCCTCTCGACAGACATAGGAGGCAAATGAATTATAGCTGATGGAGTGACTGGAGAATAGCAGCAGACAGTTTATATACCTCTCTGACATTCTATGTTCACCTGACTGATTTTGGTCTTCGTTGTTTATCTCTTTCCGCTTGTAATACTTGTTTTGTTTGTGCACCCCTTGGTGGAGGGCCGCGCTGCGAGATGTTTTGAGCAATATGTGCAACGTGGACAGGTCCTAGAGGACTGGTGATGACACAGAATCAATTGCGTAGACAAAGACAAGATGAACGGCCAGAAGGAGCATGAGAAAGATGCAGTGAACGCTAAGAGAGTTGCAGAAGTGTGCAAAAGAGGCTTCGCAGCCCGCCCGGTGGTGTTACAATGACTCTCCACGGAAAAAAAAAAGACTTTATTTCATTTTTGGCCTGAGGGGAGTTTTCCGAATGTTAAGCACCTCCACCCCACCCATGGGGTCAGAAAATGAATCAATAATGTCAATTTTATGAGATTGTTGTTTTCATACACAATGCAAACTTTTGCCAACACTTGTGTTCGACCGAAATTATGAAAATGTTTGTAAGATAAAATATGTTTTGTAAATTGGCATTAAATGAAATTTTTCATTTATGAAAATGAAAAAATGGAATTAAAATATTTTTGCCATATACATTCATTGTTTTGGTTTTGTCTTTTTGTTAATTTGACAAAATATTTTATTTTTTTACTAAAATACCTAGCCTGATAATGGATAGTAATATTATCATCGGGATCCAAGGGGGCCTGTCTCCCAGCAGTGCCTGAACCTCTTCCGCCATCTAAAATTGTCAGGGCCAGGTTTATTGCCTGGTGGCTGAGGCCCCCAAAAGGGTAATACCAAAGAGATCACACACCTTGTTTTTGTTTACTGGCCACTGCAAAAGCTTCGGTTTATGTGTGATTTGCTTTTGAAATTATTCATACTACATAGAATATTTGAAACTTAAAACATTATTAATTGATATAAATTCTGGAATAAGAATTCTTATTTGAAGGCTATCATTTTTTACAACTGATTATTTCTAATAGGAATGTGAAACTATATAATTTGGCTTGATAAGAAAAGAATTACTTAAAGGGTTAAGATGATGTAAAATGAACGAACGACCAACCACACCTTAAATAATGACTTGGTCCAAAAATGTTTCCATTGAAATTTGTATTCCATTAGTTTGATTAGGATTATTTGGACTACAAAGGGTTGATACTTTTGAACAATGTAATATCAGTGAAAAATAAAAGTATTCAGCTTGAATTTTACAAGAGAGTTCATAAGTGGAGTGTCAAGAATGTCCAAAATCAGGTTATCTTTCTGATATTTCCTGTATTCAACTTGTGTCTGCAAATAATAAAAACGAAAGGGGAAAAGATGAAAAAAGAAATGAAAGAAAAAAAGACGGTCAAATTTAAAAGAGTATAGAAGAAAGAAGAAGAAGAAGAAGAAGAAAGCAATGAATGAAAGAAGGAAAAGAAAAAAAAGGAGAATAATATAAACAACTGAAGAGGATAGAAGTAGACCCATTGAAAATCCAGTTTAAAGTGTCACAATTCAAAAAAGATGAAGTGTTTTTGATTTTTCAGTTGAAAAGAAAACAAATCTCCAAGTGAAAAATGTTTTCAGATGATTTTGTGCAAATTGAATAGAAGTTTGAAAAATGTTTGGTTTTATTTTTCTTTTGTTTAATGGCATATCAGAATTTTGTAGGTTATTTAATGTCCAAGCCATCCCCTTTTTTTTTATAGAAAAGGAAAAAAACCAAAAGTAAAAAAGTACTATCAAGCCTTAGATGAGGGGATACGGGGGGGTTTATACCTTCGCCAAGGGCAAATATTATACCACATATTCGTCAAGGGTAGGATGTGACACAAAGGTCCAAGTATGTGGCATCCAGCAAGAATCAAACTCACTTTCAATGGATCTGCAAGACTAAGAATATTTAAAAAAACTATATTCTGTTTAGTAAAAGCTTCTTTTTTTTTAACCGAATTCTTTTGTAATTAATATAATGGAATGACGCATCTTCCCCCGTACCGTCAGCAGTGGTCGGTGTGCTAGCCACTATTTAAGTCACACAGAGTGATCTATGTGGGACTCATGTGAAGGACTCTCCTATACAACCACTCAGTATAACTGGTCATTTACGATTAACAAAGTGATTCAAATTCTTTTGAACAAATTTTTTTCTATATCAAACTGCATTTCTGTATAAGACTGGTGGCATTTATGCTGCTTGGAGCCCCCTTAAAACTAGTAGTAAATGATTTCAGCTCTGAAAACACATTTGGAATTCATAGGTAATTGTCTGAAGATGACTTATTTTAAGATAATTTTTTAAACATCTGAAAAGCCCGAGTTATGTGGCCTGACGTATGTGTTTATGCACAATAAAAAGATGAAGACACGTCTGAAATATCAAATTATTCTATCAACCTTATCTCATAAATACAGACAAGTTGAATTCTTTTTAAATCAAAAATTTTTTTCTAATTTTTTTTAAAACCAAATTCTTTTTTCATGAATAATAATAAATTACTATAGACAATTTTCATAAACCTGTAAGAGTAATGGCATGAAGGAGTACTCCAGATTTCCAAATGGAACCTCACCGGATGCAGTTTACCGTCATAACCACAAGACAGATTTCTATGTTAGATTTTTCGTTAACTTCATGTGTATAAATAAATTAGTAGAAACTTCATATGTATTAAGAAACTGGTTGCTGACGCGTCATCCATTTTGCTCATAAGAGCAATTGAAGAATAGGTTTGGGACAATCAGATAGGAACTAAGTCTTGACATGACAGCCGATGAATCAGATCATCATCATCATCATACAATAAGTAAGTAGTAGTCCTATGGCTAATTCTAGTTTCTTTTTCTTATTTTTTATTCACAAATTTACAAATAAATTTGACAAATTAAACTTTATTGAATTTTAAAAATTCACCCTTTAAATTACACACAATTCTATCAGATTTTTTGTGCCAATCATTTTTGAGATGAACTTATTATTATTATTATTATTATATTATTATTATTCAATAATTGTTTCCTTGCAAATAACAATAAATAAACTTCAAATTAGACGGCCAGTTTGGATTTAATGATCAATTTATTCCTTATCTGTTTAACAAAAAATGGGAGAAATTTTATTGAAATTTATGAACTTTCATTTTTTTTTATTGAAATATCTTTCTTGGTTCAAAAATCAAACTTTCCAAAATCAATTTTTAAAATAAGCATCTTTATTTCCTTATTTATTTATTTATTTAATTTCTCTGTCTCTCTCCCTTCCTTTCTTTTCCTTATTTCTTCCTACCTTTCATTTCCATTGAGCAGACAATATGTGCTGATCTTAGAAATTATCATTATTTACTTATAATTATCATAATATTCCTTCCTTGCAAATAAACAAATAAATAACAATAAATAAAAGTAATTATAGTTCAGATGTAATTTCCAGTTTATTTTCATCTTTAATTTAAGTACGAAATTTTTTAATTAAAATTTAATGTTTTGTTGAATTTCAGAAAGTTTTATTCAAATATCACATATTTTGTTTTAAAAATTCAATTTTTTTGGAATAAGTTTTCAAAAATAAGTATTCTTCATTCTTTATTTTTTCCTTTATTCATTTCTTTCTTTATCTTTGTTCCTTTCTTTTTCCTCCGTTTTTTCTTTCTTCCATTCCATTTACATCGTTAAATGTCTAGTGAGGTATCATTTCCTCTTTCTCTGATTAGTTTCAGAAATTAATGGTTTTCATATTTCCTTTTTTAATTCTAAAATTCAGAATCTATGTGAAAAATTAACATTATAGCTCCATTTTTTGGACAAGAAACTCCAGTTCCACCAAGGCGCAATAACCATTTGGATTTTTGTGAAGATACTGCTGATGATAGTCTTCAGCATATAGAATGCAGGGGCTGGTAAGATCTCCGTGGTGATTTCAGGATAACCTTTCTTTTGTCAATTCCTCCTGATAAGCCTTTTTTGACGCCTTTGCCGCTGCCAATTGTTCATCACCAAAACAATAAATACCCGATCGATACTGAGTGCCATGATCAATTTCCTTGACGCATACCTTGAAGTTGGATTATGACTTTCCCAGAACACCTGAAAAATATAACAAAAATAATATGCAATCAGCTATTAAACTTCAAAACCTTTTCTTCTGAGAATAGTGTACTTGTATGGGATGTGCTTACAAAGTTCAAAGATTTACATAAGGAAAAGATTTATTTCTAATTTATTTACCATATTGGATTAAAAAACAAAAACAGACTGACAAAATTTTGTATTATTTAGATTATTAAACTGTTGTCCTCATCTTTATTATTATATACATAACGTTTCGGCCAATGTGCTTTCTAGCCTTCTTCAGGTGTTTCATGTCATGATTGGGAGCCTACAAGGAACTTCAAACTGAACCCTTTATTCAATCCACCATGACTGGGTACAAGTATTATGCTATGTTAAGTTTTATGTTATAATTGCCCGTGGTCAGGACTGAGCCTGCAACCTCAAGATGATTGTCACTTAGAACTGTATTAACTCAACCCCAATATCCGTTGAACCATGTATCCTGAAGTTTGACAGGAAACACATTGGCTGAAACATTGTGTATATAACAATAAAGATGAGGACAACAGTCTGAAAAATCTAAATAATATAAATTATCAAGCCTCATCTTAAAAATTCAGACAAATAAAACTGAAAAAACTTGAACCATTGTTTATTATTGGCAGATATTTTGATGAAATTTCAATGGCAAATAGGAATTTGATTTAGTTTGTGTCGTGAGTAAGGCGGCCAATTTACTCACATACAAAGAGAAGTAAGAAATATGTGAGTAAGACACAAGTCAAGGGCTTCCAAGAAGTATATTCATTCGTTCATATATATATATATTTAAAGTTGTAAATAGAGGAATTACATTAATAATTGATAATTGAATTAAATTACCATGACCATACAACTCGGCAAACACTATGTGCAACATCTGGAGCACTGGACCTGAAATCGAAACAGCTGTCCAGTGCTCCGGATGTCACACATGTGTTTGCTGAATTGTCTGGTCATGGTAATTTAATTCAATTATCATATATATATACATACTAACTAACTCCCTGTCTCATCTGTCTAACATCTATTTATTAGATGCAATCATTATTTTATGGTATAGAGGGGAGATAGCTAATCCAATACAACACCCCCTCTAAGATAAATGCCTTTCTTGCAAAAGGTATTTTCTTCTTTTAGAATCAACGTCCAAAATTTCTTTTAGGGTTTCTTTTTCTTTTACTAATCCTTCGAGGTTTCATAACTTGAAGTGTTTGCAAATCAAATGTGTCACACAAAATTTCCATTGATAAATGTGTTTGTACATTTTCTTCTTTGGTAATCTGTGTTTCAATTGATTACCATGTATTTTAAATTTCCAATGAGAAAAAAAATTATCTCCAGGTTTAAAATATCTATTGGACGTTTGTTTGGTGTTTTTCCAAACATTCATTTTTTGTCCTGGCAACAATTTATCAGAAATTGATTTTACTCTCCTATCAAACATTAATTCAGTTGGTGATAAATCCAATTGTGTATTTGGATTAGGAGTCATTCTATAGATCCAGAGAAAGTGTTGTAAACTTACAATCCCATTCTGCTCTCCATTAATTTTCTTTAATCCATGCTTAAATGAATCTACAAACTTCTTGACGTTTGATCTCGGGTGATATGGTGATGTGGTAATATGTTCAATGGAGTAGAATTTATAAAATTTTGCAAATTCCCTTGAGGTAAATTGTGTTCCAGTAGAGACGATTGTATCTGGAACTCCAAATCTTACAAATATTTCATTTAAGAAATTCACTGTTATAGTCAAAGTCGGACATTTACACTTCAAAATTTTGGGTAATTTTGAAAAAACTGTCCACAATTATTAAATAGTATGAGCTATTCAAAGATTCCACAAAATCATTGTGTAATCTTTTCCATAGAACATCTGTCTTAGGCCAAAGTTCAAATTTAATTGGTTGTGATTTTTCCACTAGTGCACAACTTCATCAGTTTTTTCACTAGAAGTTCTATATCACAGTCCATTCCTGGCCAATATATGAAACTTTTCATTAGTGACTTCATTCTACTCATTCCAGAATGTCCAATACAAAAGTCTTTTAAAATCCGTTTTTGTAATGAAACAGATATCACCACTCTCTCAGCATACACTAATTACTCATCACAAATAGAAAAGTATTATTTTTCGTACTTTTTTTGTATTTATTCCCTGCAGATGATACCTGACTTTTAGTTTTTGCAATAAAATCGTCTTTTTTAGTTTCAATCCTGATTTTATCTAAAGTAACCGATAGCTCGCTGACTGTGTTAAATATTTAAAAATTTTATAACAGAAAAGGTAATTAGAGTTATGGCCTTTGGAGGTTACCCGGATGGGCTGATGCTGATAATGAGAGTGTGAGTGGTAGTGGGAGAAGCAGTATTTAAGTGCTAGCATCCTACTTCCTAGACACCTTTGTGTGGTATGGTGGGACATCATGCTGATGTATTTGTCTCAGCTCCAAAGGTCTAATATTTTTAGGTAACTTTGGGGGCCTGCATTCGACAGAAAAGAAATGGGGATTTTCAAATTTTGATAGTCTCCATTCGCCGGAGAGCAAATTAAAGCTTCTTTGGAAGTTTGTTTAAGGTATTTGTACCTGTAAGAAAGAAGCAGAATTATTTTTCTTAGGTTCAAGAGATGAACAAGCTGTTAGTCTCAAGTCATTGGACCTAGCTAAAACCAGCAGAATTACAGGACGAGTTGGCCCTCATTGCAAAAGAATTTAGGAATTGTTCCTAAACAAAAAGAACAGGTTTTTACAAAACACTTTCAGCTAAAATGTTCGAAGTTCCCTCCTCTTTTCCTGTCGTTACTGAGCGAGAACCAAAAGCACATGGAAGTTTAGGAGTTTTCCTCCTCCTGTCCAAGAGACTTGATACATTTTCCTACCTCAAAAGGACTATATTTCGTAGCCTCCACGAGGCTACATATTTTTTCAACCAAGTTAATGATGGTGTAGCATTAGTTTCGTATTTGCCTGGGAGAGTTGTCTGCACGGTTTAGTTTGCTGGTGCCCGCTAGGGGAATTAGTATTTAAGCGGCTGGTTCAAAAGGCTTCTCTCTCTTATCCTGTTCCAGTAACTATGAGCCACATGGAGTAGATACGGTCTACTCCTTCTCGTTGGGGCTTTTGGCCCCACTTACATTACTGTAAGTTCTTCACACAGCATGGACTATCCTAGTCTCATGTCTGTACTTTTATATGTTATCTTGTACCATTCATCAATGTGTCTTCATCTTTATTTATGTACTTGTATCTCGTCATATCCATGTGCTGTCAATATTAAATGTTATTGTCTGTTAACCTTCGTCGGAGTATTGTATATTCAAAGTATATATAACTTTGAATCATTCTTACAACTGGTGACCTCGATGTGATATATAACTTTGCACCTTCTTACAATGGCATGTCAAAGAAGAGAAAAAGGAAAAGGTGTTCTCTTTTTTATTACTTTTATTTGCTTTATCACTCTTTGTATTTTTCTTTTTATCTTTTTAACAGTTTCATAAATTTGTTATCATTTACATAGGGATTCTCACAAAACCTCACAAGGAGGAATATTCTTGCAAGCATAATAGTATCTTTCTAATAAATTTGTTATTTAGGCTATCAGCAATTTTGGATCTGCTTCAAGCCTCACTAATATACGAGACCGAATTTCTGAGTCTCTTTCAGCCATAATGGACAAATATTAAGTATTTAAATTATCTGCTATCAACTCATTCAGTTTAAATCTCTTGCATTCCTTATTTACAATGCCTACGTAGGTGACGTAATCATCGTCCGGCTGATATCGTGTATGGATAAAGAGCTTTTTTCACTGTAAATTCTTGACAAAATCAGAACTGTTTCATAAAAATTTATGTCCTAGTTTTTTAGGCAAAATGTAGTTTGCAGTATTTTTCGTGTTCTGCTGGTGATAATTTACATAAAAGGAGATGTACCTCTTTCTTGTCCTGTCCATGTTTTTCATTTACTTCTGAAAATCTCCTCATACCTCCTGAAATATGATGCAAAAGAGTTATCCCTTCTTTGAGATTATAAGTAAACTTGCCAATTGAATTAGCGGAAATGTCCAAAGTGAAAGAAATTTGTTCAAACTATTTCCTTCTGCAAAATTGTTTCTAAAAACTTGGGAGTTTTTGCATCAGAATTCCTACAATCTTTCTGATGTTGTTGCAAACAAACGTTTTTATTATGTTTGCCAATTCCTCTATTTTACTGCGAGTCAGTACAAAAAAAGATTTTTCCTTTTCGGGTGTAGCCACTTCTTTATGCTAAAATTCAATTTTAGCTTTGAACTTTATTGTAAATCAAAATGCCCATTGCCAATTTTGTGTCATGAGTAAGGCAGCTAATTTACTCATGACACAAAGAGAAATAAGAGATATGTAAGTGAGTAAGACGCAACTCAAGGGTTTCCGAATTCTATATTTATTCACTCATATATATATACATACTAACTAACTCCCCGTCTCATCTAACATCTATTTATTAGACGGATGCAACCATTATTTTTATGGTATATAGAGGAGGTAGCTAATCCTATACAACAATTTGTTTGATGGTAATTTTATTTTTCAACACCCAAAGCACACTGCAAAAATATTTTGAGAATAATGGAATTAATATCTTATGAGGGTAATCCCAAAGATAAAGGTCTTCAAAATATTTAGAAATCACATAAACATTTATTGTTTATTGTTAATGATGTTTACATCATTTTAAACTTTCAACATATATCTATTTTTCTACATAATTGCCATTTCAGTAGATACATTTTTGTCGATGATGTGGCAGTTTTTGTATGCCCATGTCATACCAGTTCACTGCCATGTCGTTAAGGAAGTGTTGAACCTTATCATTGTTGCAAACTCCTACACCACTTGCAGATGTTTGTGACATCCATGCAAGACTTGCCATACATTTCCAGTAATTGGCAATGAATTTCAATCAGTTTAAAGTCTTTTACATTCAAAATCCAAATAAATGCCAAACTTTGCACTTGGCAGTAGCATCAATCAGGAGCTCCATCAGAAATAATTGCTAGGCCAAGAGTGTGGGAAAGAGGCAGGGGTAGGGGCATGCAGAACAAACACAATAGTATTGCTAACAGCCGTTTCCCTGCATCCCCAGTGCTTTGAAAACCTTATTTTTTGGGTTACCCTCATAGAACGGCCATCCTAAAGTCTTAACTTAAATCCAATTAAAAATCTATGATCAATATTTGATAGCTTCAAAATTGCAAACCTTCTAATGAAACGGAGTTATTCAATATATTGAATGATTATTGGTAGCAATTATTACATGATCAATCATTTGTTGAAATCTTTACCAGACAAAATCAGGAAGTAATTGATGCTAATGGATACAACTCAACCAAATATTAAGTGGTCATGAATTATCCTAACTTGTGATTAGTCTTTTGCTAATGGATAGACCCTATAAATTATTAAGTGGTCATGAACTATTCTAATTTGTTATTAACATCTTCAATTGTCTTAATAAATTTTTTGATGTCAGCTATTTGTCTGATCCTGGAATTTTAAAGTAGTCTTCTTGCAGTGAATATGCAGCTACCAGCGCATTTGATGTAGCACTGGTCCTGCAGCCACACCCTGTCTGTGATGGGGCTATGATTCAAAATTATTCTTTCTCCTAGACTTGTTGCCAAACCAAGGCTAAACAACCCATTCTGTCTTACTGTTTACCCACAACTGAAGGAAGAAGAAAAGAATTCATGTTTATTAGCATGAAATGAAATGCAAACAGCCTCATCCAGGATATGAATTTGGCTTGTTGATTCCATTTCCGATGATAACCATTACATAATGTACATTTCCTATATCTCTATATGATTAAGGTGGAGGTGCATGGTGCATTGGTTACCATTGTAGGAAATGGGCACATTGAGACAAGTTTAAATCCTGGACAAGGCTGTTTGTACATAGAGCAAATACATTTTGGAACAGTATGCATCCAATTATTCTCCCTCCAGCTATGGGTAAATAGTAGACTGATAACCATTATGCTATATGTGCTTCTTATATATATATGTATGTATGTATGTATGTTTGTGTCATGTCACTTAATGCGCTACTAGTACTATGTAATCTAGTATGACCTGTTGCATAGTTGAATCATTGACGACTAAACCGGTAACCCCACAGATCTAATCTGATGAGGAGGGTGGCTAGATACCCTGCAGGACGAAAAACAAGACCTGTATAAAGGGTCAAGGAAGCTATTGTCTCAACGGCCATCTAGAGCATTATTTCTGGGGAGTGTTGGACCCCTTATTTCTTGTTAGGTTATCCAACTAGGAGAAGGACAACTCTGATTTAACACCCGTGATTGACATCATCACCGGTTATCTTGCTTCGGTTTGACATTGGATAATAATCATGAAAATTTAGAGAGTGGTATTCGTGTTGTAAAAGCATTAACCACTATAATACCATGATGTACTTTCTTTTCATCTATCAACCTCTCAAAAAGTCCCATGTCGATGGATGTGTGGCGACATGTGCAGACCTGACCAGTTGGAAGCATGCAGTTACATATCTACACATTGGCGGCAGGAGACTTATCCTAACTTCGTTGTTGTCCATCTGTGTACAGGTGGAGACTCTTGAGTCTGAGCAGCCCTATTTAGGAGAGCACTGCTCACCCAAACTAATGGGATAGTGCTAGAAAAGGTGCACTAAACATTGCCTTTTACCTCAACACTGGTAAGTTCCCTGCGACTAACTGTGGTTCATTTCTAGCAGGAAGAAAAGAAATATAAAACAATTTTCAAATGACCAGATTAAACTTAACCTGTTGGAATGTGAGAACTCTTCTAAATCATAGCTCTCCAAATCAACCGGAAAGAAGAATGGCACTTGTGACAAAGGAACATCAGAGATTACAGATTGATATTGCTGCTCTATCGGAAAGCCGATTATCAGATGAGGATCAGTTGACTGAAGTATTGACAGGTTATAAACTCTTTTGGGTTGGTAAGCCAAAGGGCATGAGGTGGTGTTGGTTTTGCCGTGAATACAAGACTGGCAAAATATTTGGAGCTTCTTTCTAGCATCAGTGATCGCATAATGAAACTGCATATCCAGTTGCAGTCTGGACAGTATGCAACCTTATTTTCTATATATGCCCCGACCCTTCAAGCTAATCAAGAGACTGTCATGACTTTTTATGAATCCCTTCGCACTGCTATTGTCTCTATGCCAAAGGAGGATGTTGATTATACTTGGGGATTTTAATGCACGTGCAGGAATCTTGAGATATGGAATGCTCTTGGTCGTTATGGTATTGGTAAAGTAAATGCAAATGGACTGAAACTACTTGAGCACTATTCTGAGCTCAATTTAACCATTTGCAATACTCTTTTCCATCAAAAACTTAAACATAAACTTACTTGGACCCACCCGAGATCAAAACATGGCCATATGATAGACTTCATCATAACCCGCCACCGTTATATTAGTGATGTCTGTAATGTACGTGTTATGTGTAGTGCAGAGTGCGACACAGATCACAGTCTAGTTCGAGGAAAATTCAAACTCCGTGTTTTCAAAAAGACTTGTATGCCTGGAGTAAAAACACAGCCTATATTTAAACAAAGTCAAGCAAAAGGATGTGAATGAAAGATTGATTGAACATTTGACTGTCTGGAGTTTAATGGCACTTAGGAAAACTTTAGAGACCAAGTTTATTCCACTGGAATGCATGAGTTATTATTACAGAAAAGAATATTTAGAATAGTATTGGGGCCAAGACATCTCCCTGCTTAACCTCATTATCTATTTCATCCAACAAACTACCACTCATGACAATTTTAGCTTTCATACTATTGTGCAAACCATTTGAGTATATTCACAAATATTGGTGGGCAATCGGATATTTACTCAATATCGTCCAAAGTGCATGTCTGTTAATTGTATTAAAAGCTTTTGTCAAATCGAGCTGTTACTCATTAAACTTCTCCTGCACTTGTCTGCTCAAAAATATCATGTCATTTACTCCTCTCTCAGACCTAAAAACCATTTTGTGATTCAGGAATGACTACAGGACAAATGTATGAAAGCAAGACTCTTAAGAGAACCATGCTAACAGTGCCCAGAAGTGTGATTCCAGGTAGTTATCACAACTACCTTTATCTCCTTTGCCCTTGTATAAACACACCAAAGCACCATCAATCCAGTCATTTGGTAGAGGAGAACCATTCCAGCATTGAGCGATGAGATTAAACAGAGCATGTTTGATATCAAAATGTTTTACCTTCAACAGTTTTTTCGAGAGCCCATCTAAACCTGGTGCCCTACCAGAATTAATTTGTTTAATAGCCAATTCAAATTCTGCAAAAGTTGGTAAATGATCCATCTCATATTTGGTCTTGTATCGATGAAGACTCTGCAGAACATCAGCACTGACTACTGAAGGGTTATTAAATAAATCCGTGAAGTGTTGTTGCCATTGCTGAAGGATTTGTTTTGATTCTTTGATCAAGGTGGTGTTGTCCCTTGACCTTAGAGGAGCAATGGAAGAAGTTAGTGGACCAAAAACTTTATGCATGAGGCCATAGAACAGTTTTAGGTCCTTTTTTATTAAAGGCATTCTAAATTTCAGCAGAAATCTTTGACCATCACTCATTTTTCATCCTCCTTAGTTCACACTGTAATATATATTTGGACTCCGTATAATCCTTCTATTCAGAGTCGGAGTGAGGGTTTACTATGCAGTGTCCTTATAAAACATGCTCTTTTATTTTCCAGTAAATGACATTGTCATCAAATCAGTGTTTTCTCACTCTAAAACCAAGCGATGAGCTGGTCATGTTGTGTGTATGAGTGATGTTAGAATGTCAAAGCACCTCCTTTACGGTCAGCTGCATGATGGCAAAAGGCCATAGCATAAGCCTTGGAAGAGGTATAAGGATTGCTTAAAAAACAACCTTGTAAAAATAAAAATAGATCCTGACAACTGGGAAATGCTGGCATTGAAGAGAACTGACTGGAGAATTCATGTAGATGATGGCTGTATCAGTTTTGAGAGTGAAAGAATTGAGCAGGAAAACTTCAAGTGTCAACTTTGAAAGGGATACACCAGTCATATTGGAGATAACATGGAGGGTTGGAAACATGTGGTTGGATTCTGCTTTCTAAGGCTGGATATGTCAATCATCGGAAATCGTATCAGAGACAATTCCTGAACACTCCAGGAACAAACAATGTGTCTTGTAACAAAATCTGTAAATCAGCTTCTGGCCTTAAGAGACATATGGTGGTGCATAAGCATAAAATTTTATCATCTGATACAATGGAAAGACATCCTTCCTATGTCATATTTGCATCAAACTTTGTGGATTGATGAGTCATTTGAGGGCTCATGAGAGGAAAGGTTCTGTTGGTAGGGGTTATAGGATTGTAAGGGACAGCAGCGATCTGTAAAGATTATGCTATTGCTATATATATGATTATGACAGTACCTTGAGTAACTCTGTGTATTTCACAATGGAAGGGTCAAACTGCAGCCGAACAACTTCATTCTGATTTGTTTTTCCAGAGCAAACATCTTTGTAGGTAGGATTTTCTGTACACCCACCAGCATAACCGACCTAAAAAAAGGAAAAAAAAAAAGAATTATGATAATACAGTTTGGGATCAAAGAATAGTATCTGTTCTTTCATGTTGAATTTTGATCTGTTGATCATTTAAAAGAGCAAAAATATTTGAATCAACAAAATATCCAAATTTATTTTCATAAAGGTTTCCTAGAAATCTTTATTAGTGAAATTTAAACAGACAAGTTCACTTACTTGGGTAGAAAAAACTCCTTTGGTTTTCCAAAATTTCCGCTCTGCACCCCAGAAACATCCCATACCTTAAAAAAAATTAAAAAAATGTCTGCTCAATTTTCTGTTAACTATAAGAAATTTTATGCAATAAAAAATAAATTAAATATATAAACAATGAAAAATTAAATTTTGTGAAATGAATAATAAACAAATTAGATTTTATTGAAATAAATAATAAATGATATTTTATTTGATAATAATAATATTAATACATATCATTAGATAAATTTAGAAAAAAAAATCATTATCTTAATAATAATACTTGGACCTTGCCAGAGAAGTGAAAAAACTGAGGAACATGAGTAGCATTGGAATGGTCCTCAAGGGTTTGTGAAAGAATATATATATGATGTTCACCTGCAGACATCTTACACATGGACATACAAGTGTAGGCCAAACAGCATCATTCAGTTCTGTGCAGATTCTGGATGCCATGCCAGGAAAACCTGCCAGGGGCAATGACTGATGAGGACAGGTAGTGTGTATATATATATATATATATATATATATATATATACACACAATCGTTGTTTCATATCACACACATATATATATATATATATATATACATACATATGTGAGAATGGAAAATGAAATCCGACAATATGAGGACCATTCAATGCTACTCATGTTCCTCAGTTTTTTCACTTCTCTGGCAAGGTCCAGTATTATTATTAAGATAATGATTTTTTTTTCTAAATTTATCTAATGATATGTAATTAATATTATTATTATCAAATAAATATCATTTATTATTTATTTCATAAAATCTAATTTGTTTATTATTCATTTCACAAAATTTAATTTTTCATTGGTTTATATATTTAATTTATTTTTTATTGCATAAAAATTCTTATAGTTAAAGAAAATTGAGCAGACATTTTTTTTATTTTTTTAAGGTATGGGATGTTCTGGGTGCAGAGCGGGAAATTTTGGAAAACCAAAGGAGTTTTTTTCTACCCAAGTAAGTGAACTTGTCTGTTTAAATTTCACTAATTAAGATTTCTAGGAAACCTTTATGAAAATAAATTTGGATATTTTGTTGATTCAAATATTTTGCTCTTTAAATGATCAACAGATCAAAATTCAACATGAAAGAACAGATACTATTCTTTGATTCCCAAACTGTATTATCATAATTCTTTTTTTTTTCCTTTTTTTAGGTCGGTTATGCTGGTGGGTGTACAGAAATCCTACCACAAAGATGTTTGCTCTGGAAAACAAATCAGAATGAAGTTGTTCGGCTGCAGTTTTGACCCTTCCATTGTGAAATACAACGAGTTACTCAAGGTACTGTCATAATCATATATATAGGGCAATAGCATAATCTTTACAGATCGCTGCTGTCCTTACAATCCTATAACCCCTACCAACAGAACCTTTCCTCTCATGAGCCCTCAAATGACTCATCAATCCACAAAGTTTGATGCAAATATGACATAGGAAGGATGTCTTTCCATTGTATCAGATGATAAAATTTTATGCTTAAAGCACCACCATATGTCCTCTTAAGGCCAGAAGCTGATTACAGATTTTGTTACAAGACACATTGTTTGTTCCTGGAGTGTTCAGGAATTTGTCTCTGATACGATTTCCGATGATTGACATATCCAGCCTTAGAAAGCAGAATCCAACCACATGTTTTCAACCCTCCATGTTATCTCCAATATGACTGGTGTATCCCTTTCAAAGTTGACACTTGAAGTTTCCTGCTCAATTCTTCACTCTCAAACCTGATACAGCCATCATCTACATGAATTCTCCAGTCAGTTCTCTTCAATGCCAGCATTTCCCAGTTGTCAGGATCTATTTTTATTTTTACAAGGTTGTTTTTTAAGCAATCCTTATACCTCTTCCAAGGCTTATGCTATGGCCTTTTGCCATCATGCAGCTGACGTAAGGAGGTGCTTTGACATTCTAACATCACTCATACACACAACATGACCAGCTCATCGCTTGGTTTTAGAGTGAGAAAACACTGATTTGATGACAATGTCATTTACTGGAAAATAAAAGAGCATGTTTTATAAGGACACTGCATAGTAAAACCCTCACTTCCGACTCTGAATAGAAGGATTATACGGAGTCCAAATATATATTACAGTGTGAACTAAGGAGATGAAAAATGAGTGATGGTCAAAGATTTTGCTGAAATTTAGAATGCCTTTAATAAAAAAGGACCTAAAACTGTTCTATGGCCTCATGCATAAAGTTTTTTGGTCCACTAACTTCTTCCATTGCTCCTCTAAGGTCAAGGGACAACACCACCTTGATCAAAGAATCAAAACAAATCCTTCAGCAATGGCAACAACACTTCACGGATTTATTTAATAACCCTTCAGTAGTCAGTGCTGATGTTCTGCAGAGTCTTCATCGATACAAGACCAAATATGAGATGGATCATTTACCACTTTTGCAGAATTTGAATTGGCTATTAAACAAATTAATTCTGGTAGGGCACCAGGTTTAGATGGGCTCTCGAAAAAACTGTTGAAGGAAACATTTTGATATCAACATGCTCTGTTTAATCTCATCGCTCAATGCTGGAATGGTTCTCCTCTACCAAATGACTGGATTGATGGGTGGCTTTGGTGTGTTATACAAGGGCAAAGAGAATAAAGGTAGTTGTGATAACTACCTGGAATCACACTTCTGGGCACTGTTTAGCATGGTTCTCTTAAGAGTCTTGCTTTCATACATTTGTCCTGTAGTCATTCCTGAATCACAAAATGGTTTTTAGGTCTGAGAGAGGAGTAAATGACATGATATTTTTGAGCAGACAAGTGCAGGAGAAGTTTAATGAGTAACAGCTCGATTTGACAAAAGCTTTTAATACAATTAACAGACATGCACTTTGGACGATATTGAGTAAATATCCGATTGCCCACCAATATTTGTGAATATACTCAAATGGTTTGCACAATAGTATGAAAGCTAAATTGTCATGAGTGGTAGTTTGTTGGATGAAATAGATAATGAGGTTAAGCAGGGAGATGTCTTTGGCCCCAATACTATTCTAAATATTCTTTTCTGTAATAATAACTCATGCATTCCAGTGGGAATAAACTTGGTCTCTAAAGTTTTCCTAAGTGCCATTAAACTCCAGACAGTCAAAAAATGTTCAATCAATCTTTCATTCATCCCTTTTGCTTGACTTTGTTTAAATATAGGCTGTGTTTTTACTCCAGGCATACAAGTCTTTTTGGAAAAACACGGAGTTTGAATTTTCTCGAACTAGACTGTGATCTGTGTCGGCACTCTGCACTACACATACACGTACATTACAGACATCACTAATATAACGGTGGCGGGTTATGATGAAGTCTATCATATGGCCATGTTTTGATCTCGGGTGGGTCCAAGTAAGTTTATGTTTAAGTTTTTGATGGAAAAGAGTATTGCAAATGGTTAAATTGAGCTCAGAATAGTGCTCAAGTAGTTTCAGTCCATTTGCATTTACTTTACCAATACCATACGACAAGAGCATTCCATATCTCAAGATTCCTGCACGTGCATTAAAATCCCCAAGTATAATCAACATCCTCCTTTGGCATAGAGACAATAGCAGTGCGAAGGGATTCATAAAAAGTCATGACAGTCTCTTGATTAGCTTGAAGGGTCGGGGCATATATAGAAAATAAGGTTGCATACTGTCCAGACTGCAACTGGATATGCAGTTTCATTATGCGATCACTGATGCTAGAAAGAAGCTCCAAATATTTTGCCAGTCTTGTATTCACGGCAAAACCAACACCACCCTCATGCCCTTTGGCTTACCAACCCAAAAGAGTTTATAACCTGTCAATACTTCAGTCAACTGATCCTCATCTGATAATCGGCTTTCCGATAGAGCAGCAATATCAATCTGTAATCTCTGATGTTCCTTTGTCACAAGTGCCATTCTTCTTTCCGGTTGATTTGGAGAGCTATGATTTAGAAGAGTTCTCACATTCCAACAGGTTAAGTTTAATCTGGTCATTTGAAAATTGTTTTATATTTCTTTTCTTCCTGCTAGAAATGAACCACAGTTAGTCGCAGGGAACTTACCAGTGTTGAGGTAAAAGGCAATGTTTAGTGCACCTTTTCTAGCACTATCCCATTAGTTTGGGTGAGCAGTGCTCTCCTAAATAGGGCTGCTCAGACTCAAGAGTCTCCACCTGTACACAGATGGACAACAACGAAGTTAGGATAAGTCCTGCGCCAATGTGTAAGATATGTACTGCATGCTTCCAACTGGTCAGGTCTGCACATGTCGCCACACATCCATCGACATGGGACTTTTTGAGAGGTTGATAGATGAAAAGAAAGTACATCACTGGTATTATAGTGGTTAATGCTTTTACAACACGAATACCACTCTCTAAATTTTCATGATTATTATCCAATTCAACCGAAGCAAGATAACCGGTGATGATGTCAATCACGGGTGTTAAATCAGAGTTGTCCTTCTCCTAGTTGGATAACCTAACAAGAAATAAGGGGTCCAACACTCCCCAGAAATAATGCTCTAGATGGCCGTTGAGACAATAGCTTCCTTGACCCTTTATACAGGTCTTGTTTTTCGTCCTGCAGGGTATCTAGCCACCCTCCTCATCAGATTAGATCTGTGGGGTTACCGGTTTAGTCGTCAATGATTCAACTATGCAACAGGTCATACTAGATTACATAGTACTAGTAGCGCATTAAGTGACATGACACAAACATACATACATACATACATATATATATAAGAAGCACATATAGCATAATGGTTATCAGTCTACTATTTACCCATAGCTGGAGGGAGAATAATTGGATGCATACTGTTCCAAAATGTATTTGCTCTATGTACAAACAGCCTTGTCCAGGATTAAACTTGTCTCAATGTGCCCATTTCCTACAATGGTAACCAATGCACCATGCACCTCACCTTAATCATATAGGAATATAGGAAATGTACTTATGTAATGGTTATCATCGAAATGGAATCAACAAGCCAAATTCATATCCTGGGATGAGGCTGTTTGCCATTTCATTTCATGCTAATAACATGAATTCTTTTCTTTCTTCCTTCAGTTGTGGGTAAACAGTAAGACAGATGGGTTTTTAGCCTTGGTTTGGCAACAAGTCTAGGAGAAAGAATAATTTTGAATCATAGCCCATCCAACAGACAGGGTGTGGCTGCAGGACCAGTGCTACATCAAATGCGCTGGTAGCTGCATATTCACTGCAAGAAGACTACTTTAAAATTCCAGGATCAGACAAATAGCTGACATCAAAAAATTTATTAAGACAATTGAAGATGTTAAAACAATTAGAATAGTTCATGACCACTTAATAATTTATAGGGTCTATCCATTAGCAAAAGACTAATCACAAGTTAGGATAATTCATGACCACTTAATATTTGGTTGAGTTGTATCCATTAGCATCAATTACTTCCTGATTTGTCTGGTAAAGATTTCAACAAATGATTGATCATGTAATAATTGCTACCAATAATCATTCAATATATTGAATAACTCCGTTTCATTAGAAGGGTTTGCAATTTTGAAGCTATCAAATATTGATCATAGATTTTTAATTGGATTTAAGTTAAGACTTTAGGATGGCCGTTCTATGAGGGTAACCCAAAAAAATAAGGTTTTCAAAGCACTGGGGATGCAGGGAAACGGCTGTTAGCAATACTATTGTGTTTGTTCTGCATTGCCCCTACCCCTGCCTCTTTCCCACACTCTTGGCCTAGCAATTATTTCTGATGGAGCTCCTGATTGATGCTACTGCCAAGTGCAAAGTTTGGCATTTATTTGGATTTTGAATGTAAAAGACTTTAAACTGATTGAAATTCATTGCCAATTACTGGAAATGTATGGCAAGTCTTGCATGGATGTCACAAAACATCTGCAAGTGGTGTAGGAGTTTGCAACAATGATAAGGTTCAACACTTCCTTAACGACATGGCAGTGAACTGGTATGACATGGGCATACAAAAACTGCCACATCATCGACAAAAATGTATCTACTGAAATGGCAATTTATGTAGAAAAATAGATATATGTTGAAAGTTTAAAATGATGTTAAACATCATAACAATAAACAATAAATGTTTATGTGATTTCTAAATATTTTGAAGACCTTTATCTTTGGGGATTACCCTCATAAGATATTAATTCCATTATTCTCAAATATTTTTGCAGTGTGCTTTGGGTGTTGAAAAATAAAATTACCATCAAACAAATTGTTGTATAGGATTAGCTACCTCCTCTATATACCATAAAATAATGGTTGCATCCGTCTAATAAATAGATGTTAGATGAGACGGGGAGTTAGTTAGTATGTATATATATATGAGTGAAATAAATATAGAATTCGGAAACCCTTGAGTTGCGTCTTACTCACTTACATATCTCTTATTTCTCTTTGTGTCATGAGTAAATTAGCTGCCTTACTCATGACACAAAATTGGCAATGGCATTTTGATTTACAATAAAGTTCAAAGCTAAAATTGAATTTTAGCATAAAGAAGTGGCTACACCCGAAAAGGAAAAATCTTTTTTTGTACTGACTCGCAGTAAAATAGAGGAATTGGCAAACATAATAAAAACGTTTGTTTTGCAACAACATCAGAAAGATTGGTAGGAATTCTGATGCAAAACTCCAAGTTTTTAGAAACAATTTTGCAGAAGGAAATAGTTGAACAATTTCTTTCACTTTGGACATTTCCGCTAATTCAATTGGCAAGTTTACTTATAATCTCAAAGAAGGGATAACTCTTTTGCATCATATTTCAGGAGGTATGAGGAGATTTTCAGAAGTAAATGAAAAACATGGACAGACAAGAAAGAGGTACATCTCCTTTTATGTAAATTATCACCAGCAGAACACGAAAAATACTGCAACTACATTTTGCCTAAAAAACTAGGAGACATAAATTTTTATGAAACAGTTCTGATTTTGTCAAGAATTTACAGTGAAAAAAGCTCTTTATTCCATACACGATATCAGCCGGACGATGATTACGTCACCTACGTAGGCATTGTAAATAAGGAATGCAAGAGATTTAAACTGAATGAGTTGATAGCAGATAATTTTTAAATACTTAATATTTGTCCATTATGGCTGAAAGAGACTCAGAAATTCGGTCTCGTATATTAGTGAGGCTTGAAGCAGATCCAAAATTGCTGATAGCCTAAATAACAAATTTATTAGAAAGATACTATTATGCTTGCAAGAATATTCCTCCTTGTGAGGTTTTGTTGAGAATCCCTATGTAAATGATAACAAATTTATGAAACTGTTAAAAAGATAAAAAGAAAAATACAAAGAGTGATAAAGCAAATAAAAGTAATAAAAAAGAGAACACCTTTTCCTTTTTCTCTTCTTTGACATGCCATTGTAAGAAGGGTGCAAAGTTATATATCACATCGAGGTCACCAGTTGTAAGAATGATTCAAAGTTATATATACTTTGAATATACAATACTCCGACGAAGGTTAACAGACAATAACATTTAATATTGACAGCACATGGATATGACGAGATACAAGTACATAAATAAAGATGAAGACACATTGATGAATGGTACAAGATAACATATAAAAGTACAGACATGAGACTAGGGATAGTCCATGCTGTGTGAAGAACTTACAGTAATGTAAGTGGGGCCAAAAGCCCCAACGAGAAGGAGTAGACCGTATCTACTCCATGTGGCTCATAGTTACTGGAACAGGATAAGAGAGAGAAGCCTTTTGAACCAGCCGCTTAAATACTAATTCCCCTAGCGGGCACCAGCAAACTAAACCGTGCAGACAACTCTCCCAGGCAAATACGAAACTAATGCTACACCATCATTAACTTGGTTGAAAAAATATGTAGCCTCGTGGAGGCTACGAAATATAGTCCTTTTGAGGTAGGAAAATGTATCAAGTCTCTTGGACAGGAGGAGGAAAACTCCTAAACTTCCATGTGCTTTTGGTTCTCGCTCAGTAACGACAGGAAAAGAGGAGGGAACTTCGAACATTTTAGCTGAAAGTGTTTTGTAAAACCTGTTCTTTTTGTTTAGGAACAATTCCTAAATTCTTTTGCAATGAGGGCCAACTCGTCCTGTAATTCTGCTGGTTTTAGCTAGGTCCAATGACTTGAGACTAACAGCTTGTTCATCTCTTGAACCTAAGAAAAATAATTCTGCTTCTTTCTTACAGGTACAAATACCTTAAACAAACTTCCAAAGAAGCTTTAATTTGCTCTCCGGCGAATGGAGACTATCAAAATTTGAAAATCCCCATTCTTTTCTGTCGAATGCAGGCCCCCAAAGTTACCTAAAAATATTAGACCTTTGGAGCTGAGACAAATACATCAGCATGATGTCCCACCATACCACACAAAGGTGTCTAGGAAGTAGGATGCTAGCACTTAAATACTGCTTCTCCCACTACCACTCACACTCTCATTATCAGCATCAGCCCATCCGGGTAACCTCCAAAGGCCATAACTCTAATTACCTTTTCTGTTATAAAATTTTTAAATATTTAACACAGTCAGCGAGCTATCGGTTACTTTAGATAAAATCAGGATTGAAACTAAAAAAGACGATTTTATTGCAAAAACTAAAAGTCAGGTATCATCTGCAGGGAATAAATACAAAAAAAGTACGAAAAATAATACTTTTTCTATTTGTGATGAGTAATTAGTGTATGCTGAGAGAGTGGTGATATCTGTTTCATTACAAAAACGGATTTTAAAAGACTTTTGTATTGGACATTCTGGAATGAGTAGAATGAAGTCACTAATGAAAAGTTTCATATATTGGCCAGGAATGGACTGTGATATAGAACTTCTAGTGAAAAACTGATGAAGTTGTGCACTAGTGGAAAAATCACAACCAATTAAATTTGAACTTTGGCCTAAGACAGATGTTCTATGGAAAAGATTACACAATGATTTTGTGGAATCTTTGAATAGCTCATACTATTTAATAATTGTGGACAGTTTTTTCAAAATTACCCAAAATTTTGAAGTGTAAATGTCCGACTTTGACTATAACAGTGAATTTCTTAAATGAAATATTTGTAAGATTTGGAGTTCCAGATACAATCGTCTCTACTGGAACACAATTTACCTCAAGGGAATTTGCAAAATTTTATAAATTCTACTCCATTGAACATATTACCACATCACCATATCACCCGAGATCAAACGTCAAGAAGTTTGTAGATTCATTTAAGCATGGATTAAAGAAAATTAATGGAGAGCAGAATGGGATTGTAAGTTTACAACACTTTCTCTGGATCTATAGAATGACTCCTAATCCAAATACACAATTGGATTTATCACCAACTGAATTAATGTTTGATAGGAGAGTAAAATCAATTTCTGATAAATTGTTGCCAGGACAAAAAATGAATGTTTGGAAAAACACCAAACAAACGTCCAATAGATATTTTAAACCTGGAGATAATTTTTTTCTCATTGGAAATTTAAAATACATGGTAATCAATTGAAACACAGATTTACCAAAGAAGAAAATGTACAAACACATTTATCAATGGAAATTTTGTGTGACACATTTGATTTGCAAACACTTCAAGTTATGAAACCTCGAAGGATTAGTAAAAGAAAAAGAAACCCTAAAGAAATTTTGGACGTTGATTCTAAAAGAAGAAAATACCTTTTGCAAGAAAGGCATTTATCTTAGAGGGGGGTGTTGTATTGGATTAGCTATCTCCCCTCTATACCATAAAATAATGATTGCATCTAATAAATAGATGTTAGACAGATGAGACAGGGAGTTAGTTAGTATGTATATATATATATGATAATTGAATTAAATTACCATGACCAGACAATTCAGCAAACACATGTGTGACATCCGGAGCACTGGACAGCTGTTTCGATTTCAGGTCCAGTGCTCCAGATGTTGCACATAGTGTTTGCCGAGTTGTATGGTCATGGTAATTTAATTCAATTATCAATTATTAATGTAATTCCTCTATTTACAACTTTAAATATATATATATATGAACGAATGAATATACTTCTTGGAAGCCCTTGACTTGTGTCTTACTCACATATTTCTTACTTCTCTTTGTATGTGAGTAAATTGGCCGCCTTACTCACGACACAAACTAAATCAAATTCCTATTTGCCATTGAAATTTCATCAAAATATCTGCCAATAATAAACAATGGTTCAAGTTTTTTCAGTTTTATTTGTCTGAATTTTTAAGATGAGGCTTGATAATTTATATTATTTAGATTTTTCAGACTGTTGTCCTCATCTTTATTGTTATATACACAATGTTTCAGCCAATGTGTTTCCTGTCAAACTTCAGGATACATGGTTCAACGGATATTGGGGTTGAGTTAATACAGTTCTAAGTGACAATCATCTTGAGGTTGCAGGCTCAGTCCTGACCACGGGCAATTATAACATAAAATACTTAACATAGCATAATACTTGTACCCAGTCATGGTGGATTGAATAAAGGGTTCAGTTTGAAGTTCCTTGTAGGCTCCCAATCATGACATGAAACACCTGAAGAAGGCTAGAAAGCACATTGGCCGAAACGTTATGTATATAATAATAAAGATGAGGACAACAGTTTAATAATCTAAATAATACAAATTTTGTCAGTCTGTTTTTGTTTTTTAATCCAATATGGTAAATAAATTAGAAATAAATCTTTTCCTTATGTAAATCTTTGAACTTTGTAAGCACATCCCATACAAGTACACTATTCTCAGAAGAAAAGGTTTTTGAAGTCTTAATAGCTGATTGCATATTATTTTTGTTATATTTTCAGGTGTTCTGGGAAAGTCATAATCCAACTCAAGGTATGCGTCAAGGAAATGATCATGGCACTCAGTATCGATCGGGTATTTATTGTTTTGGTGATGAACAATTGGCAGCGGCAAAGGCGTCAAAAAAGGCTTATCAGGAGGAATTGACAAAGAAAGGTTATCCTGAAATCACCACGGAGATCTTACCAGCCCCTGCATTCTATTATGCTGAAGACTATCATCAGCAGTATCTTCACAAAAATCCAAATGGTTATTGCGGCCTTGGTGGAACTGGAGTTTCTTGTCCAAAAATGGAGCTATAATGTTAATTTTTCACATAGATTCTGAATTTTAGAATTAAAAAAAGGAAATATGAAAACCAGTTAATTTCTGAAACTAATCAGAGAAAGAGGAAATGATACCTCACTAGACATTTAACGATGTAAATGGAATGGAAGAAAGAAAAAACGGAGGAAAAAAGAAAGGAACAAAAGATAAAGAAAGAAATGAATAAAGGAAAAAAATAAAGAATGAAGAATACTTATTTTGAAAACTTATTCCAAAAATTGAATTTTTAAAACAAAATATGTGATATTTGAATAAAACTTTCTGAAATTCAACAAAACATTAAATTTTTAATAAAAATATTTCGTACTTAAATTAAAGATGAAAATAAACTGGAAATTACATCTGAACTAGTTTAATTACTTTTATTTATTTGTTTATTTATTTGTTTATTTGCAAGGAAGTGAGTAATGAGTAATTATAAGTAAATAATGATAATTTCTAAGATCAGACACATATTGTCTGCTTCAATGGAATGAAAGGTAGGAAGAAATAAGGAAAAGAAAGGAAGGGAGAGAGACAGAGAAATAAATAAATAAATAAAATAAGGAAATAAAGATGCTTATTTTAAAAATTGATTTTGGAAGTTGATTTTTGAACCAAGAAAGATATTTCAATAAAAAAAATGAAAGTTCATAAATTTCAATAAAATTCTCCATTTTTGATTTAACAGATAAGAATAAATTGATCATTAAATCCAAACTGGTCTAATTAAGTTTATTTATTTGTTTATTTGCAAGGAAACAATTATTGAATAATAATAATAATAATAATAATAATAATAATGTTCATCTCAAAAATGATTGGCACAAAAAATCTGATAGAATTGTGTGTAATTTAAAGGGTGAATTTTTAAAAATTCAATAAAGTTTATTTTGTCAATTTATTTGTAAATTTGTGAATAAAAATAAGAAAAAGAAAACTAGAATTGCCATAGGTACTACTACTACTTATTGTTGATGATGATGATGATGATCTGATTCATCGGCTGGTCATGTCAAGACTTAGTTCCTATCTGATTGTCCCAACCATATTCTTCAATTGCTCTTATGGCAAATGGATGACGGTCAGCAACCAGTTTCTTAATACATATGAAGTTTCTACTAATTTATTTATACACATGAAGTTAACGAAAAATCTAACATAGAAATCTGTCTTGTGGTATGACGGTAAACTGCATCCGGTGAGGTTCCATTTTTGGAAATCTGGGGAGTACTCCTTCATTGCCATTACTCTCAGGTTATGAAAATTGTCTATAGTAATTTATTATTATTCATGAAAAAGAATTTGGTTTTAAAAAAAAATTAGAAAAAAATTTTGATTAAAAAGAATTCATACTTGTCTGTATTTATGAGATAAGGCTTGATATGAATAATTTTGATATTTCAGACTGTTGTCTTCATCTTTATTGTGCATAAACACAACGTTCAGGCCACAGTAACCTCGGCTCTGTTCAGATGTTTTTTAAAAATTATCTTAAAATAAGTCATCTTCAGACAATTACCTATGAATTCAAATGTGGTTTCAGAGCTGAAATCATTACTACTAGTTTAAGGGGGCTCCAAGCAGCATAAATGCCACCAGTCTTATTGACAGAAATGCAGTTTGATATAGAAAAAAATTTGTTAAAAAGAATTTGATCACTTGTTATATCGTAAATGACCAGTTATACTGAGTGGTTGTATAGGAGAGTCCTTCACATGAGTCCCACATAGATCACTCTGTGTGTACTTAAATAGTGGCTAGCACACCACCACTGCTGAGGTACGGGGAAGATGGGTCATTCCATTATATTAATTACAAAGAATTCGGTTAAAAAAAAAGAAGCTTTTACTAAACAGAATATAGTTTTTTTTTAAATATCTTAGTCTTGCAGATCCATTATTGAATAGTGAGTTTGATTCTTGCTGGATGCCACATACTTGTGACCTTGTGTCACATCCTACCCTTGACGAATATGTTGGGTATAAATATTTGCCCTTGGGGAAGGTATAAACCCCCCTATCCCCTCATCTAAGGGCTGAATAGTACTACTGTTCTTCTAAAAGGATGGCTTGGACATTAAATAACCTACAAAATTTGATATGCCATTAAACAAAGAAAATAAACCAAACATTTTCAAACTTCTTATCAATTTGCACAAAATATCTGAAACATTTTCACTTTGGATGATTTGTTTTTCTTTTCAACTGAAAATCAAAAACACTTCATCTTTTTTTGAATTGTGACACTTAAATGGATTTTCAATGGTCTACTTCTATCCTCTTCAGTTTGGTTTATATTATTCTCTTTTTTTTCTTTTCCTTCTTTTCATTCATTGCTTTTCTTCTTCTTCTTCTTCTTCTTCTTCTATTACTCTTTTAAATTTTTGACCGTCTTTTTTTCTTTTCATTTCTTTTTCATCTTTTCCCTTCTGTTTTTATTATTTGCCAGACACAAGTTGAATTACAGGAAATATCAGAAAGATAACCTGATTTTGGACATTCTTGACACTCCACTTATGAACTCCTCTTGTAAAATTCAGCTGAATACTTTATTTTTCACTGATATTTACATTGTCAAAAGGTATCACCTTGTAGTCAAATAATCTAATCAACTAATGGAATACAAATTTCAATGGAAACATTTTGACAGTCATTATTTAGTGTTGGTTGGTCCGTTCGTTCATTTTACATCATCTTAACCCTTTAAAGTAATTCTTCTTCTTATCAAGCAAATTATATAGTTTCACATTCCTATTTAGAAATAATCAGTTGTAAAAAATGATAGCTTCAAATAAGAATTCTTAATCCAGAATTTATATGCAATAATAATGTTTTAAGTTTCAAATATTTCTATGTAGTATGAATAATTTCAAAGCAATCACACATAAACCGAAGCTTTTGCAGTGGCCAGTACAAAAAGTGTGTGATCTCTTTGGTATTACCCTTTTGGGGTGCCTCAGCCACCAGGCAATAAACCTGGCCCTGACAATTTTAGATGGCGGAAGAGGTTCAGGCACTGCCTGGGGAGACAGCCCCCTTGGATCCCATGATTAATATTACTATCCATAGTATCAGGCTGGTATTTTAGTAAAAAAATAAATATTTTTGTCAAATTAACAAAAGACAAAACAAAACAAATGAATTATGGCAAAAATATTTTAATTCCATTTTCATTTTCATAAATGAAATCATTTAATGCAATACAAAACATATTTATCTTACAAACATTTCATAATTTGGTCGGAACACAAGTGTTGGCAAAAGTTTGCATTGTGTATGAACACACAATTCTCATAAAATTGACATTTATTGATTCATTTTCTAGACCCCCATGGGGTGGGGTGGAGGTGCTTAACATTCGGAAGAACTCCCCTCAGGCCAAAATGAAATAAAGTCTTTTTTTTTTCCGTGGAGAGTCATTGTAACACCACCGGGCGGGCTGCGAAGCTCTTTTGCACACTTCTGCAACTCTCTTGCGTTCACTGCATCTTTCTGCACTGCTCCTTCTGGCCGTTCATCTTGTCTTGTCTAGCAATGATTCTGTGTCGTCCACCAGTTCTCTAGGACCTGTCCACGTTGCACATATGTGCTCAAAACATCTCGCAGGGGCCCTCCACCAAGGGGTGCACAAACAAACAAGTATTACAAGGGGAAAGAGAATAAACAACGAAGACAAAATCAGTCAGGTGAACATTAGAATGGTCAGAGAGGTATATAACTGTCTGCTGCTATCTCCAGTCACTCCATCAGCTTATAATTCATTTGCTCCTATGTCTGTCGAGAGGGGGGTCACCCCCCGTTCCTTTTGGGGACCTTTGCTAAAGTTGACTTCTAGTGGGCATCTAACATCTTAACTTCTTCCAGTTTCCAAGTCTCATCTGCCCTCTCCGGCTCCCCAGATCTAACTGACTAAAACTTTTTGAATCTCCCAGAATCCCAATTCTTACTATCAAATCTCGTCCAAATCTCATCCTCCGAGATTTGAAAATCCTTTGTTCTAACAGACCACCCTGATGGTGTTTTATGACCCATCTGACCAACTGGTCAACTGTTAATTGCCAAAGGACCAGACATGTTGTCTGCTTCTAACATTAACTGCTCACTATCACTTCTTTTTATCTAGCCTAAATTCTTCTTATTATTTTTAAGATTTAGTTGACTTAGCCGTGACCCTACCTACACATACAATATATGTATGCACACACATACACATGTATGTATACACACGCACATATATATCTATATATACATACACACACATGATCTACTTGAATACCACATATATACTTATCTTATATATGGGTTTTACTACTACTTATTCGGTCTACCACATACATACACATATATGTGGTTTGACTTACTACCTATGTATCATAACTACCTAGAATTATATATATATATCCACCTACTGTGTAGCCACATATGCATGCCCAATGCATAGTATTATATCATGCACAAACCGAAGCTCATTCGTGGCCAGTGCAAAACAAAAATGCTTGCCCCCGTCAACAATTCCTCTTCTGAGGTGCCTCAGGCACTGGGCAATTAACCCGGTCCCTACCTCACTTAGGGGAGGGGACAGGTGCTATCTGGAGGACGGACCCCTGGGACCACACGATTAACTTTAATCTTTACTATTTTTTTTTTTAGATGGGACATCTGAATAAAAAAAAATAGAAATTATATGTTTTTTGGCGGGGGGCTTAGCATTTAGAAGGTCCTCTGGGTGTGGGAGTGCTTATCATTCAAATACCTTCTGAGGGTGGGCTGCTTAGCATTCAGAAGGCCTTCGTCTGCTATCCATATCATTCAAGTTTTAAAATCTTATATAAGAATTACAGAATCAATGGTAGAATTTCAAATGTCAACTATCAAACTCTAGGACTAACATTTTTTTCCTACCCCAACATTTTCAAAGGATTTCTCCCCTCCTCCTCCACCTCCTTCTGCTCCTCCACCTTCTTCTGTTGTTCCTCCTCATGCTGCTCCTCTTCCTCTCTTCCTCTTTCTTCTCCTCTCTTCCTCCTCCTGCTTTTCTTAATTTCTAAGTTAACATTTAAAAATAAAAACCAAGGAAAAGGATAACTTGTGTATATTCATGGTGGAAAATCAGAGATCGTTTTGACACTGGAAATAGGACTTCCCTCTAAAACTTTGGAAAAATTTTATTTTTCTGTATTTTTTAAATCAGGCTTGATGTGAATAATTTTGATGTTTCAGACTATTGTCTTCATCTTTATTGTGGTATGTATAAATACAAAGTTCAGTAAGTCAATAAGTCTGTTGGCATTTTATGTTGCTAGGGGCACTCTGAATTAATTGTAACGATATTAAAGCTCCGAAAACCATGCTTGAACTCAGAGTTATCGTCTGATGATGATTTTAGTCTAAGGTAAACAGGGAACACTTTAACAAGGCCCGAGGAAACTACGATCTGGATATTGTGTTTATACATACCACAATAAAGATGAGGACATAGTCTGAAGCATGAAATTATTCAAATCAATATTTGTTTAAATCTGATAAATTTTCTGAGGAGAGGAAATGCTAAGCAACAAAAATTAGGCACAAAAACATTCTGATTCGGAAGGACCCAAATATCAATTGGAATATTTTTGGCGAAGAAATACACATGCAATTTAAAAATTGACTAAAATAAATCAATTAATTAAATCTAATAAAATTGTTTGTGTATTTTGCCCCCAATTTTTTTTCTTTTTAACGATATAAACTTTATCAAAATTGATTGAATAAAAAAAACTAGAAATCTTAGTTTGGGGGGAGGCTTAGCATTCAGAAGACTTTTTTCTTTAAATTTTTTCAAATTAATCATTTTTTATCAATGAATGTCAATTTTTTGACAACTGTGTGTGAGCGGCAGAAAAACTCAGATTATTTTTATTAATTAAGCATTGCAATTACAATTATACGCAGTTTTGTTTCATTTCTTTATTTTATATTAAAGTCAAGAGTTAAACTCGTTGATCAACAATCGATTAATATTCAACTTGTTTAACATCTTTCCTTGTTCCAAATAGGCAATCAATTTTAACAACGGTAAAGGGTTAAAAAATAAAATGATCTTTATTTTCACACACTTTTTTACAAATGGAATAAAAACAGGTGTTGACTCCATGTGCACGCTACCTTAACCCAAATATAAATGCTTATCAATGATATTGAGCACTGTCTACTTACAAATATAGCACTCATATTATCTACAGTATATATATATATATATATATATATATATATATATACAATAAATCTTCAGGATAATACTATAATAATAATAGAGTCAGTATTATCCTGAAGATCCTTTTGGTGAAACCTAGGTCAGTAGAATCTGACTCTATTAGGTTTTTTATATTTTGCTTGACTTAGTATATTGACCATAATCAAATGTTTCAGTTGATTTTTCTTTTTGTCGCTCATTTTGGTGCTGGTTGATTTTTTCAAACTGTATAGATTTTTTTTTCTTGGTACCTTCTTGTAATATTTCTTTATTTACAAATGGTTATTGGTAAAGATAATGAAATTGGCAAGCCAAGTTCAATTTCAAACTGTTTGCATTTCACTTCACGCTAATACCATTTGGAAAGGCATGTATTTATTTCTTTTCCCCAAGCTATAGGCAAAATAATAGGACAGATTGGGCTCTCTAGCCTCGGTAGAGCAACCAATCTTGGAGAAAGAAAGACTGTTGAATTCAAAACATAAGAAGTGTACTTAGTACACCTGTGGCACAGGTGTACACCATTTTTCTGTTTTTAGCTCATTCAAAAAGTATGGATGGTTCTACACAGGTCTTCACAGACTGGGTTCTTTAGCCTTGGTAAGACAACCAGTCTAGGAGAAGGAAAACTATTCAAACCAGCTCTACTCTGCTTAGATATTGACTTAGTGTTACATCCTTCTATTGGTTCAAGTTTTCACCACAATAAAAAATTTAAAAAAACAAAACCTATGTAATTCATTTACTAAGATTCAGCAATTTTATATTGACTGAACGGTCAGCAAGCCGGAAATTGTTTTTATTAATTGTTACAGTTGATTTGATTGGATAGTAACTATTCATTAAACAAATGAACCAAACCAAACATAATCCTTTTAATAATAATAAAAAAATGGATCTATCTGAATTAAACTTGGGGAAAAGAAATATTTGAAAATGAAATTGATTTTATTTTCATTTCGTTTAAAAACTTTTACTTCATTTATTTATTGATGAAAACTGTTTTTTTTTGTTACTATTTATTTGAACTATCATCTTAATTTAACTTGCTTTTTATTGCAACTCACCTGGGTCTTTATTTCTATGACTGCAAATGAATGCGCACATCAGAAACAACACTAATGGATAAGCTCCCAGTAACGTTCCTCCATTTACATTAACTCTCATAACTGCTGCTTTATTATATCATCTACAAGAGCTATAGTATCATAGAAGTCTAAATAACACCAATAAAAATATTCAATACTATTGCCTCTGATTTGTTGGTTTTATATCGTTTTTACTCACGTTTAGTGTGAATATTATCAATTATTTTAGATGAAGTTTCTCAGTCATTATTATTATTACTTGGGTGAGTCAAAAGTTTTGCAATATTTTGCTACATGCTAGTTTGTGGCGCATATATCTTGTGACCGAAGCAGTTCAAGCTATGGTAGGTATCCACTGAGGTTAGTAGTATATTTGCAGTTGGTGCGCTGACACGTTGTGCATTACTTCACTACATGTATGATTTAAAAACTACACAGTTAAATGTAGAACATAGTCTAATTTGTGGATTTTATGAGCTCAAACTGGGCCTTAACTCCGCGGATGCAACCAAAAACATTTGTTGTGCGAAAGGTAAAGGTGCAGTTTATCACAGTTCAGTAATCAGATGGTTCAAGAATTTTCACTCAGATTGCTAGAACCTCAACAATGAGGCAAGGTCAGGTAGACCTTAAATTGTGGATTCTGAGGCCGTACTCCAAACCATAGAGTTAAATCCGGTGAGTAGCACTTGGAGTGTATTGGGCAAGTTTAGCATCTCAGGTGTGATTTGTTACCTTCACAATCTCTGCAAAAGCATTGCATGCTGTTGTATTCTGTCTCCCATTACCAAAATATTGCAAAACTTTTGACTCATCCGAGTAATATCAGTTATTTTTAGATGAAGTGTGTCAATTATTATTATTATTATTATTATTATTATTATTATTATTATTATTATCAATTTTGTGTGGGTTGTGATAAAAAGCAACTGGAATTAAGATGAACGATAATACTAGTTGGAATCAATAATAATAAGAAGAAGAAGAAGAAGAATAATAAGGATTTAAATTGTTTCCTTAATCTAATGTATGGGCTCTCTACGTTACAATTAATTGACCTCCCTCTCATAGAATTTGGTTTCTTAAAATCTTAATTCGAAAAACCAGCATTTGTTGCCCCATAGACGGCATGTTTTTTTTCTGATAAGCTTCTTTTGACTGTCACGATGATTAACACAATGACAATCGATGTGAGGGCACAGATAACAGCAATAAGAATACCGAAGGCCATCGTTTCAACCCGTATATCTGGAAAAAAATGAAAAAGAAAATATATTGAAATTGATAAATAAAGGATATATCTATACAAAATTCTCAATATCTTTTTGTATACAAAAAAATGGACAAAGGAAAAAAAACAGAGTGAAAAACTGAACCATTTTTTTATTATTAATATTAATATTAATAAAAACTTCTATGACATAGACACACACTGGAAGTGATTATTTTGATATTTTTTCAAACTCAGAAAACTGTTTACATGCCATTAGCAAAGGACTAATCACAAATTAGGGTATTAAATCAAGGAAAAGAAAATTGTAAGAAATTTCCCATTTTTTAGTATTTCTGAGGATTTTCTTTTTAGAAAATTATTCCTTTTTTGCTACAACCAAAGGAACTTTGACAACAATAATCATGTCCTATAAGCCATTGAAGTTTCATTAAATTTTTTTGGGGGCAGTTGTTTCAGTGCTGATTGATTTTTTCAGACTGTTAAAGAGTGAAAATGAAAGAAAACGAAAAGATAGACAAATACTTGGACCTTGCCAGAGAATTGAAAAACACGAAGGTAAAAGTCGTACCAATTGTAAATGGTGCCCTTGGAACGGTCTCCATGTGTTTGGAAAAGAGTCTGGATAAATTAGAAATCAAAAGAAGAATCAAGACCATCCAAACAACATTGTTAAGATCGGCTAGAATACCCAGAAGAGTCCTGGAGACCTGAGGAGACTTGCTGATGCTCAGCCTCAAATAAAAGACCACCAACTCAGGCCGGTGCGAAAGATTTTCAAGAAGTTTTGCAGTTCCAGCAGATCACAGAGTGAAGATGAAAGAAAACAAAAAAAAAAAACACTCTAGAGGAATAAGAAATTAGAGAAAGAATTGAGACCATCCAGAAAACAATTGTTGAGATCGGCTAGAATACACAGAAGAGCCCAGGAGACCTGTGAAGAAGAAGAAGAAGAAGAAGAAGAAGAAGAAGAAGAAGAAGAAGAAGAAGAAGAAGAAGAAGAAGAAGAGGAGGAGGAGGATAATTTCCAAGAGAAATATATTTTGTAAATCTTACCTTGTTTTGGATATATTAATGGCGTCAAATCCTTAGTTTCAATTGGTATACGTTTGATTGATTCGGGCGTGAAACTTCGACACACGGGGAAATGTTCCGGGGCTTTGGCCACATCAGGAAAAGATTCATTAATCATCATTGCCATTCCATCCATATTGTGGATCTCAATGTGACAATGCATAAACCACAAACCCGGGTTATCGGCCTTGATCCGAATAACAGCATAGCCACCTGACGGAATGATGATAGTATCCTTCAACGGAGGATTTTTCAATTTAATACCGGGGATATTATCACCACCCCAATTACTATTACTCCAGGCGGCGTCGTTACAATAATTCTTTTTTGGATCACCCCGACAGTCAACGTCGGTTGTGTCGGCTATCGTCTCGCCGGTGGTTTCATTATAAATGGGATAGCCCATTTTCATGACTGAAAACGAGTGTCCGTGCATATGGATCGGATGATGGTAACCCTTGCCGTTACCCATGTTCAGAAAGACCATTTGAACTGTATCGTCCTTTTTTAGTTTTAACGAGTAAGTACATCTACATATCCGGTCAACCCCGCAGTCCTGATTGTCACATAAGGTATCCACTTCGTTAGGTTGGTATAGTGGGTTTACGGACGGTTCCTCGTATTTTCGTCCATTCACTGAGCCCGGAGTGTTACCAGGTTCGCCTGGAAAGGCAAAATTTAGAAAGTACTCTTTCCATTTTCCAGGAACGATACGGGGCACCTGGTAATCATAAGCAGCATTTAATTCAGACAGTATGATGCATCGTCTGTGTTCTTCAACCGGATAAAATAAAAAGGCACTATTTAAAACACTGCAGGTATCATTTGGTGTGCATTTTTTGGGTGATGATTTGGGTTCTTCATCCGGTGCACCATCGTAATGCAAAATAGCTTCAAATGTATTGTTCTTTTCGCTCTCTGTCGTAATTCCTCGAATCCAGTAGTTCCCAATTGGTTGGTTAGCTATAATGATAAAATCAAACCGTTCCCCAGGGTTTATAACGAAGATATCTCCTATATGGGGCTCTAGTTCACAACCATCGGATGCAACTATTTTAACTTTGTGACTGTCAATAGAAATTTCAAACGGATATAAAGCACCGGCCGCTATAACTCTGAATCGGTACTCCATGCCTGGTTTAACGGTAAATTTAGCAATAGGCGCTTCGGTGTGAACGGTAGCGTTCGTATAGAATCGTCCTCGGCCATTGACCAAGCCAGAATGATAGTTAAACAAACTGAACAGCGATCCGTCCAATGAACGGGTATTTGGGATCTGTTTTTGATTAACGTACATACCATGCACCATTTTGAGATAAGCTATATCAGACTCCCAATGATGATTATAATCACTAACAACCATAATATGTTCTTGGATTTGCAGCGGCTTCCGGTCTCTTATAATAAACGCACCATACAGTCCCATGGTCCTTTGCGTGCCGATATGAGAATGATACCAAAATGTTCCGGTCTGCGTCAGATTTAACCGATAGGTGAAGGATTGTGACGGACCAATAGGGCATTGGGTTACGTAGGGAACCCCGTCCATAAATGGCGTGCCTTTCTGATGTAGCCCGTGCCAGTGGATTGTAACGCCGCTAGAGTACAGCTGATTTTCAACGTGAACAATTACTGTTTGTCCAATATAAGCCTCGATCGCTGGACCCGGGATCGTTCCGTTAACTGCAACAACCAATCGAGATTCGGGGTAACCATCCAAACTGATGACCTCTTCTTCTGGAACCGGGTTGGCTGCACTAGTATTAGTGACTTCAACTGGATAGAGTTTACCATTCATGGCTTTCATGAGTTGTTTTCCCTTTGTCATTGTCAGATGATAAGCAACAACAAACTTATATTCACATACATCGTCATTCATGTTGCATGGTTTTCCATCTGATATTGTAAGCATTAAAGCAACAATTAAAATTGCGCCGAATGTTATCAGCTGAATTCGCTCGACCTAAATGGAAAAAAGAAAACAATAAGAAAATTAGATTTTATTTGGTTGTAAATTGTGATATAAAGATAAAACAAATGAAACTCCTCTTACCTCGGGCTAGAAAACGAAATGGCGCCTGAAGGTTAAATTTCTTTTATAAGAGTACAGTGAGGTGGTTTGTGGGAGAGGAGTGGAGAAATAAATGAGCCGAATTTCTTGGAGCGACGTGATTGCGAGCAGACAGAAATATTTGAGTAGAGATTTCACAAGCTATTTCGGCAACGATGGTTTCTGCACAATTGAGCAACATAATCAAGCCTTTTTGTGGGGATGGAGACGTTATTGCGTGGTTAAAAAAGGTTCAGCTGGTTGCTAAGCTACAGAAGATCACTGACGTCGCTACGATGATTCCGTTATTTTTGGAGAGTGACGCGTTAGCCCTGTACTTGGAGATGAGCGAGCGAGACAAGGAAGACGCTGATCTTATAAGGAACAGGCTAATGTGCATTTGCCGAAGGGCCCTTCGTGGCATACGAAAAACTAAAGAGGGTGAAATGGACCGGCGAGTCAGTAGACGTGTACGCCAATAAGATAAAGCGGCTGGTGGACTTGGCTGGGTATAGGGATCTTGGCGCGGAACACACGGCGAAACTAGCCTTTATAACTGGGTTTCCTGACGACATTGAAAAAAGGTTCCAACAAGTGACCGGAGTCGAGAAGATGGGCGTGTGCGACCTCATTCAGCTCTGCAAGAGAAGGAGGGACGCGATGGGAGAAAAGGGCGTGTCAAGTGCTTCGAATGTGCTGGGCCACACCTACGAAAGGACTGTCATGAATACCAAAAGAAAATTAGGTGTTACAAGTGCAATAACACTGGGCACATCGCCAGGAATTGCCAACTCCAGGGAAACGAGCGAGGGGAAGCTTGAGCGCCAGTGGCTACCCTAGCATGCAGATGATGGCGCACCTCAGACAACTGCCCAAAGTGGAGGTGATTATAGAAGGGGAAAGAGTCAGGGCCCTGGTTGACACCGGATGCACTACCACGATGGTGCGAACGCGACTGATGACTGGATGGAGTGGGAGTAGCCGAGTTTTGGCATTTGATGGGCGAGACAAGTGTCGTGTGATGAGCAACGTCAACCTTGTACTGGACGGGCAACAGCTGACCCTGAAAGTAATAGTGACTGACCGCCTGGTTCCTGGGGTCGAGGCGATTATAGGGATTGACGCAATCTATTCACTATAGGAGAGAATGGTGTTGTGCGGTTTAAGAGGAACTGTTGCGCAGCAAGTGCGACACCAGATGTCATGGTCCCCGAAGAGAATACGAGGAAGTTGATAACCGACAAGGACTTCACTGCAGAGTTTGCTGATGGAAAATGGACGGTGCAGTGGAAGTGGGTGGCGGAGCCGCCAGTTATGAAGAACAGGGTGAGTCAGTATGAGACAAGACTTAAGGAGGCAGAAGAGGCGGCATTCGAAGAGGAGGTCGAGAGGTGGATTGAGGAGGGGATTTTGGCACCGTGGAAGGATGATGTACGAGAAGGTTTATTGCCGCTGATGGCAGTGGTCCAACCAACAAAAAATAAGGTCCGACCAGTTCTGGATTACCGAGAGTTGAATGACCATGTGTCGTGTCACACTGGAGGAGAGTATATTGTTTGTGGGGAGACCCTGCGAAGGTAGCGACAAAAGACCGAAGCATCCACAATTGTGGATTTGAAATCCGCTTACTTACAGATCCATGTTGCACCACCCTTGAGAAGATATAAGCTAGTGAGCTACAACGGAAAAACAGATTGGGTTTTGGTCTGAGCGTTGCCCCCAAAATCATGACGGCAATATTAAAAGCGGTTCTGAAGGATGAGATGAGCATCAGAGAAGCCACCGACGCGTACATCGATGACATTTTGGTGGATAAGACGGTAGTGTCAGCGGAAAGAGTCGTGGGGCAGCTAAAAAAGTTTGGCCTAACAGCAAAAAAAAACAGAAATGTTAGATGGTGGTACAGCACTGGGGCTCCGTTTGGAACGAGATGGCGCTGGAGATTTGACATTCAGGAGAGGGAATACTGTGCCAGAAATTGACGACGAGATGAATAGGCGGCAGCTATTTTCCGTTTGTTGGAAATTAGTCGGATATTACCCTGTCGCAGGATGGCTGCGTACGACCTGCAGCTACATAATAAGAATGGCGGAAGGTGTGGTCTGGCAAGACAAGGTGGGTGAGATGACAGTTGCTGTGATACGAGAGGTGGTTGAAGAAGTGAAAAAGGGGGGATCCGGTGCGAGGAAAATGGCACGTCCCAAGGATGACGACAGGGGTTGTGTGGTGCGATGCAAGTAGTATTGCCACAGGTGTGAGAGTGGAGATTGATGGGAACGTGGTCGAGGACGCAGCCTGGCTGAGGAAGAAAACAGACTTTTCTCACATCAACGTGGCTGAGCTGGATGCGGCGATAAAGGGGGTAAATCTGGCCCTGAAATGGGGATTAAAGAAAATAGAGTTGAAAACAGATTCGGCGACCGTGCTGAACTGGACGTTCAGCACGGTCGCCGTTACGGAGCAGCAGCGGGTGGGGACAAATGGTGCTGCTGAGATGATTGTCCTGAGGCGAACAGGAATCCTGAAGGGGTTGATAGCCGAGTTTGGGTTGATAATAAACGTGACGTTTGTGCCATCAGACAGGAACAAGGCAGACGTATTGACCAGAGTAAGACAAAAGTGGCTGACGATGCTGGAGAAGCCGGTGAGAGTTGCAGGTTGTTGCATATCATACGACGAAGTTAAGGATCTGCATTCTATGCATCACATGAGTGTGGATAAAACCTTGTACTTGGCCCGGAAGGTGTCGCATGAAGTGCCAAGAGGAATTGTGCAGCAAGTAGTCAGGCGTTGTGTACGGTGTCAGTTCATTGATCCGTCACCAAGGGTGCACGAGCCAAGAGAATTACAGGTGAAGGAGAATTGGAAGCGACTGGCCGTTGATGTCACCCATTATAGAGGAGCAGAATATCTGACTATGATCGACTGTGGACCTGGGAGATTTGCTCTCTGGAGAAGAATGAAATCAGAAACCGCAGAAGAAATCGTACGAATACTCAACAGGGTTTTCCTTGAACATGGTCCAGTTGAGGAGGTGTTGTCAGACAATGGGACGGCGTTTCGTTCAGAAATATTGCGACGGACGATGGCTTGGTGGAATGTCAGGCAGTACTTCAGAACAGCATATAGACCCAGTGGCAACGGCATTGTTGAACAAAACCACAGGACCATTAAAGCGGTGGCAGAGAGGGAAGAAATTTCGCCAGAAGAGACTGTCTTTTGGTATAACATGTCACCCAGGTCAGGACAAACGAAGGAGACAGTGCCGCAAGAATCTGTTTACTGTTATACGTGGCGACATCCGAGAGTTGTACCAGTTGAAAGTGAGGGTGGGACGTCAGGCTCCATCCAGGTAGGGGATGAGGTCTGGGTGAAACCTCCTAATGTCCGTTGCACGACGCAGTGAGGGAGAGGAACGGTACCGGCTACACAGTCAAGAAACAACGTGTCTGTTGACGAGGTACCAAGACACATATTAGATGTGAGACCGGTGAAGGGCCTATCTTCTGAAGATGAAGAAGTGGATGATGGGCAGCAAGACAACGGCACACAAGGAAGTTTGCAACCACGCGCACGGAGGAGTAGACGGCCACCCCAGTGGTTGAAAGACTACGAGCTGAAGATCAGGGGGCGTGTGATATAAAGATAAAACAAATGAAACTCCTCTTACCTCGGGCTAGGAAAAGAAATGGCGCCCGAAGGTTAAGTTTCTTTTATAAGAGTACAGACTGGAAGTGAGGTGGTTTGTGGGAGAGGAGTGGAGTAATAAATGAGCCGAATTTCTTGGCAGTAGCGTGAGCGACGTGATTACGAGCAGACAGAAAAATTTGAGTAGAGATTTCACATAAATGAAGCTCGCTCAATTTTATTTTAATTCTCAAAATTTCCATCCATTAATCCTTATCCGATTCCAACCAAACTTTATGGAATCAAAAGTTTTCTCGGTAGCAATATTTCATCTACTGAAGGCGATGTAAACATACTTATACTAAAAGTGTGGGCTGCTATTGACTGGTTAATGACCATACGGAAATCTGATATCTTTGATGAAATAAAACGAAAATTCTTCTGGGGTGTAACCGTGTCAGTATTACTATATGGTTGAACCACTTGGAATCTAACGAAACGCCTATAAAAGGATAGATGGGCACTACACAAAAATGCCGCGTTTTGTTCTGAACAAATTCTGGAAGCAGCACCTTACAAAACAGCAGATGTACGGTCACTTACATCCCATCTCATAAACCATCCAAGTAAGTTGAGCAAGATATGCCAAGCATATGCACAAATATGGCTAGTTATTAATAGTTTTGACTAATAATAATAATAATTGACAGAGCTTCACCAAAAATATTTTAAATACTCTTCATACTAATAGTGGGTAAAAGAATAACAACGGTGGCTTCGACCAGTTGGTAAAAAAACGAAGCAACCACCAAATAAAGTATAGATCCTCCGTTCACATGAATAACGGTGGCTAGATATGAAATAGTATTCTGATTTATTGTTGCGTGCTGGGTCTCAATTCTCTTGTATCGGGCTTATGTTCTTCTATCGGATGTTTCTTCTTTTTTGGTTGGGGCATTTTTTTTCGGATGAAGTGTCTCTCACTGAGTTCCATCGTGCTATTTTTAACTCATGGAATAACACTGAGACATTTTTTGTGTACACACAACTTTATTAAGTTCTAATTTTACTTTTTCAGCGTTGATCACGTGACTCTCTAAGCCAATGAGAGCCTCGTTCCAGATGAACCTGGAGTGAGACTTTGTCAATCAAACAATATGAACTGAGTGATTTTTCACTGTTTTACCGTTATTTTAAACTACACTACACTACCTGCCAAAAATGATAGACAGTGCCTATCCCTTGTGTAACATTATAATAGATTCTAAACATAGGAAACATTTCAATTTTTAACTTTTTTAATTTTAATAACTACCGTAAAAAGACAATCCGAATAGTTATTATAAAACGGAACTAAAATGAAAATACAACACATAAATTACTTGAGATCAAATATAAAATTCTTCTTACCATTGTGATAGCATATGTACAGGAAACAAACGTGAAGATTTTATCCTGAAATAAAATACAAAAAAAGGAAACAATAAATAAACAAAAAATATTCTCAAAAAGTATCAAGACAGAAGTTGTATTTCCCACGACAGAAATGAAAAATAAATAGAACGTTAATTTTTTTCTTTTCCAAAAAGTCCTTTTGACAGTCAACACTCGTTTTCCATCGAGTTTTCCATTGGTTAAAGCACCTATGAAATTCCTCTTTTGATTTGATAAGAAGCTTCACTGTTGTATTTCTTTTAACGTCTTCCACGTCCTCAAATCTTTGCTTTGAGATGAATTTTCAGTTCAGGCCACAAGAAAAGTTTGCTCGCTGCTAGGGGTGCACTTGCACAATCTTGTGTTTTACAAACATAAATAAATAAAATCAACGAGCACCTATTTTATTTCTATTCTTCTCGGGCTTTTCCTTTCGCAGATGTATGATGCCTCAACTATCCAAAATGCAGAAGTTAGTGGAGGTCATTACGTTACACTATATGTTACAAAAATATAATTAATTGATTGATCTTAACGACATGTCAACCTGTGTAGGGTTATTTCATGCCTAGAGGTTATGAAACCGCATTCATTGTACATTCATATTTACATTTTTTATGTAGTTGTTTCTTCAGGGTTTTTTTTTCAGACTGTTCTATGGAATACGAATAATTTTTAAACATATCTATTTGACCCATAGATGAGACCCTAACAGGTATTACCACTCCAGGACAGAGTGGACTTGGGAGCAATGACAATGAAGTTTTACTCCACACAACCTAGAACTGGAGCTTCACCATCAGATGCAGTTTAGTGTCATATCCAGGATATCATTTGGAGAAGAGATCTTACCCCTCGGCAAGGGGTACAGTAAATGTATTCTAAGCCCCACGACCAGGTGGTTTACTAAAATAGGTATGCGGGAAAGTATATGAAGGTGTATGAAATATAGTCTAGCAACAGTTTGGGTCGTGGCCATTGTTTATTTTTTAAAAATCTAAAACTAGCAGTGTTTTTAAGGGCCATAATCGGCCAGATGACTTTAGGTAGAGAGTCCTCCGATTTGGTTCCTTTGGTAATCCTCTCAGGTAGAGAATCCTAGGTTCCATCGTAGAAGGTTGCCAGTAGACTGAGAAAGAATCAGCGCTTAAGTAATATATCAGCCACGCAGTATGGCCAGCTATTGGCTAAGGATAGACCACATGATCTCGCCTAGTCTATAAATATAGGCCGGGAACTAGCATGATAATACTCAAAACCTTTTTCCCGGCGTGTTTTTTGGCTGGCCGGTGTGACGAGTTGCTTTTCGTCATTTAGATCATCCTTCAGAAGATACTCATTGTATCATTTTACCCTAGTGCTTGGGACTACCAAGGGCAAAGGTTGGCTTTTTTGCCTTTTTTCTGCCTTATGGCCGGCCGGAAACACAGCGCGGCCAAAAAGGCCTTATTTAAATCCCCCGAAAAAGGGGGCAAATACCAGCAGTCTCTAAATTTGGAGGATGAACCCATTCCCGAAAAGGAACAAACAAAAAAAGACCCTGATCACAAAGAGGACGAAAAAAAGACGCCGTTCCCAAAGAAAAGGAACAAAACGTTGACAGGCAGACCTCACACCCAACATCACCGAAGGCTACTAACAACACGACAAGTGGGGGCTCTCCCAAGAACATATGGGCTGCAAAGCCAAAAATCAATATTGACATTGATGAGCTCGTCCAGAGAGCTTCCTTGGTCTCTGACCATGTGCATGAACAGGGGATCATGTATAATCTGGACGAGCACAAAGTCGAACAACTAAAAAGAACGGTGTCTGTCTTCGCGGTCGATAGTAGTACCAATAAACTACTAAAGACACCGGAGGACTTGATATCAAAATCCCTGTCAAGTTTGGGTGTAAAAGTGTTAGCAATAATTTCTGGCACCTCTTACGCTATGTGGGACGTGCTGTTACCGACCTCTGAAGATGCCCTCACCAAAACCCATCTCGAGGTGAAGGATGATCCTTAGGGTGGAATACCTTGGGCGGCGGAAGATGGTATGCGGGGGAATGGAGTTTCGATATTATGTTAGAGAAAAAAGCCTTCGACTCCATTCCCAACTGGCTGGACTTGGAGGGGCGCAGACTATCCGTGATCGTGATCGTGACCGGAAGGAAACCCGCGTGTTGGAATTGTAACAAAATTGGTCATTTGTCATCCGACTGCCCGGGAAAGAAGGTTCCCGAGAGTGTGACCTCCAAAATGCGAGATCCTCTCCCACCTCCCAAGTCACCGGGAAGAAAAGAGGCTTCTGAGGCCGAGCCCGCTGTCAGGACCATGGCATCCGAGAAGATCAGGGTGGAACAACAACCCCCGATCCCCTAAGACTTCCTCGTTGGGGACAACGGGGAATGACAAGGGGGAGTGGCTGACAGTGGAAAAAAGTGGGAGAAAGGTCCAGTCAGCGCCACCTCAGTCCCGTGTAGAAAACCCAACAGGCACCGTGGAAGAGACCTCACGGTCGTATGCCGAAATGTCCAGGGCCAAGTGCGTCAGTCCTGGAAAAGAAAAGTTTGAGAAACTTCAAAAATTCAAGGCTGACCTGGCCAAAGCTAAGGGATCATCATCCACCACCACCACCACATCAACTGCTACTACTTATTCAGGATGTCCCCGCTCCACCCCACCCATTTCATAAAAAATAATAAAACCTCCCACACCATTTCATGAAACCACAATGCCACCCCCAAAATGAAAGTGCTTGGGCACAACCCTCCTCCGCTGCCCACACTCACCAAAAAATCAAAAACTCATCCCGCCATACAACCACAACCTCCACCACTTCCACTCCTAAATCATCCTCTCAAAAAACACCCCATCACAGACTCCATCATGCGGGGTATCAAATACATCATATGAAAAAAATCCTTATGCCCAGTTTAAAAAAGAAAACCCCTTTTGGAGGTGGCATCAACATCTGCAGGGGGGGGGGGTCCTGATTAAAGACTCAAACCTCCCCTCCAAAATGTTGGACAATTTGGGGGCCCTTCTCAATTTCAAAAGGTTGAATGACCTAGATGTGGAGGACCCCCGAAATTTCCCAGATGGCTGGGTACTGTCAGTAATTCGGTCGGGCCGGAAGTCTAGACCCATTATGGCAATGGTCCAAGATGCCGTAGAGACTTTCGGCTCGATCGCTGCTATTTTGACGAAGGGGGGCGAAATGATGTGCGAGCCAGGGAGGGTTTCAATAAGACTGCATCCATCCCTATATAGGGCCCTTAAACTAACCTACCACAGGGACATTGCCTACGACGGAGCCTTCCCTGAGGATTTGCTTCGTTGAGCCAGACCGTCGGTGTTCTGTCACCAGGCATGTTCAGTCCGAGGACCTAACTCCAATAACTATCTCCATGGATCTAATGTTAGCTAGCCTGGATGCTCGCGGCTTGAGGTCAGATTCAAAAGGCAACAACTCCTTTACTGGCTTCGAGATCGCGAGGTGGATATCTGCTATTTACAAGAGACTCGCTTTTATTCGAGCTTCCATGAGAGAATTCTGTCAAGGGATTACGATTCCTTTTCAGCATTTTTTGATGGTCGTGCGAAAGGGGTCACTTGGCTGATAAACAGAAACCTGCTTGAGAATTGTTCTGTTGCTTTTTCAGATCCGACTGTGAGGCTTTGTGTGTAAAGGGAAGGGCATTTCGTTTCATTGGGGTTTATGGAACCAATGCCACAAGTGAGCTGCCTGACTTTTTTCGGCGCATCGAGCCCTATGTGACTTCATCCAAACGGGTAGTTTTAGTGGGTGATTGGAACGCCGTCCTTGATCCCAAGGTTGATAGAGAGTACGTTAGAGGGAATACTAACAATTTGGATGCCAAATACTTCGGGGAATTTGTCGACAGATTTGATTTTGCCGACAGGCTCCGCGAAGAGCACCCACATCGGGTAGTCCGGACTTGGACCGGTAGGGGCGCCTCTGGTCGGCAGCTCTCCGGCTACATCGACAGTGTTAGTCAGGAGAGTCGACTTAGATCTTATAGAGGGTCCAAGTTTTGAGGCGTTAAGTAGCTCTGATCATAGGATGGTCTATGTTAGATAGGCCTAAGGCTAGGATGTCTGGCTACTGGAAACTTAATGCTTTCCTTTTGGAAGACAAAAATGTCATTAGCCAGTTAGAACTAACCATTAAGCGAGAACTGACGGGAGCTATTATTGGGAACAGGTGTTGGTCTAGGCTTAAGGATACCATTAGATCCTTTGCTGCCGACTATGGTAGAAGACTCAAGCTTGATAGTCTAGCGGATTAAAGGTTTTTAGAGGATAGGCTAGATACGGCTGTGTGGGAGGGAGATAGCTTAGCTACTAACATAGCTAGAGCTGAGCTGGCTTCCACTAACCACAAGAAGTGTCAAGCTCAGATAGGGCTAGATTAAAGATAATGTCTTACGAGGCGACGAACATGGCTCAAGATCTGCGGGCTGAGGATCTGTCATCTAAAGGCATATCGCGAGTGTTACATCGCGTCAAACTACAAACAAAGGTATTTGTAGGGAATTTAGTGACTACTACCAGAATCTCTTCACTAGGGAGACCGGACTGAGCTCTGCTCAGTTCGACGCCTATTTTGCCGACTTCCCTCGCCTTCAGGAGACAGAAGCGTCTGGGTGTGAGGGACGCATTACAGAGGACAAAATCCGGCAGACGCTAAGGTCGGTCGGTTTGGAGAGGACTCCTGAAATTGATGGTCTTCCCTACGAAGTGTACTTGAGGCTGTCGCCCATGTTTGTACCCTTGCTGGCAACTGTCTACAATAACTGGATGAAACAGGGGTCTATTCCTCGACGTTTCACCCGGGAAGTAGTAAAGTTGCTACGTAAGAACAAACGTGGTGGGGATGGGATTAGTAACTTTCGCCCTTTGACGTTGTTAAACACTGACTTGAAGATTTTGGCGAAGATCCTGGCAGATCGTTTGCAGACTGCCCTGAACAGTCCTGTGCTGTAAAGGGCAGGACTATGTGATTCGCACGATCATAGATAAAGTCGACGATAAAGCCACGCTGATCAATTTAGATCAGTCCAAGGCATTCGATAGGGTTGATCATAATTTCCTGGAGGCTGTTCTATCTGCGGCCGGCTTTGGCGTGCGTTTTCTCAGCTGGATTCGGCTTCTGTATGCGTCCCTCGGAGTCATGGTGGAGGTGAACGGAGTAAGATCAAAGCCCTTCACCTTATCTCGATCCATTCGGCAAGGTTGTCCGCTATCGCTTTTGCTGTACGTTTTTGTGTTGGAACCTTTCCTGCGCAAGATAAGGGCGAACCCGGTCCTTTGCGGGATTGCTTTGCCTGGTGCTTGCACTTCGGCCAAGTATACCACCTATGCTGACGATGAGACTTTGCTTGTAACGAGCAGTGCCGAAGTCGAGGAGGTCAGCACATAATTGAGAAGATATGAAGTCGTGATATGGGCCAGAATTAACCGTGACAAGTCGATAGGTCTACGGTTGGACTCGTGGAAGGGTTGTGCTCTTCCCGGCCCTTTCAGCTGGTCAGACGGGTCGTGCAAGATACACGGCGTCTGGTTCGGTCCTGATCTACAGCTGGAGAAAAACTGGTCGGGAGTACTTGAAAAGGTCGTGGCCACTATCGGCATATGGTCACGGAGGAGGCTTTCCTTACAGGGGAGGGCAGAGGTGTGCGGTTCATGTCATGGTTATATCTATTGTAACCGGAGACTACTGCCCTTTATGGGACGTGCTGTTACCTTCTGAAGAGGAGGCTGTCGCCCTAACTAAATACACGCTTGAAACGAAAGAGCACATCGTTCGTCGAGTATTTAGTGCGGCGAAGGACTACGGTAACGGTATGCGAGGTGCCCGGTTTTCTCAAGGATGAGAATCTGGCTGCATATTTCATGAAGTATGGGGAAATTATCAATGCCAGCTGTGATCTTATGAGAGTGGAGAGTGGATGTTTGACGTCATGTTGAGTACCACTTCCTTCTATTTCATTCCTAACTGGTTGGATGTTGACGAACGTCGCCTGAACGTAATTGTTACAGGGCGAAAGCCGGTGTGTTGGCGATGCGTTGAAACTGGTCATCTCTCCGCAAAGTGCCAGGGGTGGAAAAAGGCGCACCAGGCGTCCGTCAAAACCCAAGATTCCCTCTCACCGTCCACGGCGAAAGGTTCAAAGGAGGCTCCCGTAGTCTCACCTGTAGTTGTTCCTTCTGATCCACTTCTATCACCACAGAGGAGTCAAAGGAGAAGTGGATGACAGTAGGAAAAGGGGGGAGGAAGACCCAACCAGCTGCACCTCACTCCCCTAAAGGTTCCAAGGGTGGCACTACAGTGGTAGGAGAGGCCCCACGGTCGTATGCTACCAAATCAAAGGTTGTGTGCCACAGTCCTGGGAAGGAAAAGTTTGAGAAGTTGCTGGAGTGGAAGAAGGGAGTAGATGAATCCCATAAATAATCCACCACATCTCCTCAGACAAAATCATCCTCACCGAGGACCCTAAAGCCACCACTACCATCAACATCTACAGAAGACATGCCACCCCCAAAACTTACTGTATTAGGGCCAAAGGGGGCTCACCCTCCCATGCGGCCGTCACCGAAATCATCACCGGTCGCAAAAAAAAACCACCCTAAAAGCCACGCCACGTTCATCGCCGCGAACTACCCCAACATCTACACCGGCGAAAACAACATCTTCCCCCATAGTCACACAGCACTCATCCCCCAAGAAAAGGCAGAAGAGTGCTTCTGTGGGCAGTTCTGAGGATGAAATGCCCAAATACAAAAAGGAGTGGGTTATGTATGGGGTGGGCAAGAATGTCAGTAGGGTGAGGTGCGACATCTTGGAGACTCATTTTAAACTTTCATCTGAAAATTTGAAGGACTTGGGGGTCCTCCAAAACTTTAAATTGGTGAATAAAAAGGATGTGGAGGATCCCAGAAACTTTCCAGGGTGCAAAATACTGTCGGTGGTGAGGGTTGGCCGAAGGGCCAAAGGTCTTGAAAGCATGCTAGCTGATGCTAATGGGACCTTCGGCTTACTCTGTTTGTCCCCTTGCTGGCAACTATCTACAACTGGATGAGGCAGGGGTCTATTCCTTGGCGCTTCACCCGAGGGGTTGTGAAGTTGCTTCGTAAGAGCAAACATGGTGGAGTGGGGTTAGTAACTTTCGCCCTTTAACGATGTTAAATACAGACTTAAATATTTTAGCGAAGATCTTGGCAGTCTAATAGCCCCTGAACAGTCTTGTGCTGTGAATGGCAGGACTATTCAGGACAGTCTTCATATGATTCGCACGATCGTAGAAAAAGCCGAAACCGAGCAAGTCAGCATAGAAATCGGAAGGCATGAAAAGGTAACAGGGACCAGAATTAACCGAGACAAGTCGGTAGGTCTTCGGTTGGGTTCGTGGAAGGGCTGTCATCTTCCCGGCCCCTTCAGCTGGACGGACGCGCCGTGCAAAAAACTCAGCGTCTGGTTCAGTCCTGCTGGAGAAAAACTGGTCGGAAGTTCTAGTCTCTATCGGTAAAGGGAAGGGCAGAGGTGTGCAGCTCGTACATCTACCCCTTTAATCTTTACCGGCTTTGAGTTCTTCCTCTCCCTTTCACCATTCTAATTCAATTAGAAAGAGACCTGTTCCAGTTTATCTGGGGCAAGCGGGCTCCTATGGTGCGTCGCGAGATCTGCTGCCATCACCCCTCTGAGGTGGAAGGAAGACGCCAAGAAGGCTTTTCCGGCCTTGAGAAGTGTGCATTCTGAAAATGGGGAGGCCTACCGTTTACCAAGGAAGGAATGCTCCTTCTATTGCGAGTGTCGGCATGTTCTTAAAGTTCTTTCGAGGTCACTGATGGCCGGCCGCCGTCGCGTAAGGCATTATATCAAATGTTAGTGCGGGGGACCGTTCGAGATGATTTGATCGAAAAACGGTGTGACGAAGGCGGAGAGTCGCTTACTGTGGCCTTGGGCTCTTGGGTTGAGGAGTCTCAACAACGACGAGGCTTCAGTCACCTGGCTGGTGATCCGGGGCGCGCTTTGGTTCGGCAAGAGGCTGAAAAAGGCGGGTCTGGCAACTCCGCCAGTTTGCGTCAGGTGCAAGGGGGAGGAGTCGCTCGTGCACGCCTTCTTTACCTGCCCTGTTGTAAAACCGCTTTTGAAACTTCTTGAAGGCTTCATGGTCCGCATGCAGTATGGAAAGCCCTTTACCCTTGATGACCAGGCTGTATTGAACAATGTTGTTACGTCGCTTGACAGAAATAAACTTTGTTTTACTCTGCCTACTCGGCGTTATGAGAGTCGTGATTTGGACGACACGAAAGGAGGAGCATTGTGGGGGCGAGTCTTTCTCATCTCAGGCCCTGGTTGCCTTTTACAAGCACCAGATTAAAGTAAAAATTCGGTCTGAGAAGAAAAGACTCTCTTCATTGGTGTTCAACGAAAGGTGGGTGAAGTTATCGCGATTGTGTCGAGTGAAAGGTGCCGACCTTAAATTCATTTTGGAAGTTCCTGGGACCTGAAATAATTTTGGGTAAGTGGAAAAAACATCGTCAACTCAACCCAGACAAGTTAGACTAGGTTTTTGAATATTTTGGTTTAATTTATTGTTTAACTAGAGAATGTAAGATCATTGGCCTTTTTCTCTTTTTAGTTCCCGTGAATTATTTTTGTTTTTCCCCCCGCCCCTCCCCATTAGATGACAGAAATTCAAGTTCGCCGGATGCTTGAGGTGGACTTTTATTTTTTATTTTATTTCGTTTACTCCTCTAAGCAATTTTTCGATCGGCGAACTAGTTTTCGTGCCATAATTACTAAGTGAGGGGGGGGGCATACTAATAATCATTCTTTATTTTTATCAAAATTTAATTTTTTTCGTTTTCATAGCATCGGGGATTTTTAATTTTATTGTAAATAAATATCAATGTTCCCCCCTCCCTCACAAATATGTATATATGGGTTTATGTGTAGGTAACTCATAGAGTGAGTAAGACGTTTTGGTGATTGTTGTGCGACTCGGTTTTGTGGTGAAAGGAAAATTGTAGTATGGATAGGGTCACGAATGAGACTAGTTAAGTTAAAGATTAGGATAGAGATGACCAGCCTTTTTCCCCCTCCCCCAATGTTGGCCTTGTGTCGTATTTGTATTTATTTAATACAATAAATAAATATATCCCCCAAAACTCCAACAAGCAGGACATGTGGATATACCACATAATAATAATACAATTTGATTATTACAACGTTTGATATGCGAAATAGCTCAATATATAAAAATTATAATAATCTCTCTCTCTCTCTCTCTCTCTCTCTCTCTCTCTCTCTCTCTCTCTCTCTCTCTCTCTCTCTCTCTTCTTTTTTTTCTTTTCTTTCTTTCCGGCTTTTCTTTTCTTTATGTTTGATTGAAATAGATTATCGTTATTGCTTCCGTACGCTCATCCCTCTCTCTATCTTTTCCCTACTCTCTTTCTTTCTTTCTTTCCTTTTTACTTATATATTTTTCTGTGTATCGTGTCCTTTGTCTTATCTTTCTTTCTTCATAATAAAAAGGAAACGGTCCATTATTTAGCTGAGGTGATAAGAAATGAGAATTCGTCGGATAAGCAACAGCAGATAATCAGGATTTACATTTGTTGTATTTCATCTTGGATGATTTGGACAGTATAATTTTTAACCAGAGGGTGTTGCAAGATGATAGCGGTCATACAATTAAGGAAAACGCGCGTATCAATATATGAGATGCAGCTTTTGTTTTTGTTTTTTGTTTGGCGGGGGGGGGTGTTTTTGTTTGGTTTTTAGGATTTTTTTGGAGGGGGCGGGGGTAGTGCTTTATTCTTGACAGTATTTTTGTTTGTTTTTGCTTTCACTATTTATCGATTTGAATTGAAATACAGTTCAACATTTATTTTAAATATGTCTATGTATTATTTCTCTCCCGGCCTATCCCAGCATTAAATTCTACACTATCTTTGAAGCAGTTAACAGCTTAACCCTATTGACCAGGGAGATGGTGAGTCGGTAATTGGTTGAGTCGTTCGTAGCAGTTGCCAATCATAGATAAGGGGATGGGGGGGGGGGATGGGGGGGACCATCTGTAAGTTTGCTCGTAAATCTCACGCTTTCATCCTTATCGTTCAATTTTATCTGCAGCTCTATAAAAAAAAAGTCAAAGAAAAAAACATTGACAGCGAATTGGGCAAAGGAGATTTCTTGAATTTACGCAATATCGACCAGAAAGTCATTTAAAAAAGCAATACATAACAAAAGATTGTTTACGGTTTTATAAATGTTATTGTTTGAAAATGTACATTCATCTATGGAAGCAATATAGGTCTTTAGTTCATTATATACAACCAATAATAGCTAATAGGGATCTATGGAAGCAATATAGACTCATTAGTTCATCTATCTCTCTATACATATATAAAGGGTAGTTGGTGTGTATGTATGTATGCCCGGAGGAAACTATGAAAATAAAACAATTAATGACTTGTGACAGAGAACATGAGTTGAGTGGTGGGCATGAAAACTTGCCATATTCTCGAAGGAAGCTGGCTAGGCTTTGCCTGGGGTGTAGGACTGACCTAGGATCGAACCCACTTCTTTCAGAATGCGAAAAGGCGACACTTTGACGCAGGCACCGGAATCGAGATGCCACTGTCCCGTATGTGAAAGCCAGATGCCCGGATGATAGCTGCGGGAGTTCCGGCAACTGGGATTGAGTTGACAGTCCCGTATGTGAAGTACAGACGCCCGGATGATAGAAGCAGACCTGTGTATGAATAGAAGGAAACACCCAGAAGTGGGGAGTGCAGAAACGTGTGTTGCTACGGTAATTGCTACAGGAGACGACGACGACGACGACGTTTGCAAAGAGAAAGTTTAGCCTGCAAGAAGGCGTTGGACTCGCTTCTTTTTGCCCCCCCCCTTAAAAAAACTTGTTGAGTTAAATCTTTATTTTGCCCCTCTATTTTTTCCCTATCTGACTAAGTAAATATGTATACGCATTCACTGTCACCGGATCTTGCCTTTTGAGCAAAAATAATGAGGATTTGATTTATATTCGTGAAGATGATTAAAAAATAGAATTTAAATGATAACAGTATGGATTTTTTTGCATTTAATATTTTGAATAGGAGACATTTTTTTCTTTTCAGAGTGTCTGGATCAACGCAAGGTTTTTTTTATCTAGGGATTTTAAGGGGGCATCCTGCGAGGATTTAACTCGCGATTCAACAATCATTGATCTGCGAGACTACATTTTTAACCCCCCACCTATACCCAGACGATACCGGGTAGCCGATTCTAGTACATATATAAAGGAGAGATTATGTGTATGTATGTATGTATGTATGTCTGGAGGAAACTAGGAAATAAAGCAATTAGCGTAATGTAAGTATATATATATATATATATATATATATTAGGTAGTCCCTAAATTGACGTAAAATCCGTTTTTAATAAAAATGAATTTAGCTCCCCCTACAGAAAATAATTTACCAAAAATCAGGGAATTATCGGATTTTAATGAAATTTTCAGTGTTGATTTATCAATGAATACACTTTATAATGCATTATTTATTTTATTTCAAAACTTTCTGATTTTTTTCAGGTCACTTAATTTTGAACCCCCCCCCCCATTTTTGGGGCGTAAAATCTCGGCGAGGTTGGTCAGTGTTCGATACTAATTACAGTATGAATAAAAAGATAAAAGACCGAAATTGTGAATAGAAAATAAGTACCGAAAATCGGAAAATAAAATGTAAAAAAAATAATTTTTTGAGATTTCTATTTTACTCATTTCGATAATTATTTAATTGGCTATTATCTTATAAAAGAAAAAAATCATACATCGATATTTTTCTGCTTAAAAATGGGGGGGGGGGGGCTACATTTTCAATAGAGTTTTTATTCAAAACTTATTTTGTTCGACTAAAATAAGATTTGCATTAAATAGATATTTATTTCTAGAATCTAAAAATATAACATTTTAAATTTAACATCAGGATTTTCATATTTTAAATCAATTAAATTGATGTTCAATGTTATTTACGTAACGATATCCGATTATTTGTATGGAAACAAAACAAAACAAACTTGGCAGTCCCTACCATAGTTTATTATAGAAATACCATTAAATAAATATAAATAATCTATATATAAATAAAGAGGTAACTAAATAATGTCAAGGAACAACAAAACAAAAAAGGTAATTTAAGCGGGAAAAATAGTTTTGTATTAGAGAGGCAATTATGTATTCGTAAATTTTTACTAGCCTCAGATATAAAATAATTAAAATGGAATTTAGATTTATTTCAATTAATTGATCAAATAAATTGAATAAATTAAATATAATTTAATTAATAAATTAAATTAAACTAAATTAATCAAAAGTAATTTAATATAAGAACAAATATTGGTTCAAAATAATATCCCTTTTCCAAACAAGAAAAAAAAAGTATATTTAGGGAACATAATACAGAAAGCGGAAGTCATGATTAAACAGATTGATTCAACCGCAACAAATTAAAACTAATTTTTTTTTCACGCAAAAAACGGATTTTACTTGGTTAAAAGTAAAAAATGAGTGAGTCAAATTTCAGTATATTTAATAAATATGTATTTAAAGTAACGTTTTACTTATTTCTAAAAAGAAATGTTTATGAATATTTTTTAAATATTTTTTTTTTTAATTATTGAACATCATAATTCGACGCACCTTTTCACCGACATTTGAACGAATTTTAATGTTAAAAATGTATTAAAAATAAATTGCATATGTAATAATATTTTTCTTTTTTTAATGATGTTCATTATGTTACTATTTAACGATTTAGACAAAAGTTTGTCCTTAAATAATCGATTTAATTAATTTTAATTCGTTTAAAAAAACAAACATTAGCAGACGATTTTTGCGTATCCCTAATATATATATATATATATATATATATATATAGGGTGTTCGGGATAAATTTGACATATTTATATTTGGTTATTTTTCTCTGTGGTTTGGAGGTATTGATGCACACTACGCATTATTTAAAAGCATAGACTCTTCTTCATTCATATACGTGATGACAGATAGAATGGATGGCTGGAACCCACCTCAAACATGGAAGAGAATAACTTGTAGAACAAGTGGTTGGTAACTACAAAATTTAATGGATTGTAAAGAAATTCAACAGGCACGGAAATTACACTACCGTCAACAAGTTTCACTGGGAAGGGTCTCAAAAACTACCTTAATTCTGTTGATTAACTCGGCTTTTGCAGTAATGGCACGTCGATTGGTGTCTTTCTCAACAGCGCCCTATACATAATAATCCATGGAGTTAAGATCTGGGGAGTTCGGAGGCCAAACATTGGGACTGGTCTAGTCGTAAAAATTCGCCGACAACCGTTTTTGACTTTCCCACAGGTCTGGCAGGGGACCGAATCCTGCTGCCATACATATGGCCTACCATTGGCTACCCTTGTTATCCATGGCTTGACTACAGTGTTTAGCAACACCACGTAGGCATCTGAGGGTCCTCCAACACTTTTTTCTGCAGATTTTCGAGGAATTCTGCTGTATGAACGCAATCAGATCATCTGTTATGTTGCTTTCTTCTAGCCACAGCCTCGTAGTCTTCATTGCAATTCTCCATATCATGCTTGATTTTTTTTACAGTGTTCAGGGAGCATTGGACAGAAACCATAATCTCCTTATTTTGATGGCCGGCGCAGATCATCATGATACAAGTTATTCTCTTCTATGACTCGGGTGGATTCCAGTCATCTATTCTATCTGTCATCACGTATATGAATGAAGAAGGATCCAAGCTTTTAAATAATACACACACACACACACACACACACACACACACACACACACACACATATATATATATATATATATATATATATATATATATATATATTCACTATCACCAGATCTTGCTTTTTGAGCAAAAATAATGAAGATTTTATTTATATTCCTGAAGATATTTGAAAATTAGTATTTGAATAGTAAGAGAAGGGAAATTCAATGGTGGCGTTCGTGATTAAAAAATAAACAAATCAATTATGGAAGACCAAAACAATCAATGGATCTGCGAGACTAACTTTTTATTATCTCCTCTCTACCCAGACAACACCGGGTAGCCTCTTCTAGTAATACATAAAGGACATTTGGTATGTATGTATATATGTCTAGATGAAACTACGAAAATAAAACAATTAACGACAAGGTAAATATATGTACACATTAAATATCCCCAGTTTTCGCCTTTGTGCAAAAATTATGAAGATTTCATTTATATTCGAAGATATTAAAAAATTAAAATATACATAGAAATAGCAATGAAATTCTTCTTAAAAATGTCCAGCATTTGTACATCTCAAAATTAAACAAATCAATACACCAGGGTTTCCCCCACTCTACCAAGGCGACGCTGGGTAGCCGCTTCTATTTATATATGAACAGCGAATAGGAATCTATGGAAGCAATATAGGTTTGTAGTTGGATGGCTGGTTGGTTGATTGGTTGGTTGGTTGGTTGGTATGATTTTACGGCATGTCAACACGTGGGTTATTTTATGCTGAAGACGTTTTTGTTTTATTGATTCTTTGATGGGTACGATTGTTATTTGTGCAGGAGTAATCAGATCTATTTAAAGTATAGATGGGTCCCTAACAGGAACTACCACTCCGGGTCAGAGCGGACCTGGGGGTAATGGCAAAGAAGGGTTACTTGCCACTCCACAGAGCTCCATATTTGGAACCTCATGACAAGATGCAATTTAGACTCTAAATTGCATAGAGTCATACACACGACAGTCAGCCACCCCTTCTAGCACATATATGATAAAAGGGTTGTGGGTTTGTCATAAGAATAATATGGTCGGGACAATCATATAAGTGCTAGGGTTTGACATGACCAACCGATTGATCCTATATACTTACAAGTAAAATTTCAAATTCAAGTAAAACGCTAATTTTGTAAACTTATGATATGTATATACTTACAAGTAAAGTAAATATCAAATTTGAATCACCCTACCACCCTCTCACTCCTCCAACCTATTCTATCATGTAAATTGACCCTGAAAACCCAATCAACCAGCAAAATACACTCACATACATAAATATGCATACTGGAAAATTATCTTAATTTTTTTAAAATTATGAGTGTGGTTCCGTCTATCAATTAAAAAAAACGCTGAAGGTAACTTTTTTAAAAAGGCAATTGTTACAAAGGGAAAAAAAACATATTTAATTCATATCTCCCCACCCCACCCCAATCTGGTCTGTAATCCTGGTCCATTTTCAAAATTAGATTTTAAAAAGCTAAGAAGCTGAAATAGATTTATATCTGATAAATTCAAGGTGTTCATATATATATTATATATATATATATATATATATATATATATATATATATATATATATATATTATTATTATTATTTTTATTATTATGGACTCTCTCGTCGATTTCGGCGCATGAGGGTTCATACAATGAACAACCCACACAGTGATTTATTTATAGTGGTGAAGTTGGACCATCCGCACTTTTTGGCACAGTCGATATGAAAGAATGGGTGCACGAATGCCACAAACCCAATCAACGACAGACCTCAGGAATTTTGAATTCAGAGTTTTCCCTCTCCTAGACTGGTTACCTACCCAAGGTTAAAGAGCCCAGTCTGCCCTACTATTTTACCCATAGCTGGAGGGAGAATATATGGATTCATACCTTTCCCAAGGGTATTAGCGCTATGTGAAATACAAACAGCCTTGTCTGGGATTTGAACTCGGGTCTACACGTGAATTTTCCACGACTCTAACCATTATGCCACGCGCCTCCACACACACACACACACACACACACACATACATATATATATATATATATATATATATATATATATATACGTGCATTTCCCACGACTCTAACCATTATGCCACGCGCTTCCCTCTCTCCCTCTCTCTCTCTCTCTCTCTCTCTCTCTCTCTATATATATATATATATATATATATATATATATAATGGACTCTCCCGTCGATTTCGACGTATGAGGTTCCGACAACCTCTTTCATTTAACTTTATATATATATATATATATATATATATATATATATATATATATATATAATCATGTCGCCAAGTAGCACGGATATCCATGACAATCTCTCGCCAACCTTCCCTATCATTCATTGCCCCTGGGAGCTCTTCTGCGCAGCATCTAGCATCCTCATAGTTGGTTAATATAGGTCCTGGCTGGGCGGCCCACACTAGCGTGCCCATGTGGTGGCTTCCCCAGGAGTATATCGCTTATGAGCTTCTCTAGCAGTCTCCCGCATGCCTAGTCCGTCTTACTCGTATGGTTTGTGAGATCGGGGCAAGTGGCCACACATCTGCCTCCTTGTGGGGTGCTGTTTCCACGACTTGTTTAAGACTGCACGCAGCATTCTTGTGCAGCTACCATCTAGCTTATTCTCAAGGCGCTTCGTTAAGGTTCAAGTGGTGCAGCCATACAGTAGTACTGATATAACCACAGACTGGAAGAATTGTCGCTTTAGCTTGTCATCGGATTTGGAGATCGGATTTCCATATGACTGATAATTTGTTTGTTGCCAAATTCGTGTATTGATATCGCTCTCTGTGGATGAAATATTACTACCTTGATATGTGAATTGTTCTACTATCTTGAGAGGCTCAAGTGTGGAGATGTCTCCTTTCTTTTTGAAGCTCATGAACTCTGTTTTATCAGAGTTCACATAGAGGCCGATTATTTGCAATTTAAGTAAATTTATGGAGACCTACACGTGTAAAATTTCATATAGGAAACTTGCACTGCGTAGTCAAAAATGTAAAAAAAAAAAAAAAAGAAAAGAAAAAATAACAAGACAACAAGGACATGCCTCAGAAACAGTTATTGCTATACTTTGTACTGTGTACCTTCCAGACGTTTAAAATTCACTATTAAACTTTTAATTGAATAAAAATAGTTTAACTGAATCAGAGAAAATACTTTTTTTTTTTATTAATTCAAAGAAAAAATATTGTTTTTTAAAACTATGAAAAGAAGAAACACGCTACAAAAAAAATTTTTTTTTTCTTAGCTTTAAGAAAATAACTTTTAAATTTTCAAATAACGCTTTTTGGAGTACTGATTTTTTTTAATGTGGTCTTCTGGATTTGATATTTCTAGAAATGTAAAAATTAGGAACTGGAAAGAAATTTATTCAAATAACCAAAGGTTGAAAAAAACCTACAATCTTAATTGAAAAAATATATTTTATAGAATAAGCTATTCATTATAGAATTAAGTCCTTAATGTATAAAGTGCTGAAAACTTCATAAGAATTTGATAATTCCTAGATTTTTGGTAATCGTTTTAAAATTGAAAAATTGAAAAATTACCTCCCCAGACAAAAACTGAACATACGTATATAAATATGAAAAATAAAATTAAACAGAAACAGAAATAATATTTAAAAATTATAAATATAAAAAATAAGATAAAATAAAAATAAATTTTTATAAAGACAATCCAATTAGTTGACTGATAATTTGATAAATAATTCTTACACTTTTTAAAATGAAAGATGCATTCACCCTGACTGACGATCAAATGCTGATCACCAAAGTTAAGCCTGCCCAGTACTTAAATGAGTAACCACTTAGTAATAGTAGGTAGTCTCAGCAACTTAAGACCTGTGTGATGGACTAAGAAAAGTTTAGTAAACAAAAAAAGAGAACAATCACCGAATGTAGACTGGAAGATTTTTTCAGTGTTAAACACGATCGACATTTTTTAAAAGCGAAAAAATCAATTAATAAAGTTTCATAAAACATTTAGAATTCAATTGTTTTTTTTTTAAAGAAATTAGTAGAAATGTTTGTCAATTTCATCCCTTACAAAATAACGTTCCATTAATTCTTCATTTCTATCTTGGTAAATACAGGAAAGAAATTGTTGAATGGATACAAATATTTTCATTAAACATTTTTATCCATTCAACGTTTTCTTTCCTTCATTCCTCTATTTTTTCAACACACGCGCATACACACACACACACACACACACACACACACACACACACACACACATATATATATATATGTGTGTGTGTGTGTGTGTAAGTACCCTTTGAAACACTTCGTGTTTTGGCAATATTTTCCATATATAATATATATATATATATATATATATATAAGCCCCGCCACAGGTCAATTGCCATAACTTTATGTTACAATATATATTTACGGATATACGCTTCAGAAGAATTAGACCAGCCGCCAAATAAAAAGGTGGGGTGTCCTAAACTGCATTTAGTGTTAAAGCTCTCGTTGTGGAGTTCTGTGGAGTGTGAAGTATGCCTTTATTGCAATTACGCCAATGTCAACTGTTACCTGGAATGGTAGTACCCGTAAGGGTACCATCTATGGTTCCAATAAATCTGTTAAAAAATTATTCCTATTCGATATGACTATGTGCCCAAAGACCCTCTTAAAACACACCTACACAAAAAATGAAAATATGAATGTACGATGAACCCGATTCTCCAGCCTCAAGACATAAAATAACCCAGATGGGTTGACAATGACGTTAAAAATCAATCAATTAATTAATGAATTAATTAAAAATATAGCAAGTTAAAAAGCATAAATCCCTGGATAATTCTAATAATAATAAAAGATTTTCATAAATTCTTTTTCTTAGTAATGAAATCAATTTTAATAAAAAAGATGATTTAACTATTTTCATGAATGAATTAGTTTTTTTTATAGGTGTATTGTTTTTGTTTGTTTGTTTGTTTTTGTTTTGTTTTGTTTTGTTTTGTTTGGGTTTGTTTTGTTTTATTTTGTTTTTGTTTTGTTTTGTTTTTTTGTTTTTGTTTTTTGCTACATGTGTGGGATGAAGGACAAAAATAACATTTATAAGCAAGAATAGATAACAATATTATTTTTGTAAAGGTAAAAAAAAAATTATCAACAAAGTTTGGTTATCGCCATACCTTAATTATTTGATGTCTCTGCGGTGGCTGTTGTACCTGTTTCTGATTAGAGAGTCGAGTCTTTGTGTTTTTTATACTGAACAGCACGAAGTAAATGTGTGTACACACCTTGACCTGATATCGCACATTGTTCAACTGCTAACCTGTGCATGCCAACATGTAGGTAAAAAAAAATCGCGCATCCTCTTAAATACACGCGGGTTATTATCTCAAAAGGAAATAGAAGTTTCTCGTGCTGGTACGCATTTTTAGCTTATAGACGAGCCGAGAACTCGTTGGGCTGTCGTTGTAACAGCGGTTTATGATGATGATAGTGATTCTATTTAGGGAGAGAAAAGAATTGGAATTAGCATTTCATAATTATCTCTGTTATATCAAAAATTTGGATGAATAGAAATTAAATTAGGAGCGGACGGAATCCCACAAAATTATCATTCACTTACAAATTGTACTGGATATCTCTTTATTTGAATATTTTAAGTTTATTTTTTCTGCTGTGCTGTTTTGTTAGTTTGTTTTGGTTTTACGACACATTAACTTTTTTCGGGTCATTTAATGCCGAATCAAGTAATTTTTTTATTAACAAAGGTGTCAGGTTGCCTACAGTACCTGCTGTAGCTAACAACTGGTCACCTAATTAAGTATTGAACTTAACTTCGGTAATCTAGATTAGTATTAGATATTATTTTTAAAGATTAATCATCGGTCTACATTAAATTTTATAGGGATTTGGTTTGGTTAATTTGTTTTACGGTATATGAACCCTTTTTGGGTCATTTAATGTCAAATCAAGTCATTTTTGATACTCAGAAGTACTCAGATTGCCTACAGTACCTGCTGTAGCTTACAATTGGTCACTCAATTAATTATTGGATAGACACATCGCTGCTTAACTTCAGTGATCAAGTGAGAACCAGTGATTTCAGTGTGACTTAAACGTAATCCATTTGGCTGGGTTGCATACATATTGATCGCAACGTCTTGTCAGGCGACTGCCACTCCTTCATTCATTGTCCGTTTGTGAGCTTGTTCAATCCTGCCAAACTCTTGCATATCTTAGAACATATCTGGCACACATAATGATCGGTGTTGACTGAGTCGACAGATGTGGTATACTCATCACTTTCATGTGATGCTTGAGACCACCAGCTGTTCAGCATACTTTTGTGCAGCAGGAACATAAAAAAGTCCTCATGTTGGGGACCATGCTGGGAATCAGAGTGTGGCATGGTAGAGACAAAAATTGCAGTCTGGTAGCTCTCATGTGATTTCATGTGATTTACCAAGCCTGCCTTTGACAACAGGGCCCAGTCACACTCCTCACAGATCCACACATCACCAGAATTGGCCGACAGAGCTTCACGTTTTCACGCTCTCCTGAGTTTTGCTCGTCCACCCTTGCAGCTTCAAACAGTTCTGCACCCCTGTATATCACAGCCCTCCATTGCCCCCGATCAGACGTCAGGGACTCTCAATTATCGACGGGAATACCAAAGCACACTAGACACTCCTTCACACTATCACGAAACCTTTTTTTTTTGTTTTTTTTTTGTTACATAAATACATACATACATACATACATACATACGCAAGCAGACAGATGTTGTGTAACGGTTATCGTCGTAGTGAATAGACCCCATAATTCAAACCCAGTACGAGGATGTTTGTGTTTTCGCATATATAATGACAAGACTGGTTTGATTGCAATTTTATTTTTTAATCATCAAAATAATATTTAGAAATTTTTCGGAAACTTCTGAATTGGGGTCTTTAAATATCATGTGCGTCCTTCACAAAATATTGAAAACTTTTATCATTTTTTTCACAGGTCTTTTACTCACCAATTCCTTTGTACTTGTCCTCTGGAGTAAAAGTATTTTCTCTATCTGACTTGACTGATTTATGAAACAGGGGCAGACTGAGCAGTATGAAAACCCAACAATGCCCGAGGGTCAAAGCAACCAAGACGCAAAAGTTGCCATTTTGAAATGGTATTAAAAATGAATCAATGTGTTTATATTTACCCAACCCCTCCGCCACGGGCAGGATGTGACACAAGATCAATTTCTAACCAGAATACAGCTGGTTTGAATTCAGATTTTTCATTCTCCTAGACTGCTTGCCGTACCAAGGCTAAAACGCTTAGTCAAAGGCATAATCGCTAATTGAAATACAGACTCGTCCAGGAAAGATATGAATCGAAGTATTCCTCTCTCCAAAAATCTATGGGTAAACATTAGGACTGACTGGGATTTTTAATGTGGCAATTTTATCTAGGAAAAGGAAAACTTGGAATTCAAACCACTTTTATGAATCAAAGTATTTGTATCTACCCAGTCCATTTATCACGGGTGGGGTACGATACAAGGTTAATTTTTCAGCTGATTTCATTTCGGAGTTTTCGTTCTCTTAGATCGGTTGTCGTATCAAGGTTAAAAAGCCAAGTCTACACATATTTAAGAGGGAATGGTTTCATATACTCTAATACATAAAATAACCCAACTGGGTTGACATGCCGTAAAACCAACCAACCAACCAACCAAATAAGAAACAGATTTATTTTGTTTTAAATCAATGACCATCGGTTTCTGTTGTTTGTTTCTCATATTAACACAAAAATATTAATATAACAAGTGTAAATGTGGCCATCAATTCAACTGGAAATGTTCTACATAATTCAAGTTTAAACTACTGCTTTTTGAAAAATCGTAGCTTGTTTAGACAACCAAACGAATCGTACTGTAATCAAATATCCTGACATTGATTCCCTTCAATCAATTTACAATTTCAGTCTGAGATTTACAATGTTATAAGCTCACAGCAAGATAGCTTTGCACTATTTCTGATATGGCGACGTTATTCTACTCCCACATTGTGGAAGCATATCCCATTCTTTGTGATGTGTGATTTTTGAATAGGCTTTCTTTGTGTCATCGAATTTCAGGCACAGTCTACAAAAAAAGTCCCTCCCCCAAATGACACACAAAAACAAAAAGAAAAAGCAACAGATATACTACCAAGAAATCTTTCATCAAAAACAGCTGAAAGCCAAAGGAATGAGCATCAAAACAATCCAGCGCCAAAATGGCGATGCCAAAATGGCGATGCCAAAATGGCGATGCCAAAATGGCAGGGCTAAATAGTTCCATTTCATGCTGGCAGCACATCATTTCATCATAGTGAAAGGAATTTGTAACATCTTTATAATTACCTAGCAAAAATGGGCACCCCACCCTTCGGGTGCAAGTATCTAAATTTTAATGGGATAAGATACATAAAATTTGATAGATGAACTAAACCAAATAAGATTACACTTATATTAATCGTATTTTAATGGATTTCTACAAAAGGATTTTAATAATTCAAGAATATTAGAAATCAATAACACCTAGTAATTATTTATCAAACCTGTTTTTGTTAAAACCGTTATGCAAATTACCCACACTTATATACTATGTAAACTTTTATTTCTTAGCGATATATAAGACACATTCCAAGATTTTCAAAGCTTTAATAACATGGGTTGTTTTGAGGTAAATGTTACTCAGCTTAATCTTAATAGAGACATCATTAATAAATAAGATGATAATTATTTAATAATCATTGTGAATATAATATAAACAACAAAGGGAATTGTGAGGTTGGCGATGGCGTAGTTTTTGTTACAATCAGACAGGCACATAATTTCCATTATAATAAGATTATTGTAAAACCAATTATACTTATATGAACAACCTCATGTCGTTGTCGTCGTCATTGCTTATCTTTGTTTGTCTCTGCCAATTTTCTTCGAGACGCCGCTACACTAAGGTCGAGGGCAACCATGAAGGAAATATAGGTTGTCAGTTTGTATTTTAGAATCAAGGGGATAAGTAAATGAAAGGGACTATTTCAATATGAGTTAACTTATCAATTATTAAAATATAAATTAAAGTGTAAATAAATTCAGTCTAGAAAGAGTTAATTATCTCACCAGGATTCGACTAAATGTCGGAATTCTTTCTTTTCAAAATCTACCAAGTGGCTAAGATAGTTGCCAATTCAGTAGTTAATTTTTCAAAGCAAACATTTCATTCAACTTTAGAGATTGACGCAATACAATCTTCCCCAATCTCTACCCATAACCCTGTTTCATACAAAGTCAACCATAGTAAAAACTTTGTGGCTACAATCAAAATTCAGACTTTTTGACTTCCCATAAAACCAACGATAAACTAGAAAAGGGGGAATCGTGTCGAAAGCAAAATAATAACAATAAAACTGATTGAAATGGAGGAAACAGAAAAATATCCATGTCTATTTTTTTTTTGGGGGGGGGGGTTGTTTTTATTTTTGTTTTGTTTGTTTTTTGTTTCTGAAAATAAAAGTCGTGGGTGGCCACATAAAAAGAATAATTAGTCATGTTTTATGTTTGAAACTTTTTAATAACCCAACTTGAATTGTTTAAATACGTGTCGAAATTATTTGTACAGCATTCAATCTATATATTAATACACCTGTTCCTTAATCTTCCGACCGTTATCATCTTGTAACACCCACTGGTTAAAAATGATACCGTCCAAATCGTCCCATATCCAAAAAAATCCTGATTATCTGATGTCGCTTATCCGCCGAATTCATATTTCTTATGAGTGTTGTCACGTCGGCTAAATAATGGACTATTTCGTTTTTATTATAAACAATAGAGAGAGAGAGAGAGAGAGAGAGAGAGAGAGAGAGAGAGAGAGAGAGTTAAATCAAGATTATTATACTTTTACATATTAAACTATTTCGCAATAGCTCTTAAGTAAACACATCAAACGTTGTAATAATCAAATTATCATATTGTGGTATATCCACAGGTCCCGCTAGTATTTTTATATTTTTTCTTTTATGGTTTTATGTTGTCTGTCTGGTCAAACCCCTGTCGAACCTAAACGTTTTAATGGATTGGTCTATGTGGAATAAGTTAATAGAGCTAAGAAGGGAAAAAAGGGTGGATAGCAATGAAGATTAGACTAACTGGGTCACAGAAAAATTGCCCGTTTGAAAAGTGAGTAAATGAAAGAATGAGTTAGTGTTTGGGTGGTTTAAAGTTATATGATGTTAGGGTGGGCATCTCGCGTGGTGTAATGCGGGCAAAGCTGTGGAACATGAAGGTCAAGGTGATACCAATAATAATAATAATAATAATAATAATAATTCAAAATTCCGTGTATTTGCCCCTGGGGTAGTTTTGTGACCTAAGTGGTGAGGTGGGGATTGTCACTAAATGTTTTGTCGCGAGATTTTTTTTTGTCCACTCATGAAACTTCATCTGATTTAGCAAACAAGATAATCAGTGAATTGACTTTAACTAGTTTAACTACTTCGAAACATATAAATATGATCATACAGACAGTTTCAGGGGGGAATTAAGTGCCTTGACAAATTCTGATGAAAAAGTGGCGAAAAGAAGAAATATATATTCACTGTCGGATTCATTAGTATAAACTAAAAAGCCTTATACTTCGCAGAGGGTTTCCTTCATTGGAAACGTCACTTATGCTAGATATGTATTTACCCAAACCCTCCGCACGAACAGGATCTGACACAAGGTCAATTTTAAGCGAATTTTAACAGGATTGAATTAAAAGTTTTCTTTTTTTTCATATGGTTACCTTGCAAAGGTCAAAGAACCCAATTTGTCCTACTATTTACCCGTAACTGAAGACAGAATGGTTGGATTCATACTTTTCCCGATGGTATTAGCGCTATGTAAAATGCAAACAACCTTGTCTAGGACTTGAGCTCGTTTCGTGGGTGTTCATTTCCTAAACACGGTAATCATTACACCGTGAGCATCTACCAAACAATCATAGCAAACAGATTTATATAACTTAGAGTCTAAATCCAACTCTAAATCCAGCGTTTTTGTACTTGCATTTTATCTATGTCAAAGTTTGCACATCTCTTAACAACACGCCCATGCATGTGAAATACTTTTATGGCATTTTGAAAGAGATCAATGTTGTCTGGACAATCTTTGGAAAGACGCAAAATAAATGACCACAGAAATGAAAAATGCGTTAGATAGTTCAACATGAACTACATAACATGTTAAGATTTTACCAAAAATATATCAAGTGGAACAGGTTCAAATAAACTGTTGAACTTTGGTTATATGTAGTCATTATAACAGAACTTCAGTATGCCTCTCCCTGGAAATCCCTGCAAATCTAGTTCAAGGAGGTATCATTTGGTTGGCTTCCTGGACTGGAAAGCCGTTTGTACCAACATAGCGTAACGGTTATCGTCGTAGAAAATAGAATCGGTAACCTGGACAAGTCTATTTGCGTTTCACTTCGAGCTAATGCCCTTGATAGGGGCGTGAATCTATCTGTTCTCCTCACCCCCAGTTAGGTAAATAATAGAGTTGACTGGGTTCTTTAGATTTGGTTCGACAACCAATCTAGGAAAAGGAAAACTCCGAATTACAACGAGTTCTACTTCGCTTAAAAATTGACCTTGTATCATATCCTGCTCACGGCGGAGCAGTTTGGTGAATACATACAGGTTTTACCAAAAATATCTTGGTGTTTTTAGAAAGATGGTATTAGGAAAGTTTAGCTTTAGATACATTGAAATATATTAGTTTTGTTTCTGTCAGCAAGTTTGCCAGAAAATTCCTTAAGAAACAACTGCACAACAAATGTAAATAAGAACGTACATTGAACGTGATTCCCTAACCTCTAAGTATAGAATAACACTAGACAGCTTGGAAAGCCATTAAAATAAATCAGCCAATCAAATTGACTTTCAAGCACACTTGAAAACAAATTGAAATACATAGTCCTATATTTACGACCAGTTTAGGGTCGGACCAGCCGGTCGTAAGTCAATTCAGTCTATTGGGCTGCAATACACACGCACACACACACGCACACACACACATATATATATATATATATATTATATATTATATATATATATATGTGTGTGTGGGATGGTGTGTATTTATTTATTTATCTATTTGTTATGATATGGTATGCTATTAAAAGTCGTTTGGCTTCAAAGCAACGTATTAGTCAATGGTAGCAAACACCTTTTAATTGTATACTATATCATAACAAGTACTTTATTAGTGCCGGAGGAATTTGTCTAGGTGTTTTGACGTCAGCATTTAACTATTATTCTGCTCGGTGGTCGAAGAAGAGAAGGGGGGGGAGAAGTGGGTCATTTAACACGAGGGGCAAAAAATAAAATAAAATAAAAACATCCTTCTTAAAGGAATAAGACAATTGTCATCAACGGCCCCAAAAAGACATATGCCATGAGATTGATGCGGTCTTCTGTACAAGGGCAAAGGATTGTGGTCAGTCTGCAGCCAATTACTGAGGCAATTGACAAGGTCTTTGCTAAGCTCTTGTTTTACCGATTCACTTGGTGGGTTTGTCCCTCGGTTATCCCAGTGGTTTCAGATCCGGTCGTGGAACGATGGATATGATCTTTTCTGTTCGGCAACTTCAGAAGTGCATCGAACAGACTGTAGCCCCTGTTCTTTGATACGGTGAATAGACCCGTCCTATGGACAATTCTCAGGAAACTTGGATGAACTACTCCATCAGGACATGAAAGCAGGCTTCCATTTCAACGGGTCACACTCGGAGCCAATAGCCATCGAAAATGGAGTTAAACAGGATGACATCCCTGCACCGACACTGTTCTCTACTTTGCAGTGACTCTATCCCAACGTCTTTATACGATTGCGAACCACTATCAGGGTCTTCAAGTTGAAGACCTTCCAAACCCTCGTCTGTGAGCTCCTCTACGCTGATGATACGGACTTCGTTGTCCACACTGAAGAGGACATGCAGAAGATAATGGATCTCTTCTCTGAAGCATGTACCGCTTTTGAACTTACTATCAGTCCGGTCATCAGTATATGGAACCCAACATCTACGTCAAGAGGACCAGATTAAAGGTGGTTGACTCATTCGTTTATCTTAGCAGTGATCTCTCCAGAGATTGATCCCTTTGATGGACTCGAGAGATGTGTGTGATCGGACAGAACTATTACCATCAAGACGAAGCTCAGTGTGTACGAATCGTGTGTTTTGTCTGTACTCCTGTATTCTTTGGAAACGTGGACTACGTATCGTTGACACATCAAAGCCTTGGAGAAATTTTATCAGATATATCTTATGTGAATCTTAAATGTTGGGTGGCAATCTCCTCCGCTAGACGCCATTGTCCTGCAAAAAAGTCAATGTGTTCAGCATAGAAATGCGCATCATACAAAACCAGATGCGTTGGGCTGGACATCTTGCTAGGAAGGAAGACGGTAGAGTCCCGAAGCAATTATTTTATGGGAAACGTCCGAGACATCAACCCGAGAAACATTTCAAGGATGTCATCAAAAACAACCTTAAGACTCTTGATATAAATGTTGAGGAATGGGAGAGGACGGCTACGAATCGTTTGGTTTGGAGAAAACTTGTTTATGGTGGTTGTAAGAGGTTTGAGACAAGGCAGTTAAAGCACTCCATCCTGAAACGGGCTCTACGGAGGCGGTACCTTTCGGCCATCCTGGACACATTTCCTACATTTAAGCCTGACCATATATGTGGTGTGTGTGGTAAAACTTTCTTGTCAATGGCCTGTTTTCTCAGTCATATACGGTCCTATGGCGACAGCCAATCATGCGAAAAACATGTTTGTACAAGCAAAAACCTGGTGTCTCACATATCATTTGTTCGACAGAGCGTGTAAAAGCAAAGCTGAACTTCTGAGACATCTGGGTGCTCACAACCGAACTACTTGTAGAAATGGCCTGCTTCGGTGTAGAAGTGACAATCACCATATCATAACAAATAAATATAGCTCTTACACCTGTAATCGTGCAAATTATTTCCCTTCTTCCAATACAAAATACCTATATATATATATATATATATATATATATATATATATATAATATATATATATATATATATAGAGAGAGAGAGAGAGAGAGAGAGAGAGAGAGAAGAGAGAGAAAACAGTTAAACAGCAGCTGGTGATGGCCTAGAGGTTAATGGATCGGACAGGCATAAATTCAGTCGGGGTTTGCTTCTGATCGATGTTCTAGCCACACTGATGAGACGTGAAACGTGGAAACACTGTGTCTGTGGATTACTTATTATATGCTCCCGTAACCCGGTAGAGCTCTTTAGGAGTGACTAATAAACTTTCACCGCCAGTATAACACAATGATCATCTGTTTACAGATTTGAGGTCTGGTGATCGTAAAGTATATACACAGATGTATGTATTTAAAACAGTTAAAACACCACTCGTTAAACGGCAGCTGGCGATGGCTTAGATCGGAAAGTCGTAAAGTTAGTCGGGTTTCGCTTCTGGTTTTCTTTTGGCCAAGTGTTATAGTATTAATCGATTATTTTCGGTTGGTACGACGCTCTTAGTATATATATATATATATATTACATCACACTGTGGAACAAGAAAATACGTATTTACCTTATGATTTCGACAAACATTTATTCTAAACATGTTCTTTTTTTTTTCTATTTTTTTAAATTTTTTGCGCATAACGTCTGGATGTTTTGTTACAAAAGTCACAATAATTTTATATAAAAAAAATTCTATTCATACAGGTAGAAAGAAATTCAGGTTGAACCTGTTTGCCGGACTACAAACTCATATTTGAATAAATTACCGATACAATTGATAAAGACTAAAGCGCTCGAAATTTTCTATGGTAAAAACTGGGTTTTATTTGATTTTCTTCGGTGGGAAATTTTGCTACAGAAAAGAAAAGGCATTTCCATGCAGTCTTTAAAATGTTGTCAAAAAATTCAAATAAGTCTCGATATATTTTATGTATCGAAGGCAGCAACATTGAAATAAGATAAAAGTGCTAAAATTTGATAAAAAGTTTCAGATAATTCTTAAACAAATTCTTGAATTTTAATAAACGTCGTATTGTATTTTTGAAGTGATTTTCCCGGGTTGAAATAAAGGGTATAACATTGTCGTACTCTGAAAAAAGTTCTTGCAATTCTCAAATCTATTGCCCCATATCTTTAAACAAAAATATTCAATTTTACAAACCTTAATGAATCATCACATCAAAGCAGAAACAGTGTCCTGGGTATGACGTTAGATTACATCTAATGGTGATGTTAGAATTTTGGAACTCTGGGGAGTGTGGAGTACTCTCTCATGGCTATTAGATCCATGTCCACTCTAGGACTGAGTGACAGTACCTGTTAGGGTCTATGGGTTAAATAGGAAATAATGAGTTTAGAAATATTTTTAAAATTGAGTTTTAAAAAATGAATACCCATCAAGAATGAATAAAACAAAACATCTTCGGCATAAGATAAGCCAACAAGGGTTGACATGCCGTAAGATCCAACCAACCAACCATAGCAAAAAGACAAAATCTTGCATAACAAAACTATTTTTCATTCTGACATTCAAATAACATTCCATTTCATTTTATTACATAATCCGGATGGAACTTGGCCATGGGGAGCTCCGGAACAAAACTTTTATCACAGCTCTGATTTTACCATAAATACAGCATTTCCGTCACACCAAAATTATCCGAGATGAATAAAATGGACTTCATTTTCGAAATCAGGGCCATAAAATTCGTTGAAAACATAAATATTCATGGGACAATTTTATTGTTGTCTTGTGTTATCAATCTTAATGAAAAACTCATGTTATTAAATATGTTACAAGTCATTCTTATTTCACATAAAAATGGGAAGTTGAACAACATTTCATCAACACAATCCTTATGTTCATTTGTGAGGAATTGTAAACATAAATTCCTCGAATTAGTTATCTTGAAAAAGGCTTTTTTTTCAGAGAAAACTATAGAAATTTAACAATAAGTCTCTGCATTTGGTCATATATAAACGGTGTCATGTTTTTAAGACAATTCCATATAGAATTAGATTTAGTTTACATTTTTTTTATTCATTTTCGTAGCTTAATCTTCTAAAGATCTGGTTAAGAAAGAAGAAAAAAAATCAGGTTAAGCATTTTTTACAAGTTTAAAATTGGCATCCGTATATTAAACTCTTTCACTCATAACATGTGACTGGTATTTTGTTAACTAATGTAAAAATATTAAATAAATAAATTTGACTGATTTTTGAGTGGTTTTTCATTTGACAAGTTATACACAAAACTATTGCTGGTTTGAAAAGTGCATAGGAAAGAAACTGACAGTTACGAAGCGCCGTTGATTTTATGTCTTTCCTACCCGAACTTATATATATATATATATATATATATATATATATATATATATATAGTCATCCACAGACACCGTGTTTCGACGTATCACGTCTCTTCAGTGTGGTTATACATAGCAGGCTACCTCCAGCCAGGATCGAACCCGACCGATTTATCATCAGTGAGATTTCCTAACCACTGGCCTATCAGCACAACTACAAACTGGATTTTGACTGATTAGATAAAGAAAAGTATTTTATCTGAATAAAACATTTTTTAGCGTTTTTCATTGGAGAATATTTTTGTCCACGTCACCCGCAAGAGAACCAATATTTAAGGATTAAGAATTAAATTTCCGGTTTATTACATCGACATTTTAGAAGAAAAACACGCGTCGATTTCCGGGAGTAAGAGCATGTTTTTGTACATGCCTACAAATATAGAAGAAGACTGTATTTCTAAAAATAAGAAACTTAAATAGATAAATAAATACAAATTCCTAGAATAGCAATATTATCCAGTTTTTGAATTACCAAAACATAAGGCGAACATTTTATCATTATGTCATAAAAATAAGATAAATAAAATGTACTTATTAATTCTTGTTCGTATCTATATATTAATGCTCGTGTTCCTTAATTATACGACTTTTATCATCTTGCAACACCCTCTAGTTAAAAATGAGACCATCCAAATCGTCCAAGGGGAAATGCAAAAATGTAAATCCTGATTATCTGGTGTTGCTATATACTGAATTCTTATTTCTTATGAGTGTCGTCACCTCAGCTAAATAATGGACCATTCTGTTTGTATTATAAAGAAAGGCGGAAAAGAGACATGCTACACAGAAAAAATATAAGAAAGAAAGGTAGAAAGATAGAAAGATAGAAAAAAAGAGAGTTGGAGAAATATAGAGAAAGAGCGAATGGAGCGCTAATCTGTTTTAATTGAACATAATGAAAAGATGAAAAGAAGAAAAAAAAATAAAGTAAGAGAGAGCTAAATCAAGATTATTATACTTTTTACGTATTAAATTATTTAGCAATAAGTTTTAAGTAAACATATCAAATGTTGTAATAATTGAATTATCCCTCTGTGGTATATCCACGGGTCCTGCTAGTTTGTTCTTAATTTCTCAATTCTTGTCTGTTTGCTCGCACATGCGCCTGTGTGAGGGACATATTTTTTAAAAGGCAACGACAAAAGAAATTAGACATTAGTTTGGTTTGGTTTGGTTTGTTTAATGGCTCATCAACAACCTTCGTAAGTCATTTAATGCCAAAGCCACCCTCGTAGAAGAACAGTATTATTCAACTCATAGCTGGCGGGATTAGGAGTTCATACTTTTCCAAAGGATATTGGTCCGAAAGTGAACTTTTCCAACTCGCTTGCAATGATGTCACAGTTCGGTATGCCATTACACCACGGGGACTCACTTGCTTAAAAATTATTTACATCGCAAATTGCTACCCGTCATTAAAACTTAATAAAATAAATATAACTTTCTAATTTTTTTTCTTCTTTTTCTTTGCTTTTTCAAAGGTTTGTATTAGTTTGTGTTAGTATATATATATATATATATATATATATATATATATATATATATATATATATATTATTATTATTATTATTATTATTATACTAAAGCTGAGATTTTCAACTTTTGATCCCTAAAGGCTTTTTTGCTGGTGACCTTATTGACACGAAATTTATACTATATTATACCTTAGTTTTAGTATTACTAAATGTTTGAAAAAAATTCCACTTTAATTGGTTCTAATTAGTCGTAATTTGCAATTAAGTCAAAAATTGACCCATCCATGTCTTTACATTTTTCCCCTCTATATGCCAGTGAAGGGGTGTGAAAGAAATCACAACGTAATAATTTTATCAACTAAAAAAATCAGCAGCCAACATGGATATTTCCCCCCTTCCAACACCTTCTAACTCTCGGTAGAGTCGCCCCTTCCCTTTCTCCAGGCTACAGAGAATAACTTTTGTTTTGTTTTAATAAAACAAAACAAAAGTTCTTTTTACGCTCAACTAAAATTGAAATCATCTTTTAAAATATATTTTTTTAATTACTTTAATTATTAATTTATAGAGTCAAATTCGGAATACATGTCTGATTTAACATGATTATTAAACTTACTTTTAAAATATTTCATGTTGGCTAAAAAAAAGTAGTTACATATTTAAATATTATGGAATTTTATTCAAATGAGCAAACGTTGACTCCCCTCACCGTTTAAGTGAAAGTTTTCTTCAGGCTTTTAACTAAAACAAACTATTCAATATAAAAGAATTCATTGCTGAATAACGTGCTAAAAATCTCATTCAAATTGGATAATTTCTTGATTTTTGGTAATTTATCTATCTTAAATTTTAAAACGGTACAAGTTTTTCATTACTAAATCAGAATCAATCAACTTATTTGATAAGTAGATAAATTGTCTTTGTTTCCCTTTTCGGAAAAATTAAAATAATTTAAGCTGCGAAATAATTCAAATCAGCTTATTTTGTTATAAAATCAAGATTTGTGGGTTAAACTTGCAAATCGTCGTCAAAATTAAAACGGAAACTTATTTGGTTGTGTTCCATAACAGTTTAACTACAGTGTATGAATGAACTTTTTTTGCGAATTAGGTTACGGTTTAGGGGTTTGGGGATTAAGGTTGTTTTTAATTACGTATTGCTTAAAAAACGAATTACTATACATTTAATTAACCATTAAAATTAATTACTGAACCCCATGGTAGGCACATTAGTCTCAGTTATTGGTTTAGTATTGCAATGTATAATTTCAATTAAACATGTTCTTAAAAAATATTTTTCAACATTAAATGTATAGTAATTTGGTTTTTTTAAAGCAATCTATCTATATATTATCTATTACCTATCTATTTATTATTATATTAAAGCTGAGATGTTCACCTTTCAATCTCTTAATGTTTTTTCCTGGTGAGCTTAATGCCATGAAATTTATACTAAATTATTCCTTTGTTTTAGGATTACTAAATGTTTGAAAAAAAATCACTTTAATTGGTTCTAATTAGTCGTAATTTGCAATTAAGTCAAAAACTGACCCATCCCTGTCTTTACATTCTGCATAATTCTCTTTTCCTCTCTATATGCGAGTGAAGGGGAGATGGGATAGTGATTAACAAGCAAGTCACCACACGTAATAAAATTCCAATGTCGATTTCCATCTAGATTAGGTCAAACTAGATATACTCAATTCGTTGAAAAATCCTTATTTTTTTAAAATACAATTCTGACCCCCACGTTTGAAAAAATCAGGGAATTATCCGATTTTAATGAAATTTTCAGTGTTGCAACGAATTAATTTTATAATGCATCAGTTATTTTATTTCAAAACATTCTGATTTTTTTCAGGTCACTTAACTTTGACCTCCCTATTTTCGGGGTGCAAAATATCGGTGTGGTATATATGTGATTGATACTATTTTCTGCATAGATAAAAAGTCTAAAGACAGAAGGCGTGAATAGAAGAAAAAAGTTTTTTTTAAGAATCTGCTCGGGTATAAAATGAAAATAAAAACTAAAAAAATAATTTTTGGAGTATTATTTGGCTAATCTTAGCGGAGTTTCGTCCAGGCCTCTCGCCACAAAAACTGCTAGCCTGTGACTGCTGAAAAAAACCCAGCTACGATTGAAGTTCGTAGCCGAAGTGGTGTAAAAAAACTAGGGGTTAGGATTTGGGATTTGGGTTGGGGTTTAGGGTAAGTTTAATGGAAAATAAATAAATAATTTGGGCTCTGTTTTTCTGGGTCACCCTGTATACAGGTGACCCAGAAAAAACAGAACCCACACACTTTGTAATAAAACTTAATTTTAACTGGGGGGGGGTAGGTTTAGGGTTGGGTTTTCAGTGGAAAGTTTTTTTTTTGTTTTTTTTCAAGTGATACCACTTCGGCTACAGACTTCAATCATAGCTGGTGTTGTTTTTCCAGAAGTCAACGGCTAGCAGTTTTTGAGGCAGGAAGCCAGGACGGAACTCCGCAAAGATTACCATTATTTGTATTATTCAGACAATTGTCCTCATCTTCATTGTTATCTGTACAACATTTCGGCCGATGTGCCCTCCGGCCTCCTTCAGGTATTTCTTGTCGGACTCGGGAACCTTCTTGTAATTGGGAGCCATCACGGAACTTTGAACCTAACCCTTTATTCAGTCCACGGGGGTATCCTGTTCTCATTCCACTAACCATAGCTGGGGTACAGGTGTTAAGCTGTGTTAATTATTATTCTATGTTACTGCTGCCCCTGACCAGGATTGAACCTGCAGTCTAGAGATAACTGGCATTTAGAACTGTCTTAACCTAACTAATTAGGGAAAAGAATAGGATCTGCCAAAATATCATCTGCTTTTCAAAAACGAATTAAAATTTATTAAACCGATTATTTAAGGTCAAATTTTTGTCTAAGTCGAAAAGTAGTAACATAATGAGCATTAGTAAAAAAGCAAAATAATATTACACATGTAATTAATTTTTGATATATTTAAAACGATTTTTTCGGTCAATTTCGATCAAGATGCCTGCCAAGACGCTACTTAAAATCCGTTTTTACAAAATAAATTGTAACTTTTGCGATTGAAAAAAATCACACTGGATTGTCCAATTGAACACATATCCTACTAGGATATGTGTTCAATTGGACAATCCTAGTAGGATATGTGTTCAATTGGACAATCCAGTGTGATTTTTTTCAATCGCAAAAGTTACAATTTATTTTGTAAAAACGGATTTTAAGTAGCGTCTTGGCAGGCATCTTGATCGAAGTTGACCGAAAAAATCGTTTTAAATATATCAAAAATTAATTACATGTGTAATATTATTTTGCTTTTTTACTAATGCTCATTATGTTACTACTTTTCGACTTAGACAAAAATTTGACCTTAAATAATCGGTTTAATAAATTTTAATTCGTCTTTGAAAAGCAGATGATATTTTGGCAGATCCTATTCTTTTCCCTAATCCCAATCATCTAGCGAGGGCTTAATGGGTGACCCAACGGGTCACGTTTTATCTAGTATATAAAATTACAAATCACGGAACAGTTATTTATTGAAGCCAATTTTTAAAAATTATCTTGCAAATTATATATGTCCTGACAATGATAAGTGGTAAGTACACATAACGCACATTGCACGTTGGCTATTCATATTCACGATTTAACATAACGAAGGCCGTAGTTTGAATTTAACATGCGTGAGGAAACACACGGACCGAAGTTCACTGTTATTCCTTCACTCAACAAATTGACATGTCACTCTATCAGTACATTTTCCATCACTTCTTTTGTGACTTATCAACTGCTTTGAAAACTTTTTAAAACTTTCTGTACACAATTTTTTTCACAAGAACTTTTTTCTCCTGACGATGATCTAAGGTCGAAACTAGTTGAGAACAACTCAAAAAGAAATAACATAAACTAACTATTCCTGTTTGTCTTATCACTTTTTGTTAATCAAAACCAATAATTGCTACTAGGTAATGTAATGTATGTATCTACACAGAGTACAATAAATTTCCCTGGTTACCCCATACTTTTAACCCTGTGCCAAAACCAGTTTTCACAACGTCTCGTCTAAGGTAATAATTAGCGTGCAAATCTAGCAGACCATTGTTAATGAGTTCGATTCACCCTGGAATTAAATACCAGGCTACCCCGTTATGGTGTAATGGTTAACAAGTTAGTCTTATAGATTTGAGTAATGAGTTCTGTGAAATCTCTAATCAAATTTTTCTGTCTGCTCGCAATCACGTCGCTCACGGTCTGCTCGCAATCACGTCGCTCCCCCTACTGCCAAGAAATTCGGCTCATTTATTACTTAGTCACCCATCAACAAGCTCAACGTTGCTTAACTTACCTTAGTAAATTACTATTTTCAGTTAAACGCTTTAAACAAAGGTGTATAGATTAACTATAAATTTACTATAGTTTAAAATAAGATATTTATTTTAAACTATAGTAAATTTATAGTTAATCTATACACCTTTGTTTAAAGCGTTTAACTGAAAATAGTAATTTACTAAGGTAAGTTAAGCAACGTTGAGCTTGTTGATGGGTGACTAAGTAATAAATGAGCCGAATTTCTTGCTAAAAGTTTATTTTTGGTGCAAGGAAGCCCCTTTTTTCTGAGCACGCCCAGATAGTTCTTCCTGTCAGAGGCCTTCTGGGAGATTGTTATTTTTTGTATTTATTTATTTTGTGTTTTTTATTTATTTTGGTTTTATTTATTATTTGTATCTTCTTTGATTTTATTTATTATTCAACCCCCACATGTTTAAAATAAGATTTCACCTGTCTAGATAACTTATTGCTTTGTTTTTGTTTGTTTTTTAGTTTTGGTTTGAAACTCTTTTATTTGATCAAATAAGTTATCAGTATACACATTCTTTTAATAAACACAAAATGTATGTCATGGAATCTTTCTCTAGTTAAGATGTTAACTGTAGTGAGAGAGGGGACCTACCTCGTGCAACACGGTGTGACAGAGAGAGTGGCGGGCGTGAAGACTTGCCGTATTCTCGAAGGAAGCGGGCTAGGCTTTGCCTGGTGTGTATGACTGACCTAGAGTCGAACCCGCTTCCTTCAGAATGTGAGAGCTGTGGACGATCAGTGAAATAATAGCTTAGTGGCCCGGATGTAGGTGGTCGCGCCGTGCTGACGAGTGTCGCACGTGCTGCACGGACAATTATGAGTGAGGAGCCCGGATGTGGTGAAATTGAGGTGTATTTAAAGGACTTATTCTCTCAGACCAGGAGAACGACTGCAGTAGTATTTTGTTGTCGAGACGAGCGGGCCAAAGAAATAATTTTGCATATTGGATTTTGGAGCGTGATACAGTTGGGAGTGTTTAGACTGTCGATTGGAACCTTGCGTCAGATTTGACTGTGACCCCCCCACACACACACACACTGATTAGAAGCTAATTCGGCTTTTTATACAATGGCACAAATTCGATTTAGCCGTGATGTAATAAGGCCGTTTACTGGTGAGGGTGATGTGGTGGCATGGCTGAAGAAGGTTCGCCTTGTGGCGAGACTACAGATGGTGGATGACGTGGCCAGCTTGCTGTCGTTATATTTGGAGACGCGCTGGCACTTTATATGGAAATGCCAGAGAAGGATCAGCAGGATATAAATAGAATAGAAGCGCGACTGAGGGAGGCATTTACGGATGGTGCCTTTTTAGCTTATAGGAAGCTAACCCTTGTTAAGTGGGAAGGTGAACGTGTTGCGTGTACGCAAATAGAATAAGGCAGTTGGTCGGATTGGCTGGATTCGAGGGAGTCGGGCTTGATAGGCTTGCAAGATTGGCTTTTGTCATGGGGTTCCCAGATAATATCTCAGTCGAGCTCCAACAGGCACCGAATGTTGAGACCCTAACAATGGCAGATTTGATGTCGCGAGCTAGAGTGCTAACTACTAGGGACGAAAACCGTGATGTAGCAGCAGCCGTAAGAACGGATACATCGACGTCCCAGCAAACGGGAAGTACCACCAAAGATTCACAAGTGCAGCGTAAAGGTCCTGTATGTTATACGTGTGGTGGACCCAACCACTTTTCCCGGGATTGCCAAAGTCAACGTAATAGTGGACCTATGAACACGAGAGCACAGGGCAAAATGCGTTGTTACCGCTGTAATGGGCTTGGCCACGTATCAAGAACTTGTCCGGGAAACGGATGCGGAGACAAGGCATTGTCGCCACCCTTGCCACCGTCAAGTTAGTGAAAACTACATTACCAGTTGTCAGCGTCCGAATAAATGGCATGAAGTGTTCGGCACTCGTCGATACAGGATGTTCGAAAACGATAGTAAGCACGAACTACTGTCGGGCATGGAGTAAGCGTGACATGGACATTACCACAATCGACGGCACATCCAAAGCATGTTGAGGAGTTGGTGCTGTGTCAATTCACACAGGAAAAGGGGATAGTGCTAAATTAGATGTTTTGGTAACGTGTGAAAAGCCGCTTGGTTACGACCTACTGCTTGGAATTGACGCGATACGAGCACTGGGTGGTGTTGAGATCACTTCCAATGGACGGGTTAAGCTCGGCAAAGGGGAAGAATTCTGTGCAGCTTTCTCAGTTGAACCGGACTTCTATGCTTTGTTTGACCATAAACAAAGGATATGGACTGCACGATGGAAGTGGGCCATGAATGAAGCACCATAACAGCTGCACAATGTAATACCAGAGTATTCGTTGCCTGATAACATCAAGACTGCGTACGAGGAGGAGTTAGAGATGTGGATGGCGAATGGGTGGTTAATACCGTATCCAGAGGAGCGGATTGGACCCCCAAAGGGTTTGATCCCACTGATGGCTATTGTACAACCCAGCAAAAACAAGGTACGACCTGTGATGGATTACAGGGAACTAAACTAACATGTGGATGCCTTCACTGCAAACGCCGACGTGTGTGCTGCCAAACTGCGCGAGTGGCGTCGGCAAGGGTCTAATGTAGCCCTGCTTGACCTAAGGAGAGCCTACCTGCAGATACATGTTCACGAGTCATAGTGGGCATTTCAAACTGTGATTGTCAAGGGAAAACGATATTGCTTGACAGGGTTAGGATTTGGTCTTAATATGGCACCGCTTATTATGAAAGCCATCGTAAATGCAGTGTTGACGCAAGAGGAGCCGATGAGGAAAGCCACATCAGCTTACGTCGACGATATTTACGTAAACGAGGATGTAATGCCAGCAGATGAAGTCAGGAGGAAACTGGAAACCGTCGGTTTGACAAGCAAAGACCCCAAGCGTTTAAAGAATGGGGCTATAGTGTTAGGACTTGAGGTTTGGAGGGAGTACGGCACCCTGCGTTGGAAACGAGGGAGCCCTGTCCCAGAAGTCCCAGATAGGTTAACGCGGCGTATCATATTTTCTGTCTGCGGGAAGCTGGTGGGGCACTTTCCAGTCTGCAAGTGGCTCCGTGCAGCAACCGGAGTAATTAAGAGACGGGCTAGCGCAGTCACGAGAGGATGGGACGATACAGTGGATGACGTTCCTCTTAAGCAGATGATGGCTGAAGTAGTTATCAAAGTATGCCCAGATGATCCCACCCGAGGTGATTGGTGCGTGGCCGGACGAGAGTTGAACGCATGGGTGGATGCAAACTCTCTAGCAACAGGCGTGGTATTAGAAAGAGATGGTGCTATTATAGAGGACGCATGTTGGCTTCGTCCGACAAACGACGAACTCGACGCCACACTGAAAGGACTTAATCTTGCGTTGCAGTGGCACGCTGAGGTAGTGCATCTCCACACAGATTCTCTGTGCGTGTACCACTGGTTGACCGATACCTTGACCGGTAAAGCCAGAGTGAAGACCAAAGCTGCAACTGAGATGCTGGTGCGAAGGAGATTGACGATCATACAACAGCTGGTTGGAGAATATAGTTTGAAGGTTGATGTCACCCTAATTCCATCAGAGCAAAATTTAGCTGATGAATTAACAAGAGTACCGAAGAGGTGGTTTGACATAATGAAGCAAGGATTTGACTCTTCTTCAACGTTGTGTGCGGTCGTAACTGAGAAACTGGCACCTGATCGTATCCGAGCCATGCATTGCCAGAGTGGACATCCTGGAATTCGGCGGACAACATATTTCGTTCGGAAAGTATGTCCATCAATTACTAGAGCGGCCGTTAAATCGGCCATACACGCTTGCGAGGAGTGTCAGACAGTAGATCCAGCGCCAGTTCATTGGAAACAAGGGAAGCTCGAAGCGCAGGGTAATTGGTACAGGTTGGGTATGGACAAAACCCATTATAATGGCAAACATTTTGTGACACTGGCGGATTGCGACCCAACACAGTTCACCATATGGCGTCCACTGGCTCGCCAAGATGGATCTACCGTCATACGACAGTTAAGATCAGTCTTCTATGAACGCGGTCTGCCAGTGAAAATATTAACGGACTATGCCCCCAGCTTTTGTGGCCACGAGTTCCAGACCTTTGCCGGTGAATGGGGTGTGCGAATGCGATATCGATGTGCCTATGTTCCAGAGGGTAATGGTATAGCGGAACGCTGTCATCGCACCATTAAAAGAATTGCGACCAGAATGCAATGTACTATTCAAGAGGCTGTGTACTGGTACAACGTAACACCTAAAGATGACGTAACATCGTCGACTGCGCCATCTAGCGGAATTTACCAATATGAACAGCGTGTAAAAGGGCTAGATGAGATTGCGCCATCCCCTAGAGTCATGGACGGTCCGTATCGGGAAGGAGATCTAGTTTGGGTTAAAGCCCCGAACAGTCGTTGCACTACTAAATTCGGCAAAGGCCAAATTGGTCGAATAGTCAGCCCTCAGACTGTTCTTGTCGCGGCATATAAAGGATCTTCGCAGGCGCTATAGACCAACTGCGTTTGAGGAAGACGAAGACAGTGATACGTCATCAGAGAGTGAGTCAGGGACTATGTTGGTGGTTGGAACGGGACCTGTAACGGCAGAGGATGTGATGGTGGAGTCTCGCGATGACGATGTGGCCGAGACCGAGGGAGATGATATGCAGATAGACGAAGATCCGCCACCTCTGCAAAGGAGCACTCGGCAAAAGCGAGCACCACCCACCTGCCATTTTTGTGATCACGAGATCAGGGGGGGTAGTGAGAGAGGGGACCTACCTCATGCAACACGGTGTGACAGAGAGAGTGGCGGGCGTGAAGACTTGCCGTATTCTCGAAGGAAGCGGGCTAGGCTTTGCCTGGCTTGTAGGGCTGACCTAGAGTCGAACCCACTTCCTTCAGAATGTGAGAGCTGTGAACGATCAGTGAAATAATAGCATAGTGGCGGTAGGTGGTCGCGCCGTGCTGATGAGTGTCGCACGTGCTGCACGGACAATTATGAGTGAGGAGCCCGGATGTGGTGAAATTGAGGTGTATTTAAAGGACTTATTCTCACAGACCAGGGAGAACGACTGCAGTAGTGTTTTGTTGTCGAGACGAGTGGGCCAAAGAAATAATTTTGGATATTGGATTTTGGAGCGTGATACAGTTGGGAGTGTTTAGACTGTCGATTGGAACCTTGCGTCAGACTTGACTGTGACCCCCCCCTCCCACACACACACACACTGATTAGAATATGCCGAAAACATATATTAGACAATAAAAGAAAAAAATATGTGTTTTAATTAAAAACCTACAAAGCTTCTGAGAAATGTCTAAAATAGGATATTTGATGGTTGGTTGGTCGGTGGTTTTGTTTGACGGCATTTCATTTTCGGGTCATTTAATGCCAAATTAAGTCACTTTTGATAAGCAAAGGACACGGGTTGCTCACCAGGACATTTGAATGTACTTGTGAGCAAAAAAAAAATAGATAAATGAATAAACTCTTAACAACTAGACAAACATGTAAATATAAACGTACAATATATTTATTTGTTTATGTCTCCTCGGATATCTCTTCATTTTACTATCTTCTCACATCAACCTTTACGCGATTCCCTAACCCCAGGCTTAAGATAACCCTAGGTGAGTTGACATGCCGTTAAAATGCCGTTAAATCAATCAAGCTAATTCATTTTTTTTAGTGTAAATTTTTTTCTGTCGCTATCTCCAATTTATCTCCTACATAAAACTGTCTGTCCCTTGACTAGTATAAGATATCTGCAAACAGTGGAGATTATAAATTACATATTACACAACTATGCATACTAAACGAAAATTAAATTGTTTCCGACAATAATGAGATAAAAACCAACATTCATCAGCATCAAGTGTGTTTAATGACTAAAATTATAGACAACTACTAACAATTACTAAAAATTCCAACGCTAACTACGTTTTATTATTTAAAAAATGCTACAAGTATTCAAACTTTCTGGTCACCCTGAAGAGATAACATCCCAGATATTAAAAAACAAAGGTTTCACTAAATTTTAAAGAAAAAAAAAACATGTATTTTCCCCTTGAAAATGACCAATGATTGTGGAAATTAGTTTAAGAGGTTTCAAGGTTTCAAGTATTCCTATCTAATATTAACAATTTTCAAACAGGTCTATTTGATCTATTTGACTCATACTATCGATTTATCCTTAAC
>CM042143.1:41958292-41985792 GCA_023376005.1 Doryteuthis pealeii | reverse complement strand
GGTTTGATTTGATTTATTTGTTTAACGACTCCTTGTGGGTAATTTAATGCCAAAATTTGATTCATTTGTAAATATTTCATTGTAATCACAACTATTTATAGGTTTGGTTTAGTTTATTTGTTTAACAACTTTTTATGGGTTATTTAATGTCGAATATTGATGCTTTTATAAATGTTTGCTTATATTCATAACTATATTTTCAATATTTCATAGCATTGTTTTTTGTTTGTTTGCTTTTGTTTTTTAAATTGCTTTCTTTTGTCTATAATCCTTTGTTTGTTTTTATAAATTTTATAATAATATAATAATAATAATAATAATAATAATAATAATACATCCTATGTAGATGGATGATATCAAGATTTTTGCCAAAACTGAAAAAGAACTGGAAATCCTTCTACAAACCATCAGAATTTACAGCCCGGTTTCTAGGAATTGAATGTTGGATCGAAAAGTGTGCCATGTTCGTAATGAAAAAAGACAAAAGATAAACAACGGAAGGAACAGAATTCCAAAATCTGTAAAATATAAGAACACTTGGAGAAAGGGGAATTACAAGCACTTCGGAATATTGGAAGCAAACACCATCAAACAAACAGAGATGAAAGAAAATGTTTTAAAAAAATAATGCCTCGGGATAACAGCAAAACTTCTAGAAACCAAGCTCTGCAGAAGAAATCTCATCAAGAGAAGAAACCCCGAGGGATATCCCCCTTATAAGATACTCCGGACCCTTCTTAAAATGGACAAGGGTAGAAATGGATCAAAGGACAAATAAACTGATGATTATGCACAAAACATTTCCCCCGAGAAATGACATAGACTACACATATCGAGAAAAGACAATTTCAGGACTCGAAGAAAGAATACATTAAAAAGAGCAAAAAAAGGCTAATTACAACAGCCAGGAACAGCAATTGCAACATATCGACAAACAGAAGAAAAAACAGAAATGGTAAAAGAATCCACTATACGGATACTTCAAGCGACAAAATGGAGATTGCCCACGAGAAAACCTGGACATGGCTAAGAAAGAGAAACCTAATGAGGAACTGAGTCTCTCATAATTGCGGCACAAGACAATTATGTTATAAGTGAAAATAGATAAGATGCAACAGAATAGCAAGTATATGATGTGTGGAGACAGAGATGGAACAGTTAATCATATAATAAGCGAGTGCAGCAACCTAGCACGAAGGGTGTACAAGACTGGACACGACTGGGTGAGAAAGGTGATTCACTGGGAATTGTGCAAGAAATAAAATTTTGATCATGCTTCCAAATGGTATCTGCACAAACTGGAATCCATCCAAGAGAATGAGACGCATAAAATTCTTTGGGATTCTGAGAGAGAAACGGATAACATAATCCCAGCCAAAAGACAAGGCCTAGTGTTAAGTAACAAGAAGAAGAGAACTTGTCATCTAGTAGATTTTGCAGTCTTGGTCGTTTAGAAAGAAGACCAGAAGAATTAGAAACAACAATATTAAGGTAATTTGTTTTCACTTAGTTATAGTTTGTAAGAATAATCATTTTACATTTGCAGGACCTGTGGATATACCACATCATGATAATTTAATTATTATGATGTTTGTTATGTTTACTTAAGAGCTATTGCATATAGTTCAATATATAAAAAGTATAATAATCTTGGCTTAACTCTCTCTCTCTCTCACTTTTTTAAGTAGGTGTAGGGGGGGGGTAAAATATTTTCATTGATTAGCCGATAAAATCTGGGGGGATGCATTTTTGGTATCTACATTAATTTGACGATAAAAAAGTGACAAAAACACTACTCAGAAAATATCTGAGTTGGGCCGGAAATTCGCCTAACGCTGGTTCGCTAAAACTTAGCGTAGATTAAGGTAGGGGACCGGGATGACATAAGATCAAAATTACCAAAATATATTCCGAAATTTACAATTTCAAATAAAACAAACATGTAACTTTTTTTTTACGTTGGGCATTTAAGTGACGCAAGACCATTTTGAATTTTTCATTTTCAAAATTGGACGGAATAAAATGAGACAAATAAGAAATCTGCGATTAAGCAACACCAGATAATCTGGATTTACATTTGAACAATTTGGAAGATCTCATTTTAAATTGGGTGTTGTAGGATGGTAACGGGCGGAAGATTTAGGAATACGCTTATTTATATATAGATTATTATATGGTTTCGAGTAATTATTCTTATTCCTATGGAGTTATCAGGTCATCTAACAATAAATATATTAAAATTGTGTTCAAAGCAATGTAACAAATGTTTCTTTTAAATAAACCTGTTTTACCAGATAAGAAAATCACATTCACTATTATTTTTTATAACAAAGAATAAGTAGAAGCGATATCAATTGACGAATATTTCAGGACGAGTTGTCAAGAAAAAAAGGCACAACTTGCCAAAAGTAAAGCCGGTTTAGCTCAGTCGATAGAGTGTCCAATTAGGAACCACAAGATTCCAGGTTCGATACCAGCCCTCGCCAACTCAGCGTATGAGTAGCACAGGGATCTGTGTGGTAAAGTGAGGAGCTGTTGGTAGGTGTGGTGCTCCACCTCAGACGGCAAAACAATCTTCTTTGTCTAGCGCTAGTCAAAAGGGAATAGACTCCCTCGCTGTCGGGCTGATACCGATTTTAGGCCACCCGACGACTTATATAATCGAGTATATCAAAGAAGTGGTTGTCACTTGGTCACGACCGTTCTGTAAGGGGAGGGGGCTTACAATACACTGACTGTATCCTCTGCAAATCATTTACATCTCTCTCTCTCTCTCTCTCTCTCTCTCTCTCTCTCTCTCTCTCTCTCTCCACCCATCCCTATCAATCATCTCTTCTGGCAAGTCCTCAGCACGACATTCAGGGTACATACAGAGCTGATCAATGTAAAGTTTATGCTGGTCGGCCATATTGAGCATTCTGTTCAATAGGACCACTTGAATTAATGTTAACACTGTTAATATTGCATCTCACTCTCTTTCAAAAAGTATTATTATTGCGTTATTGGTTATGGGGGTTAATATGCACATATCTCTGCTGTAACATTTTCCCAATAAGCAGATCGAGTGATATGTACAGCTATCCAATGGTTAGCTATATGAGATTTAACAAGTGTACACTTAAATTTAGCCGGATACTATATAACTCTGGAAAGGCCAGGAATATACAGCAAATATAATAAACAGAAAAATATTTACAGTCAAAATTTAGCTATTAATTTGAAAAAAAAAAAGATAAATTCTTTGAAAAACTCCTCGTTGGTTATTTAATGCTGGAATTTAATTCATTTCTAATCATAATTATATTTTCAATGTTCCATTGCATTTTTTAAAATAACACTCTTATTTGTTTATAATCATTTGTTTATACACAGTAATGGGTTTACTGATCCAAATCTATATTTTAATACTCGTGATCCTTAATTGTACGACCGTTATCATCTTGCAACACCCTCCAAATCGATAACGCTAATCTGTTTCAATCGAACATAATGAAAAGATGAAAAGAAGGAAAGAAAGAAAAAAGATTGAGAGAGAGTTAAATCAAGATTATTATACTTTTTCCACATTGAACTATTTTGCAAGTGCTCTCAAGTAAATATATCAAATGTTGGAATAATAAAATTATGATACTGTGGTATATACACAGGTCCTGCTAGTACTAATAATTTCCAAACAGATTTATTTTACCTATATATGGAGCCCTAACAGGTACTACCACTCCGGGTTAGAGCGGACCTGGGTGTAATGGCAATTAAGGGATAACACCACACTCTCCAGAATTCTAGAATAAGTACCTCACTGCAGGATGCAGGTTAGTGTCATACCAAGAACACCTCTTTTTTTTTGGGGGGGGGGGTCTCACCCCCCTGCAAAGGATACAGTCAGTGTATTTTATGCCCCATCGACAGGTGATTTAGGATGGAATACAATTTATAAATGGATGAATCGACTACACATTTTGTTATGAGACCGGTCCAAAAAGAAATTGTAACATCAGTAATAACAATTGAGATTATTTCATAAGCACGTGCCTTACTTTTCCCTCCTGATTCAAATCAAAATAACACTGTTTATGGGGTCGACCAACACTTGTATGGCCATGTATAGGTATCCAGTGCAGAAGGTTACTTATGAGCTCGTCCTTACTTCTCCAGTATGGCCGACCAATAAAAATTTACATTGATCAACTCTGTGTGGACACTGGATGTGAATTGATTATTCGTATTCAGATAGTATATGAATAAAAACATGGACAGGCAACAAAAATTGAAATTGGTATTATATATATATATATATATATATATATATATATATATATATATATATATATATGAAAAAGGCAGTTTTTCGTAGTATATTTTAAATATTTTATAATTTTCTATTATTATTGTTTTATTTTATATCTAAAATAATAATAAATAGAATACAATGTGTACATGAACAAACTCCTAGCCGAAACATATGTTGGTAACTCATTAAATCATTTTATCCATTCAACATTTTAAAGACAACAAGCTTAAAAATCGGGTATTAAGCGATGATGGTCCATTTCCACCCAAGGGTATCTGAAAACCCTCTGAGTTTCATCAGATCATGTTCTTTACTGAAAATGATATACAAATAAATTCAGCATACTTTTATACATTCTGAATTTATTTGTATACCATTTTCAATAAAGAACGTGATCTGACGAAACTCAGAGGGTTTTCAGATACCCTTCGGTGGAAATGGACCATAATCACTTAATACCCGATTTTTAAGCTTTTTGTTTTTACTAATTACTTTGCTCTGTTTATAAAAATTAAACATTGAGCTATCAAATCGTACCTGAACTTTTAAACACCATACCGTTGGAAGAAAGGCACCAGCTTAGAATCATCCTAATACCAAAATACTTGGTACCCTACCAAAGAAAAGTATATATATTATATATATATATATATATATATATATATATATATATATATAATTTTTTAAAAAACATACTTCCTTGATCAGCAATTCTGAATAGTAAAAAGAAAAGGGAGCGAAAGAAAAAAAAAGGAGAAACTTTAGAGCCCTTTCGACTGATGCCTTTTCAAAAGTAACGACCGGTAGATCCTTTAAAAGTCACACTGTATATGAATTGGGTAAAAGAGGAAGATTTAAACCATACAAAATGGTGGGGCAATATGAAGGCAAAGGGAGAGAAAATAATAATAATAATAACTTTTTCATCTACTAATATATATATATATATGAGGGTGAGAGTAGAGGAAAATGTGGATATAACAACGCAAACGACTAAATTCAATTGATATTTTGCCTCATTATTGGTTGAAGCTTTCTCAAAATTTATTGACTTAAGTGCTTGTACATTCTACTTTTATGGTGAAACCATGGACCTCCCTCATAGACCACCCCATAACCCCCACACTATACGGTTTTCCCAAAACCCACAAAGAAAACATTCCTCTACGACCCATCATCTCCAGCATAGGCAGCGCTAATCACAAAATCGCCCGTGCATTGCCAAAATCCTAACCCCCTTACTAGGCACGATCAGCCCCGCTCACATTGTTAATTCAGCCGATCTTCTAAACAAACTCAAAGACATCAACATCCAACATCAACTATGAATAGCTTTAACATAGTCTCCTGGTATACATATACCCAATAAGAAATGCCTAAACGTTCTCACCACACACCTACGTAAAATTAAATTTAAGTTACCCCTATACATGAACTCTATAATCGAAATATCCAAGCACATAACAAACCTAATACATTTTAAATTCAACAACAAATACTACCGACAAAAAGCCGGCCTCCCAATGGGCAACCCACCTCAGTGGCGTTCTAGACTGCCTATTCCTAGAATTTTTAGAATCAGGCCCCTTCGAATATAGAATACCCAACAATTGCACATACTTTAGATACATAGATGACATACTGATCTTCCTCCCCCAAGAAACCAAAATAGAACACATCGCCAACAAACTAAACTTAGTAGAACCTACCAACAGAAATATCCCCGGCCCTTGGTGACACATCTGACATCACACATTTGACCCTCTCTCTAAATTCATTCTGGCCATTATATGAAACTTGAAGAAAAATAAACTTACGGAGCTGAAAAGAGTTTTCTTTAGTATCAATGCGAAGCAAAAGTCGAATATATATATATATATATATATATATATATATATATATATATATATATATATATATCAGTGACGACTTTTTTGACATTGTCTTGAGACAATAAAAATGTCATAAAAATATTTTATGTCTTGCCTAGATAACTATAAACAAGATGCAAAATATGAGAACAACTCGTGTACCCCTTCTTCTCTTGATGTCAGTCTATTTTGAAGCGATTAAAAGCTGATCACAAAAATGTGATTTGTCCTTGACTTTGGTTGCACTCACCGTCTTCACTCGAACCATCATGAATGATTTAACTTCATTAACTTTTAGAAATTTATTTTATTTTTATACTTAAAAATGTTGCTTTAGATAATTGTTACTGACAGTCTTCATGTTACACTAAGAAAAGTAACATTTGTAAAACAATTATTGATTTAAATAACTATTCTTGATTTTTACACAATTGTATGGTTTCGACTCGGTATAGCTTAGTCGTTAGAGCATCCGCCTAGGAAACACAGGGTTCCGGATTCAATACTGGCCCTCGCCAATTCAGCAGATGAGTAGCACAGCTTGTGATCTGTGAGGTAAAATAGGAAGCTGAAGGTAGGTGTGGCGCTCCTTCTCAGATTCATAGATAATCTCTCTGGTCTAGCACTTGCGAAAAGGGGATAGACTCCTTCGCTATCCGGCTGATATCGACAATCGGCCACTCTGCATACTTTACTTTATTGCTATTTAATGATAATAATTATTTGTTTGTACTATAGGATAAACTCCTATAACTTACAAAACAGTGAAAACGAAAAACGTGTACCAAACAATTCTACAATCTTGTAAAAATAGATTTAAAAACTGTTATCAGATCAGCTCACATTGCCTTCTCAATAATGAACTGCTGACCGCCAAAAAATTCAGCTTATATATAGCTCTATTCCACTCCCACCAACCCCCTCACTTCCTGTCTGCACTCTTATAAAAAGAGATTCAATTTTGGGCGCCACTCTCTTCCCAGCCAAAGGTAAGAAGAGTTTCATTTTTTTTATCTTAAATTACACGCCGCCATGATCTTAAGATCATTTCACATAACGTAGTCTCGCGTCCAAACTGGTGCATTACGCTCTCTTTGCAGTCTTTGCGTCGGTATGGGTTCATTCGTCTCGCTCTGATGTTCATCTTCCATATTCTCATCGTTCGCTGGTAGTACTCGCCTTAAGTCTAAAATATGCCGTGGTGTTCCGTTTACAATCAGGTTGTTTGGTGACTGGCTCCCCGTCACTACTCCTCTCCCCCACTGCGTTGTGCACCGGACGTTTGGTGGTTTCACCCAAACCTCTTCACCTATTTGGATTATGGGTGGTCTTTCGTCAACATCTGGGAGATTTTGGGTGTCCCCACGCGTACAAAAAATTGACCGTTGGGGTATGGTTTCCTCTCTCTGACCGACTTTGGGAGCCATATTGTACCAGAATGTGGCCTCTATCGGTGTTATTCCTCCCCTTTCGGCTATTGCTTTCACGGTTCTGTGGTTTCGTTCCACTATTCCATTGCTCTCTGGTCTGTAGGCTGCTCTATAGTACCTTCGAATGTTCCATTTTTCGAAAAGTGCCTGGAGGATATCTGAGTGGAAGACTGTACAATTGTCCATTATCACTTCCACTACTGGACCTCGTTCAAAAAACACCTTTTCCAGTTCTTCTGCAACAACGGCCGCCGATTCTGCACGCAACTCCCTCCATATCGCTAGTCGCCCTGGTCTGCAGTCCATCATTGACAAATATGCATGCCCGCGATAATGGGTTATATCAATGGCTAACCTTGTCCAATTTGTTGTAACCCCAATTTCGCCAGGATGGTGATGCTCGTGGAATTTGTGGAGAATAAGAAGTTGATGGTGCAGACAGCACATTTACAGGTATTTTTTGGTTAATGGGAGGTGTGATCTCAAATGTTTCCTATAACACTTCCATAGGAAGCTCTACGTCGTTATGCTCGATATTTTCAATATATCGTGGCCTGATTTGATTTACATGTCTTTTGTGATCAAATCACTTTTCCTTGATTATGTAGATCACTGTTCCAATTCTTTTGGTAACAATACCGTCCTCCCAGTAACTCTTTCCAGTTTCCTAAAAAAAACTTTATCACCCGGTTTATAAATTTTTGTATTAAAATTCATTTTTCTTTTAGGAATTTTCTTTTTCGGCCTTGGTAGTAACCTCTCGAATACGGATCTTATTTTTCGTGCAAACATTAGTTCTGCTGGTGATAGCTTTGCACTAGTGTTTGGATTTGGTGTGATCCTGTATACAGCAAGAAATTTCTGTATACTACGTTCGTCCGTATCTAGTCCTTGGTTCTTTCTTAATATTCTTTTGAATGTATCCACGAACCTTTCTGCTTGCCCGTTGGACCTTGGATTGTAAGCAGGTGTCGCGATGTGCTCTATAGCCAATGAAAAGCAGTATTCTTTAAATTCTTTACCTGGGAACATGGTAGCATTGTCGCTGACCAATATTTTGAAGTTCCAAAGCGACTGAACACTTCGTCCAATGCTTTGATGGTGTTCGTAGCTGTAGGGTGTCTGAACTTGTAAATTTCCGGCCATTTAGAAAAACTATCAATGATGATTAAGTAATAGTAACCGTTCAGTGGTCCTGCATAATCTATATGCAACCGCTTCCATGGTATATCGGTCTTTGGCCAGGGTTGAGTTTTAATCGGAGGGGCCATAGCTGCTAGTTGACAACCCCTGCATTCTTTAATCATTTTCTCAATATCCTGGTCCATACGTGGCCAATACGTATAACTCCTCATCAAGAATTTCATAGAAGACATATCCGGATGGCATGTGTGAAACTCTTTTAAAATCTTTTTTTGTAAAGAATGTGGCATTACCACCCTATCAGCGTACATAAGCGTTTGATCGCAGATTGAAAATGGAGATACTTTTGTTCCCTTTCCATTTCTTTCATTCAATCTGACTTGCTTTTTTCTTTGCTGAATAAAATCGTCCTTTTCAGCGGCTTTTTTAATGTCTTCCAGGGTAACAGGTAATTCTCGAATAGTATTAATCAGTAACCCTGAAAGCTCTTTCTCCTCCTTCAATGATGCTATCTGTTTCTTCCAAAGGTTCGGTGTTCTTTGGAATTAGTCTCGAGAGACCATCGGCGTGGCCCATTTTTTTCGATGAGATATACTCCATTTTGAAATTGTAGTTTAGAAGTATAATAGCCCATCGTTGTAACCGGTTTGCTGTATGTGTTGGTATAAATTTTTTTTATCTAAAAATCGTTAGTAGAGGTTTATGGTCCGTTTGTAGTGTGAATACTCTACCATGTATAAATCTATGAAATTTTTTGATAGCATAAATAATTGAAAGGCTTTCCTTTTCAATTTGACTGTAATTTTTTTCTGCTGGTAGTAATGTTCTGGATGCATGAGCTATTGGTTTTGTCGACCCATCTTCAAGTCTATGCAATAGAACTGCTCCAAGTCCATACTGGCTTGCGTCTGCTGCTACGATCAGTTCTTTATTTGGTCGAAGTGTGTTAGTGTGAGGTCTGATAGTAGACATTCTTTTATTCCTTGAAATGCCTTTTCGCACCAACACCATTTTTTACCCTTTTTTAGTAATTCATTTAATGGGGCTCATACATTCTCGGTATATATATGATATAACTTGCTAGACCTAGAAATGCCTGTAGCTTCATTACATTGTCCGGTGAGGGCATATCTTTTATGGATTTAGCCCTTTCTGGGTCAGGTTTCCGACCCTTTTGATCAATTATCTGTCCCAGATATTTCAATCTATCCATAAAGAATTCACACTTTTCAGGTTCTAGCTTAAACCCGTATTCATTAATTCTTTTAAATACTTCCCGAACATATTTCCTATGTTGTTCCATATTTTCGCTTTTTATTAGTATGTCGTCCAAATACGCCATAGTGTATTCTAGACCAGCTAGCATAGCATCCATGATTTGTTGGAAAAGGCTTGGTGCCACTTTTAATCCAAATGGCAAACGTTTAAGGTATACAAACCTCTGTGCGTATGGATGATTAAATATTTGGAACATTCATCATCGACTTTAACTTGTAGGTAAGCTTCTGACAAGTCGATTTTAGAAAATAACTTTCCTCCGTTAAGATTTGAAAAAATATCTTCTGCAGTCGGTAAAGGATAGCAATTTATTCTTATACAGTCATTTAGGCCTGTCGAAAAATCAGCGCAGACTCTTATTTTTTTGTTTTTCTTCTTTACGTATACTGTCGTTGACGCCCAATCTGAATAATCCACTTTTTCGATCACTCTGACTTTCTCTAGTCTTTCGAGTTCTTTGTTCATTACCTCCAAAGATGAAAAGGGTACATTTCTTTTAGGTTTGAAAACAGGTTTTGCATTTTCTTGAATTTCGAATCTTACTTCGGTTTTCGTGCAACAACTAAACCCTCAGAAAATACTTGAGGAAATTCATTTTTTAGTTCTGTTAAAAATTCCTCTGTTTGTCTGGATTTATTCTTTTCTGTAGCGTCTAATTTATTACAAAAAGAGTTTATAGGCAGCTCCCATAAATCAAATAAAATTATCCAGTCAATACCGAACAGACACGAATTCTTACCGGGTACAACGTATACTTTTGCATTATGCGTTTTTCCACCAAAAGATACGTTAGATTGAAATTCGCCGATAAATTTTAATCTATTCCCCGATACGCTTCTAGCGACTTTATTAGAGTTCAGTAATTTTGGTCGACCGATTTTTTTTCCAAGTTGATTCGTCAATAAGTGAAATGTCACTACCAGTGTCTAACAAACATTGTACCATTTGTCCATTAATTTTAATGTCAACGTATTTTTTTCGTTGTCTTTGATTTCTTTTTTCGATAAAACAATATTTACCTTATTGTGGGGCTTTTGGTCTTTCCTTTTTTTTACATACAAGATTTGTGTGACCTATAATTCCACAATTAAAACAAGGTTTATTTTTAAAATAACAATCACTTTTTGTATGATTTTTTCTTCCACAAACTTTGCATTGAAAATTCTATTCTTTACTTTTGGGGACTCTTTGTTTTATCCTTTGTACCTGCGAAATATTTTTTTCTTCGATACGCGAGTTATCGCGTTTGACATTAATTAGTCTTTGACACTCCTCAGTTACTTTTTGTAAAGTGATTTCTGGGTCCTGTTCCATGATTGTTAAAATTCTGGAACGTATGGCTTTGTCTTTTGATGCAGTTAACCCTTGCACGAAGATTAAACATTTGAACATGTCTTTTGAAATTTCGTTTATTTTAAACAGTTCACATTGAGAGTTGACTGTACCGGCGTAAGAAACGAAATCCTCATTTTCCAATTTGACGATATTTAAACACTTATATCGCGTATGGAAAAGGCTATCACGTTCGTCGAAGATTTTCGACAATGTTTTAATCGTTTCGTCAAATGAAATTTCCTCTGGTTTATTAGGTAGTATCAAATTTGTATATTTCGTGTTTTCTTGAGAACTCAATTTCTGAAGTAACAATGTCACTTTTTTTTCATCGGACCACAGTTGACATAGTTTTGAAAAGATAGACTCATATCTCCTATAGTATGCTGGAAAAGTCATACAGTTGTCGGGGTCTTAGTGAAATTCTGATAGAGAGTTTGCAATTCCTTCCGCCGAGAAGATCCTTGATCCTCTTTCTTGAACTACTTGATTTGTTAGTAGTTTGTTGAAGTTCTCCTGTTGTTTTAATAGTTGGCTTTGTATTTGTTCTAATTGTGTATGAACAATTTGATTGCGTTCTTCGTGCAACTTTTGTTGTTGTTGCATCGACTCACATAACGACTTCGTAATTTGTACCAACTGATCCATTTTGTTTCAATGGTATTAATTTTACAAAAATACAACAGTACTCAACCGTGAGAACAGGCTTATCCTGTTCCTAGTAGTAAACCGAAAAAGAAAGTATTGACACAACGTAATTTTTGTCAAATAAGAAACGCGAGAGGAAACGAAAATCCAGATTTTGCAGAAAGTTCTGTCAATAAAAAAGAATTACCGTTTTCTTGCGGTCTAGGTTCAAATCTGTGTTGCGACCTGCTACATGATTTTTTTTTTTTTTTTTTGTAAATCCGTTTTCTTGCGTTCCAAGTTCAAATCAGTGTTGCGCCTTGCTACACGATTTTTTTTCTCGGATTCTTTCAGATCCTCGTCACCACTTGATATATAGTAAGGTCACGTGAGTATTAGGAGTAGAGTCCGTCGTCTAAGTACTTCAGGTGAATTCTGCACAGAGTAATCTGTGTGTTCTTAAATAGTGGTTTAAACCATCGCCACTGTTCAGGTACGGGGAGATGGTCATTCCATTATATCACACTTCATGAGAGTATCTTGGTCACTCAGAACTTTTCAGCTAACTCTCATTTAAATCACATTTGGTCATATTCCATGAGAGTATCTTGGTCAGCCTGAGAACTTTTCAGCCAACACTCATTTAAACCTCATTTGGTCACATTCCATGAGAGTAATCTTGGCCAAGTCCATACTGGCTTGCGTCTGCTGCTACGATCAGTTCTTATTTGGTCGAAGTGTGTTAGTGTGAGGTCTGATAGTAGAATTCTTTTATTCTTGAAATGCCTTTTCGCACCAACACCATTTTTTACCCTTTTTTAGTAATTCATTTAATGGGGCTCTTAGCTCATACATTCTCGGTATATATATGATATAATAACTTGCTAGAAATGCCTGTAGCTTCATTACATTGTCCGGTGAGGGCATATCTTTTATGGATTTAGCCCTTTCTGGGTCAGGTTTCCGACCCTTTTGATCAATTATCTGTCCCAGATATTTCAATCTATCCATAAAGAATTCACATTTTTCAGGTTCTAGCTTAAACCCGTATTCATTAATTCTTTTAAATACTTCCCGAACATATTTCCTATGTTGTTCCATATTTTCGCTTTTTATTAGTATGTCGTCCAAATAGGCCATAGCGTATTCTAGACCAGCTAGCATAGCATCCATGATTTGTTGGAAAAGGCTCGGTGCCACTTTTAATCCAAATGGCAAACGTTTAAGGTATACAAACCTCTGTGCGTATGGATGATTAAATATTTGGAACATTCATCATCGACTTTAACTTGTAGGTAAGCTTCTGACAAGTCGATTTTAGAAAATAACTTTCCTCCGTTAAGATTTGAAAAAATATCTTCTGCAGTCGGTAAAGGATAGCAATTTATTCTTATACAGTCATTTAGGCCTGTCGAAAAATCAGCGCGCAGACTCTTATTTTTTTTTTTCTTCTTTACGTAATACTGTCGTTGACGCCCAATCTGAATAATCCACTTTTTCGATCACTCTGACTTTCTCTAGTCTTTCGAGTTCTTTGTTTATTACCTCCAAAGATGAAAAGGGTACATTTCTTTTAGGTTTGAAAACAGGTTTTGCATTTTCTTTAATTTCGAATCTTACTTCGGTTTTCGTGCAACAACTAAACCCTCAGAAAATACTTGAGGAAATTCATTTTTTAGTTCTGTTAAAAATTCCTCTGTTTGTCTGGATTTATTCTTTTCTGTAGCGTCTAATTTATTACAAAAAGAGTTTATAGGCAGCTCCCATAAATCAAATAAAATTATCCAGTCAATACCGAACAGACACGAATTCTTACCGGGTACAACGTATACTTTTGCATTATGCGTTTTTCCACCAAAATATACGTTAGCTCGAAATTCGCCGATAAATTTTAATCTATTCCCCGATACGCTTCTAGCGACTTTATTAGAGTTCAGTAATTTTGGTCGACCGATTTTTTTTCCAAGTTGATTCGTCAATAAGTGAAATGTCACTACCAGTGTCTAACAAACATTGTACCATTTGTCCATTAATTTTAATGTCAACGTATTTTCTTTTTTCGTTGTCTTTGATTTCTTTTTTGGATAAAACAATATTTACCTTATTGTGGGGCTTTTGGTCTTTCCTTTTTTTACATACAAAATTTGTGTGACCTATAATTCCGCAATTAAAACAAGGTTTATTTTTAAAATAACAATCACTTTTTGTATGATTTTTTCTTCCACAAACTTTGCATTGAAAATTCTATTCTTTACTTTTGGGGACTCTTTGTTTTATCCTTTGTACCTGCGAAATTTTTTTTTTCTTCGATACGCGAGTTATCGCGTTTGACATTAATTAGTCTTTGACACTCCTCAGTTACTTTTTGTAAAGTGATTTCTGGGTCCTGTTCCATGATTGTTAAAATTCTGGAACGTATGGCTTTGTCTTTTGGTGCAGTTAACCCTTGCACGAAGATTAAACATTTGAACATGTCTTTTGAAATTTCGTTTATTTTAAACAGTTCACATTGAGAGTTGACTGTACCGGCGTAAGAAACGAAATCCTCATTTTCCAATTTGACGATATTTAAACACTTATATCGCGTATGGAAAAGGCTATCACGTTCGTCGAAGATTTTCGACAATGTTTTAATCGTTTCGTCAAATGAAATTTCCTCTGGTTTATTAGGTAGTATCAAATTTGTATATTTCGTGTTTTCTTGAGAACTCAATTTCTGAAGTAACAATGTCACTTTTTATTCATCGGACCACAGTTGACATCGTTTTGAAAAGATAGACTCATATCTCCTATAGTATGCTGGAAAAGTCATACAGTTGTCGGGGTCTTAGTGAAATTCTGATAGAGAGTTTGCAATTCCTTCCGCCGAGAAGATCCTTGATCCTCTTTCTTGAACTACTTGATTTGTTAGTAGTTTGTTGAAGTTCTCCTGTTGTTTTAATAGTTGGCTTTGTATTTGTTCTAATTGTGTATGAACAATTTGATTGCGTTCTTCGTGCAACTTTTGTTGTTGTTGCATCGACTCACATAACGACTTCGTAATTTGTACCAACTGATCCATTTTGTTTCAATGGTATTAATTTTACAAAAATACAACAGTACTCAACCGTGAGAACAGGCTTATCCTGTTCCTAGTAGTAAACCGAAAAAGAAAGTATTGACACAACGTAATTTTTGTCAAATAAGAAACGCGAGAGGAAACGAAAATCCAGATTTTGCAGAAAGTTCTGTCAATAAAAAAGAATTACCGTTTTCTTGCGGTCTAGGTTCAAATCTGTGTTGCGACCTGCTACATGATTTTTTTTTTTTTTGTAAATCCGTTTTCTTGCGTTCCAAGTTCAAATCAGTGTTGCGCCTTGCTACACGATTTTTTTTCTCGGATTCGTTCAGATCCACGTCACCACTTGATATATAGTAAGGTCACGTGAGTATTAGGAGTAGAGTCCATCGTCTAAGTACTTCAGGTGAATTCTGCACAGAGTAATCTGTGTGTTCTTAAATAGTGGTTTAAAACCATCGCCACTGTTCAGGTACGGGGGAGATGGTCATTCCATTATATCACACTTCATGAGAGTATCTTGGTCACTCTGAGAACTTTTCAGCTAACTCTCATTTAAATCACATTTGGTCATATTCCATGAGAGTATCTTGGTCAGCCTGAGAACTTTTCAGCCAACACTCATTTAAACCTCATTTGGTCACATTCCATGAGAGTATCTTGGTCAGCCTATGAAATCTTCTGCCGATGTTCGTTTAAAACTCATCTGTCCACATTCCATAAGAGTATCTTGGTCAGCCTAAGAACATTTCAGCTGACACTTGTTTAAACCTCCTTTTGTCACATTCCATGAGAGTATCTTGGTCAGCCTAAGAACTTTTCAGCCAATCCTCATTTAAACCCCATTTGGTAACATTCCATTGAGTATCTTGGTCAGCCTGAGAACTTTTCAGCTAACCCTCATTTAACCCTCATTTGTTCATATTCCATGAGAGGATCTTGGTCAGCCTATGAACTTTTGTCACATTCCATGAGAGTATCTTGGTCAGCCTATGAGCCTTTTCAGCCAACCCCCATTTAAACTTAATTTGGTCATATTCCATGATAATATCTTGATCAGCCTAATAAATTTTTCAGCCAACCCTCATTTAAACCTCCTTTTGTCACATTCCATGAGAGTATCTTGGTCAGCCTAAGAACATTTCAGCCGACGTAATATAAATCTCATTTTAGTCACATTCCATGGGAGTATCTTGCTCAGCCTGAGAACTTTTCAGTCGATGCTCGTTTAAAACTTATCTGATAGAACTTTTCAGCCAACCCCATTTAAACCTCATTTGGTAACATTCCATGAGAGTATCTTGGTCAGTCTGAGAACTTTTCAGCTAACCCTCATTTAAACCTCATTTGGTCATATTCCATGAGAGAATCTTGGTCAGCCTATTAACTTTTCAGCCAACCCTCGTAAGCCCTGACAGACAATTGTAAACCACGCTGTCTATTGATCAATTTCAATTTATTGACACGTCCCAATGATATGAAACCGAAGACAGAAAAACGAGTTTATTGTTTATGAATGTTTTAACGCCCACCAAGTTGTTGCATACTGGGGTTTTCACAGTACCAAATCTATATAACGTTATATACCTTTCTTTACTTCTTACTCTGGTCGTATTTTCTTCTGGCCGGCTTTGGTTCTATCTTCTAACATCTTGGTCTGGTATATCTTCTAAGGTCTGGTCTTCTTGGGGACTCCGGTCTGGTTTCTGTTAGGGATCACTCCTTATCAGAATCCCTGTGTCATTGTTAGTTTTTAGTAATAAACACAAGACTTCGATTTACGTTTATGTTACTTTATTTGTAAATCCCCAACCCAGACAATCTGCGCAGTTGAGGGACCGCGTGTATAACACGATTTACCCCTTCGTGCTCCTACCTGCTAACTGACTAAGTTACTTAGTATCCTTAAACCGGAAGACAGGGTCTTCCATGGCTTCCGGTTCTCACGATCCATCCCGCAAGGCAAGGTGAGATTGAGGTCTAGCCCCGTCACTCACCCTCAAGGCCATCAGTTGCACTAATCGCCATTATGATTTCTACAATACCTTATAAAAGCATTAGGGATCCAATAATTATGTAACACAAGTTAGATGTAAACTAGATTTTATTATTTATTCTAAAAATCCTTTCATAGTCAATTTATCTATCACTTACACACAAACACACACAGCACGTGTTTTTTTAAAACTAAAATGCCACAGTAGTTATTTACCAAACCTGACTTTGTTTAGTTTAACATAATTTGAAAATCAAATTGACTAACAATGGTCAGCTACCCTAACATACTAACAATTATACACGCTGTCTGTAGTGATTAATACACCGACAATATCTTTTTCAGAAGGGTAAGGTACTGTCCCCACCAAAATATGGCTAATTTTAAATTCGAAGCTACTTAGTTTTTATACGTATTTTACTCATTTAAAACGTAATTATGAAAACAAGAAACCTATGAGCGAAAATTAAGTGGACCCTTTTGGTGATTTTATCTTAATACTCACGTAAAAATTATTGAGATATCTTTTACATCCGAAAGAACTGAACGAAAATCGCTTTGGGATTATGGCCTAATACTAAGTTCATCCGACTTTCTTCTCATTCCTCTAGACTACGTACCAATAACCCCTCCCCTTTTCTCTCTCCCCCGTCACTCATTTACCTTTTCACTATAAAAGCAGAATGTACAAGCACTTAAGTCAATAAATTTTGAGAAAGCCTCAACCAATAATGAGGCGAAATATCAATTGAATTTAGTCGTTTGTGTTGTTATATCCACATTTTCCTCTACTTTCAACCTCATTTTGTCGGATTTATTCAATCCTTCACACCTCATATATATATATATATATATATATATATATATATATATATATCAGTGACGACTTTTTTGACATTGTCTTGGGACAATAAAAATGTCATAAAAATATTTTATGTCTTGCCTAGATAACTATAAACTAGATGCAAAATATGAGAACAACTCGTGTACCCCTAATTCTCTTGATGTCAGTCTATTTTGAAGCGATTAAAAGCTGATCACAAAAATGTGATTTGTCCTTGACTTTGGTTGCACTCACCGTCTTCACTCGAACCATCATGAATGATTTAACTTCATTAACTTTTAGAAATTTCCTTTATTTTTATACCTAAAAATGTTGCTTTAGATAATTGTTACTGACAGTCTTCATGTTACACTAAGAAAAGTAACATTTGTAAAACAATTATTGATTTAAATAACTATTCTTGATTTTTACACAATTGTATGGTTTCGACTCGGTATAGCTTAGTCGTTAGAGCATCCGCCTAGGGAACACAGGGTTCCGGATTCAATACTGGCCCTCGCCAATTCAGCAGATGAGTAGCACAGCTTGTGATCTGTGAGGTAAAATAGGAACCTCATTTGGTCGCATTCCATGAGGGTATCTTGGTCAGCCTAAGAACCTTTCAGCTAACCCTCATTTAAACCTCATTTGGTCACATTCCATGAGAGTATCTTGGTCACTGATAGTCTGCTTGTGGCCGCCCATGCCTTTCCTATACGTGTATTAACATCGCTTTCTGTGGATGAGATATTACTACCTAGATAAGTGAACTGTTCTACTGGCTTAAGAGGCTTACCGTCAAGTGTGAAGATGTCTCCTTTATTTTTGAAGCTGTTTTATCGGAGTTCACATTGAGGCCGGTATTCTTTGCTGCCTTCTCCATGCTATGCAGTAGGGACTCAGCCTGTGCCGGTGTGTCTGCAAGAATCGCAAGGTCATCAGCGTAGTCTGCATCTGTGACTGTTTGTGCAGGATATCGCCCTTTTGCCTTTCTTAGTGTAAAGCCTCTTTCTTTAATGGTATCTAATGATTTTCGAAGTGCGTAGTCTAGGCATATTATAAATATATATGGTGCTAATGTATCTCCTTGTAGGACTCCAGAAGCAATATCAAAGAAATCTGTGTCGCCATAAGGTGAGCGTAACATTGCTTTAGTGTTTTTGTAGAGCATCATTATAGCGGCAACCGTTTCTTTGAGGAGACTGTACGCTAGTAGTATTTGTTCCATTTTCCCTCTGTGTATGGAATCAAATGCATTGGAGAAGTCTACGAATAGTAGCGTTGCCTTTAGATTATTTGCTTGAACCCCTTCTATGATCTTTCGAATGGTTAGGATCTGGGAGGTTGTGGATCGATTTCTGCGGAATCCGTTTTGGTTTTCCTAAGGATTTTTTCTATTTCGGGTCAGATGCGGTTAAGAAGAAAGGCATTATATATTTTATAATTTTAGCTGCAATAGCAGTAAGAGTTATGCCTCTGTAGTTTTTAGTGATTCCGAGGTCTCCCTGTTTGGGGAATGGGAGGATGCATCCTTTCGTCCATTTGTCTATTCTATTTTTCTCTATATACTGTATTACAAAGCCTAAGCAGTATATCATTGAACTTTCCTATTTTCCATACCTCAGGTGGGATTTCATCAAGCCCTGCAGCTTTTCTACCTTTTAGCTTCTTTAAGACTTCGTTTAATTCTTCTATTGTGAAATCTCCAAGTTTGATATCTAGTTGTCTATCTATGATCTTTTGGGTATTATTTTTTATGATTTTAGGGGGGTTCCCCAATAGTTTCTGGAAGTGGTCTTTCCATTTCTGGAGTCTATCTTTTTGGCTGGTTGCCTTTAGCTTTGATCTAGAAGTACTTTTCCTGTCACTGATTTCATTTACTGTTTGCCATGCTAATCGCGACTGTCTATCCTCTACTGATTGTCTAATGTTATTTATCTGTACTTGGATGTATTCTATTTGTTCTTTTTTGTATGTTTCGGTTAGGTCTATCTGTGCTTTCTTAAGGTTGTGTAGATTGGTGCTAGTTGGGTTTATTTTATCATGTTGGGCTGCTTTTTAAAAATTGTTTCTCTTTTCTCTAACTGCTTCTGTTTCCCATGGGACAGAGTATTTGGCTCTTTCTTTGGTCGGTACGCACTCAGCTGCTGCTTCTAGGTGTGCATTGACAAACTTTTCGTATTCCTCATTTGTAGTGTAGCTTTCAGTTGCTTCTTGGAGAATATCAAATTTGTTTCTTACTGTCACAGTGTAGGGATTGCATATATTGTTGGCAAGTGTCGACCAGTCGTATCGTACAGACTTATTAGTTTGTTTTTTGTTTCTACGTAGGCTAAGTCGTAATTTTGCTGTGGCTATTCTGTGATCGGGGAATACTCCTTCAAAGGTGGCGTATGCTTCACAGTTCATTGCATATTTATCCACTTTTTATTTATTAGGATATACCCTAATTGGGCTTTTGTATTGTTTGGGTATGTGTAGGTCCATAGTTTGCCTTTTCTTTTTTGGTATTTTGTATTTAAGCATACCAGCCTGTTCTCAAGAGAGAACTCGCTAGGAGTTCCCCATTTCTATTTGAGATGTTATATAGGCCGTATTTATTGTTCTCGTTTTTGCCTATCTGCGCATTCATGTCGCCCCCAACGACCAGGACATTGTGTTTGGGAATCTGTCTGGATAGGGAGGATAGCTCATTATAGAACTTTGTAATGTCCGTTTCTTCGCTAACATTAGTGGGGCTGTAGCACGAGACTACAGGATTCCCATTAAACGTGGCGCATATAATTCTTTTTGGATTCTTTCTACACTGTTGAGTGCTCTTATAGCTCGGGGACTGAGGAGCATTCCTACACCACCCGTGGTGGCATTTAAGGAGTTTTTCCACGCAGATGCCGATACAAACATCCATCCATTACCTGTTTCGTGATATTTTATTGCTAGTTCATTATGATAAAATCTATGCTCTTGTATGCAGATTATATCTATATTTTTATCTGCTGCAGACGCAGTTAGCTCGGGTAGTTGGTTTATTGTTTTTTCCGTTCTGACGTTAAATGTTGCTAAGTTTAAGGTTTGTTTACATCTTAGTAGGTGTGTTTTACTCCTAGGTTCTATGGTTGTCTTTTTAGATATGGTTTTCAGAGCTACGACGTTGGTAGTGGGTGTGTCTTGTTTGTCTGCTCTGGATGTGATGCGGTTTGAGTGTGTTTGTTGTTGTTGGGGCGCTGTAGCAGATTTTTCGACACAGGCCAGCGTTCGAACCCGTGGACGTTGAGACACTGTAGCCAATTTTCCGACACAGACCAGTGCTCGAACCTGTGGACGCCCACCTTTATCAACGAGAGTGGCGATACTGGATGATTTTATATTTTTGTGTACTATCATAGGTTAGGTTGGCTCGATGTCATCGATACCTTTCGGTGGCTTATTTGACTCATCAATAGATGCCGGACTTACAGATGAGGAGCAGTAGTTTCCTGACTGAACTGTTTGATCCTGGTCGTTGGCTCGCATTTGAGCTCATCCACCCAGCATCATGTGAGGTACACCGTTGGCCATTTGGGGTTCGTCCGCTGTGTCTCGCATCCACCACGCTGCTACCCGTGGTTTCAGGTGTTAACCCACCGTCTGGTATGAATTTTGCTCGACCTTGAACTGTTGCCCAAGATAGAGGGATTTGGAAAAAAATTGATTCCCTATTTAAGTTTTGATTTAGTTAAAGTCCACATATACCCTCCTATTTAGGTTATAAGACAAGACCCCCCCCTCTCTTTTTGTTCTGATGTCTGTATTATAGAGGGAGGTATGCTGTCTAGGAGTTGGTTGGGAAACGATAGCTTTTAACGAGCCATGTCAGGGGGGTACGTTTAAGCGAACAAACTTCATTCTAACCAGGTCGAATTAAAACAAAATACATACTGTTTAAAATTTCACTGAAATAGGAAAGTTAATATTTAAGATTATCAGTAATATGGAGATCCGATCACACTGACAAGCTAAAGCGACAATTCTTCCAGGCTGTGGTTATATCAGTGCTGCTGTATGGCTGCACCACCTGGATCCTAATAAAGCGCCTTGAGAATAAGCTAGATGGTACCTGCACAAGAATGCTGCGAGCAGTCCTGAACAAGTCATGGAAGCAGCACCCCACAAAGAAGCAACTATATGGTCACCTGCCCCCCATCACACAAACCATCCGGGTGAGACGGACTAGGCATGCAGGACACTGCTGGAGAAGTGGGGATGAGCTCATAAGCGACGTTCTCCTGTGGAAGCCAACACATGGACATGCTAACGTAGGACGCCCGCTAAGGACCTACATTGACCAACTATGCGAGGACTCGGGATGCTGCACAGAGGACCTTCCCGGGGCCATGAGTAATAGGGAAGGTTGGCGAAAAATTGTCATGGATATCCGTGCTGTGCACGCGACATGATGATGATGATGATCTTGGTCACTCTGAGAACTTTTCAGCTAACTCTCATTTAAACCACATTTGGTCATATTCCATAAGAGTATCTTGGCCAACCTGAGAACCTTTCAGCCAACCCTCATTTAAACCTCATTTGGTCACATTCCATGAGAGTATCTTGGTCAGCCTAAGAACTTTTCAGCCGACGTAATATAAATCTCATTTTGGTCACATTCCATGGAAGTATCTTGCTCAGCCTATGAAATTTTCAGCCGATGCTCGTTTAAACCTCATCTGATCACATTCCATAAGAGTATCTTGGTCAGCCTAAGAACGTTTCAGCTGACACTTGCTTAAGCCTCCTTTTGTCACATTCCATGAGAGTATCTTGGTCAGCCTAAGAACTTTTCAGCTAACCCTCATTTAAACCTCCTTTTGTCACATTCCATGAGAGTATCTTGGTCAGCCTAAGAACTTTTCAGACCTCCTTTGTCACATTCCATGAGAGTATCTTGGTCAGCCTAAGAACTTTTCAGCTAACCCTCATTTAAACCTCATTTGGTCATATTCCATGAGAGGATCTTGGTCAGCCTGAGAACTTTTCAGCCGACCCTTGTATAATCCTGATTTGATCACATTCCATGAGAGAATCTTGGTCAGCCTATTAACTTTTCAGCCAACCCTCGTAAGCCCTGACAGACAATTGTAAACCACGCTGTCTCTTGATCAATTTCAATTTATTGACACGTCCCAAATGATATGAAACCGAAGACAGAAAAACGAGTTTATTGTTTATGAATGTTTTAACGCCCACCAAGACATAACAATGTTTTTATCTCTTTTCTTAAATAGATGTAAACTAGATTTTATTATTTATTCTAAAAATCCTTTCATAGTCAATTTATCTATCACTTACACACAAACACACACAGCACGTGTTTTTTTAAAACTAAAATGCCACAGTAGTTATTTACCAAACCTGACTTTGTTTAGTTTAACATAATTTGAAAATCAAATTGACTAACAATGGTCAGCTACCCTAACATACTAACAATTATACACGCTCTGTCTGTAGTGATTAATACACCGACAATATCTCTTTCAGAAAGGTAAGGCGCGACAGAATAAAGGGTGTATTGAGTATTACACCAAACTGCATCCAGTTGTGTGTCTCCTGTTATGGAACTCTGGAAAGTGTAGAGTAACTGCAAGCTCCAATCGGAATGGTAGTATATGTTAGGATCTCATCTATAGGTCAAATGCATCTCTTTGAAAGTGATTAATATTTGTTAGGAATATGTGAAACCATATAAATGTGCTCAAATTAGTTTTATTTAGTTTGGTTTGGTTTGTTTTGTTTTACGGCATATCAACCTCAGTGGGTCATTTAATGCCGATAACGTTTTGAAATAAATCAATTCTTAATGGATAATACAATTTTTTTATAAATACGTTTTTCTATTTAACCCATAGATAGGTACTACCACTCCGGGTCAGAGTGGACCAGGGAGCAATGGTGATGAAGGGGTGCTTCACATTCCCCAAACCTCCAAAACTGAAACCTCACCATCAGATAGAGTTTAACGTCATTCCCAGGACATGTAGACCCGCAGCCACCGCCTTCTAGCACCCATATGATAAAAAGGGGTTGGGACTTGCCATAAGGGCAATAGGGTTGGGAAAATCATATAGGTGCTAGGGCTTGACGTGACCAGCCGATTGATCGGAGGGGGCCTCTCCGACCGCCCGTCTAGGGCCAAAGTGGAGTATTGCATGTCATGAACTGCTCATCCACCTAGGCTCTATCCTTACGCATCACGGGTCGCCACCCACGGCCAACAGGTGACCCCATTGGGGGAGTCTTACCTCTCTGCAGAGGTGCAGTTGGTGCATTCTAACGCCCCAGCCGAGAGGGTGGTAGTTTTATTTAGAAGAGTTACTTGAAGCTATAATTTCTTACCAAGAAATATTACCCTGGGGAACACAATTAGTCAAAAACAAGTGTTAGTTTCAATTTTTTATCCCTGTTTTTCTATATCTCATCAACTTTTTGAGCTACGGGATACCCCTGATTTTTCTCAAAAACCATAAAAATACAGCATCTAACAAATTAGTGTATACTTTAGGGAATATTTTAAAAATTCACAAATGTTGGAAATTATAAACCATACTATTAGATATTATGAGTTATGGAGTACTGCCATTACTCCCAGGTCTACCCTGACCCGGAGTGGTAATACCTATTAAAGTCCCTATATGTCAAATAGATATATATGCCTATAGACATATTTAATCCTTAACATAACCTCCATTATCTCCTAGAATCTCATTTCATCTGTCAACCATGCCAAATATGAGACCAACTCGTAGACAAATTATTCGCTTGATGTTAATCCAAATGATTCTCTATTCACTTGTGAGTCATTACTTACAAGACACCGTCAAGTACTTGTTTCATTTTTTCCCCTCGCAGTCGAAACGAAATGGTCCATTATTCATCCGAGGTAATAACAGGGTGTAACATTCAAACACATGTGTTCATGTCTTATTCTACTCACCCCCTCCCCTGGCAAAAATTATAGAATTAGGCTACTTAGATAATGATCACTTAGGTTTTCTATTTAGAGGTAAATAAACTCATAACAGATAAGATGCAAAACAGTTTCCATCTTGTCAAAGAGAAATAAAGGTTGTTTTTTTTTCAGGAAATGTATATGGAATCAATACCAAAGAACAGACCGGATATAAATTCAATTGAAAATTTATAAGGGATCTTTCTTTAGATAGTACAGAAAGGTCCATGCACCAGATAAGTTCTGTTAACTGCCATTCGGGAAGGTTGGAACCACTTTAATAAAGAATATTTCTTTAAATTAGTAAAATCCTTGCCTGAAAGAATAAAATGAATTAATTCTAAATTTTAATCAATTAATTTCACTGTTTTCCTCCATATTAGGTTATTCCATTATATCTTCCTTTGTATTGGTATGAAAAGTTTGAATAATTCAATCTTTTTAAGAAATATTTTGTGAATCCAGAATGTTCAGCGGTTAAATAAAAATGTTTTGCTTCTTATCTGTTATTAGTTTATTTACTGCTAGATGAAATCAAAGAATTTAGGGAGCATTCTTCAAGTGGGTTGATTCACATAATTTTTGCTAGGTGTAGTATTAATATCATAAATGCTATATATATATATATATATATATATATATATATATATATATATATATATATATATATATATGCATTATAATACATTATCTATGATGTCTGTATTGTATATGTTAATTAAAAACCAACTTTGTTTCTGTTGCTAGTTTTTGCATAATTGCAATATTAAACATCTCGTTTATGATTAGTGACCACAGAAATGATTTTCAAAATATGTCAACACTTTCATGGGAGTTCTTTTATGATATAATTTCAAACAGTCTCCATGTGTTCACTATCCCTGTCAACTCATTCATAGAATTTCCCACATGTGATTAGAGAGTACCTTTATTAGAAAAGTAGAACTGTTATTATGAAGATAAGCTGGAGAAGATTCCAATAATGTATCGACAGGATTGTTAACAGATGGAGACTTTAAAATCCTAATATTATAAAGAAACTCCCATAGTAATGTTAACATTTCTTTTGAGACACACTTTATTATTATATCGGCATAAAAGTCAAGTGACTTAAATCTATTATTCATACTAGCAAATATATGCACCCTCCGGGTGCAAGTATTTAAGTTTTAATGTAATAAAATATTGTATTAAATTAGAAAGGCTAATGAAACTAAATAAGAATACAGATAAAAAGATTTGAAACAGAGGGAGTATAATAAAAGATTTGAAACAGAGGGAGTATAATAAAAAATGGAACAACTGAAATTTACTCTTCCATCACTCTCGTCTTTCATTGTTATTTTTCTAATTTAAGTATTTAGTTATAAGAGGAAGTAAAGAATAAAATGACAGTTATTTTATCTTGTTAATGGATTTCATTTAAGATTCATTGAAGAGATTTTTGCTTATATTCATTAAAATAAAACCAAACAGTTAGAAATCAATAATACTAAGCACATATTTATTAAATTCGATTTTTTAATATTAATATGCAAATTAGCCTTCCCGTTCACATTGTAAAGCGCTATTTTGTTGTATATATAAATATAATTGCATGTTGTTAGTATGTAGAAATAGTTAACAGTATTAATAATGTAAGACAATTTTATTAATAATTGAGGCTTAGATAAAAATAAAATCATGGAGAATGTGATGTCAATAACTAAGAGAATTGTGACTTGAGTAGGAATATAGTTTCGGTTACAGACAGAAAAACACACAATCTCCATTATAATAAGATATTTTATTTCGATCTCATTAAGTCAACAACATTTCTAATTAGATAAGTCTACGAAATTCTTTGTCAAAGATTTCGACAGATTTAAAAAGAAGAAAAAACTCTTAGGTCAGTCTGCAATAAACTGAATGAACATATTAAAGTTTTTTGTTTATGTGAAAAACGAAAATTGTTTTCTATCTTCACTATAACTGTTCATTTACCATAATATGACAATAATTTATTTTCATAAAAGTTTTAAAAAGAAAAAAAAGACTGATTATTGTCGTAGACCACAACTCCATTCGACCACGATTCCTTGATATTTGTCTAAAGATATGCTGCTCGTATCGATATCCTCCCCAATTAAAATGTCTTCATTTGTAGAACTTGGTGTTAAAAGTTTGACTTTTGCATCAGAACTAACACCCCCGGGTCCGGAAGCAAAGTTCCTGGTTATCGTCTTGTTGCTTAAGTTGACCGCAACAAGAAAGCTGAAATAAAAGAATGTAACTGGTTACTCTATAAATATCAATATCAATACCAATATCAATATCAATTACAATATATATATATGAAATATATATATTTATATATTTTTATGAAATGATATTCTTGTCTGTCCGAGATTTTAAAAAATTGAAATAAATCTCATATCTATATCTATAATCAGATTAATAAAAAAAATAGATTCGTTTTGTATAAATTTATTTCATCATCTTTTATTCTTTATATATTTTTATTCTTAAGTTGTTTATTTTTCTTATTATTCTACTTTGATTTTTTCTCTTATTTTTTATTTTATTTTTATTATGTGCTATCCTTTATTAATTTGGTTTATTCTTTATTCATATTTTATTTGTATTTTAATATATCATTGATTTATACCTCTCTCTCTCTCTCTCTC
>CM042143.1:41930792-41953292 GCA_023376005.1 Doryteuthis pealeii | reverse complement strand
GATTTACTTGTCAAGATTATTTTCTATAATTATCGAATTTTATGCGATACATGCATTTATAATTGCCTTCAAGCAAAATATAAATAATAATTTATTCAACAATGCTTCTATAAAAACAAACATCCAAAAATCTTTATATATATATATATATATATATATATATATTGTGAGCATTTCCTTTTCCATTTTCACACACACACACACACACACACACACATATATATATATATATATATTATATATATATAATTTCCTTATATATATATATATAATTTCCTTTTCCATTATTTCCTTATATATATATATATAATTTTCCATTATTTCCTATATATATATATATATATATATATATATATATATATATATATATATATATATATATATATATATATGTATATATAATTTCCTTTTCCATTTATATATATATATATATAATTTCCTTTTCCATTTTCATATATATATAATATATATATATATATATATAGAGAGAGAGAGAGAGAGAGAGAGAGAGAGGGGGAGAGGGGAAAGAGAGACAGACAGACAGACAGACAGGGTATTTCAAAAGAAGTGTTAACATTTCTATGAGAGTTATGATTTTGAAGTCTCCACACAGTTCATTATTCCTGTCAACACATTATTGGAATCTTCCCCGGATTGTCACTGTAATATAAGTTCTGCTTTTCTAATAAAGATACCCACATAGAAATATTAATACCCAAGAATGTTTTGACAAGAATGGTGAATATGTGAAGACATTTTGAAATTATATCATAAAGGTATTCCCATAAGGGTGTTAATATTTGCTTAATTATCCAGTATACATGCACACACACACACACACACACACACACACACACAGACAGACATAAATAAATACAGACAGACAGACAGACATATATGTTTGAATTGAATATTTACCTCCACATTAATGGTGTCATTTTGTTCCAAGTCCGGGGGTGAACAAGAAGAATTGGAGAACCCAGCACCCGAAGAACTGTCCCACAACAATGGAGAGCGTCCTGGTTTATTTTTAGACGCCATATTCCAATTGTCCATCGATGAAACGTCAGCCATATTGATTTCATCTCCGTTATAAAGAAACACAGAACCCGGAAGTAGGAAATTAATCATTGTGAGCATTTCCTGTTTCTGAACATTGTTATTTAGACGAGTTTTAAGACGAGACGTCATATCGTTTCCCAACTGAAAAGGATTTAAAAATTAATGGCCACATAAAATTATATTTTAAATAGAAAACTCAACAAAACATTCAGAATATATAATAACACAGAAAATGGACTTGCTTTACGAACCAATATTTTACTAGGATGAATCAAAAGTTTTATTATATGATTGACCTGGCCGTGTGCTCTTATGGAAAACACCCAACCCGTTTTATCATGTGGATGCTAAAAGGTGGTGGTTGATGGTCAATGATCAGTTTATCAATTCTAATAATTTATTAATGCACGTGAAATTAATGAAAATTATTTCTACCAGTTTATAAAACTAAACCAAAATTTACCTACAAACTATTCGCTTAAAAATCATATATACAAAAAAAGAAAAAAAAGAATTGGCTTTAAATAAACCACAAGGGTCGATATGCCATTAAAAAAATAACCAACCAACCAAAAGCTTTGCAATTTTTTGCCTAGGTGACAACAACACTGGAAGGTGAGATGCCTAGCTGGTCCGATACTCTCCGAGTGCTCATCGACGGATTTTTTTTTTATAGCTTGGGGCACGCCCTCGTAAAATTGTTCTTGTCGATTCATCCTGAATTGTTCTTGCATATATATATATATATATATATATATATATATATATATATATATATATGCAAGAACAATTCCAGCTCCTACTGATAATAAAACATTGTTCGCTGCCTGCTTCTTGTTACAGCGATTTACAGCGATACCAGCAGTGAAGTTTAATTTTAGTGAATAAATTTCGCAATTCAGCTCGGAATTTATCACCTATTTATGGTCCAATCTTAAAAATATCTACATGGTTGGGGAAAAAAATCTTTCTGAATATGTAATTTGTATGTATTTTTATCCATTGAATTATTTTTTACAGTGAGACCACTTCCCTCCGACATTAGGGGTGGATGATGATTCATAAATGAAATCATTCATTGAATGAACCCACCCCACCACCACCACCCAAAAAAATATATATACAGGGTGTTCGGGATAAATTTGACATACTTATATTTGGTTATTTTTCTCCGTAGGTTGGAGGTATTGACGCATCATTTAAAAACTTGGACTCTTCTCTATTCATATACGTGATGACAGATAGAATGGATGACTGGAACCCACCTGAATCATGGAAGAGCATAACTTGTATCATGATGATCTGCACTGGCCATCAAAATAAGGAGATTATGGTTGCTACCCAATGCTCCTTGAACACTGTAAAAACAATCAGGCATGAACTGGAGAATTGCAATGGAGACTACGAGGCTGTGGCTAGAAGAAAGCAACATAACAGACGATCTGATTGCGTTCGCACAGCAGAATTCCTCGAAAATCTATAGAAAAAAGTGTTGGAGGACCCTCAGATGCCTACGTGGTGTTGCTAAACACTGTAGTCAAGCCATGGATAACAAGGGAAGCCAATGGTAGGCCATATGTATGGCAGCAGCATTCGGCCCCCTGCCACACCTCTGGGAAAAATCAAAAATGGTTATCGGCGAATTTTTACGACTACGCCAGTCCTAATGTTTGGCCTCCGAACTTCATAGATCTTAATCCCATGGGTTATTATGTATGGGGTGCTGTTGAGAAAGACACCAATCGCCGTGACAGTACTACAAAAACCCAGTTAATCAACAGAATTAAGGTAGACCTTTCCCAGCGAAACTGTAATATCAGCTTGCTAATGGCGGCTATTTTGAGTGAAACTTGTTGACAGTTATGTAATTACCGTGCCTGTTGAATTTCTTTACAATCCATTAAATTTTGTAGTTACCTAGCACTTTTTTTCCCTTATGAAACTCAAATTTCTCCCGAACACCATATATATATATATATATATATATATATATATATATATATATATATATATATATATAAGTACGTTTTTGGTATGTACGTGTCGATCTATAACACAGAAAAGAGAAGTCACTCAGAATTGAAATCTTGCGTATAGAATAATATCCTTCTAAGAAACACGTCAAATTTGGTTATTGTTTTTTACTAATTTAGGGATATAATTAATTAATTAAGCCAAAATTGCCCAATTGCGGAATTGTCCATATACCACCACCTCCTGATAATAAAATATTGTCCGCTGGCTGACTTTTTGTTACAGCGATTTAAGCGATTTACAGCAGAAATGTATATTTTTAGCGAATAAATTTCGCAGTCTAAGGTGATTATTAATTATCAGAACGATAATTAATAATCACCTATTCTTGGTCCAATCTTTAAAATATTTATATTGTTGAAAAGAAAATAATATAATCTTTCTGAATATGCAATTTTTATACGTTTTTATTGATTGAATTATTTTTTTACAGCGAGTTAAAAAAAAAAATTGGCTTCAGAGAGCTGATATGTATGATTTTTTTTTTCATTCTAAATTTTAAGAAAAAAAAAAAATTCTTTTTTCTCGCCTATTTACGGTTCAATCTTCTTTAAGATATCTATATGGTTCGAAAGAGAATGAAATAATCTCTCTAAATATGTAATTTGATTGAGTTTTTATTAATGGAATTATTTTTTACAGCGAGTTAAAAAAATCATATTTTGCTTCAGTCAGCCTAGAATTCGTAGTATCATTCTTTCATACTTAAATTTTAACATAAAATCAAATTTTATTTATCGCATATTTCTGTTTCTATCTTAAAAATATTTATTTGGTTAGAAAAAATATCTTTCTAAATATGTAATTAGTATGTCTTTTCATACATTGAATTATTTTTAAAGCGAATTAAATAATAAATCAAACGAAAACATTTAACGAAAACTCAACGTTTTTTTATAAATTCCCGTCGATTGTCAATTGTAAACAAAACGGTTTTTTTCTTATTTTTCATAATCGCATTAATTTATTTATTTTAATATTAGAATAAATAAAACCATGATACTAATGTAGAATAGTGCGCAAGAGATAATACCATTAGATTACCCAATACATTTCACGGAAATACCTGAAAACTCAAATTGTTATCAATTTTATGATATAGTATACTTTACTATAATAATTTGACATTCCATCGACTACGTTTTTGAATTAATAATGTTATAAGATTATTTATCGTTTTACATAAACTTTTTTTTCTTTTTCAAATGTTAATTTGAAATTTAGCAAATCGCGTCATTTATATTTTATCTAAAAAATATAGTTAATCATTGAATTAAAATTTCTTACTATATTATTATGTGATGGGCAAAACTTGCAAATCAGTCGGAAAATTTAGGGTGACACAGAAAAAACAGAACGCATAAATTTTGTAATAAAACTGTTAATTTTAACTGGGTCACCCTGTATGCAGGGTGACCCAGAAAAAAACAGAACCCACAAATTTTGTAATAAAACTGTTAATTTTAACTAGGGGTTTTCCCTAGGGTTTAGGGTTAGGGTGAGATTTAGGGTTAGTTTAATGGGAAAATAAATAATTTGGGTTCTGTTTTTCGACCGATTTGCAAGTTTATCCATATGATGTCATTCCCTCAAATCTAACAAAAAGAAAATTCCCTGACCTCCCACCAGGTAGAATTAAATTAAGTATCGGAATTTTACCCCGAAAACGTCTCTCTGAGATAAAATTGTAACTTTGTAAAGCCCGAACTGAAACAAATAAACATTTACAGAAAATAATGCAAGTCAGGAGACTTAAAGGAAAGATTAGTCAAAGTCGCTGTGAGCCTAAAAAAAACAAGGTTTATTGGATTGCAAGAATTTTCCACTTGCAGAAATCCAACGGACATAAAGTTACCAAAAATCAAACATTAACATTACAAAGAATTCAAAACAGTCAAAATAATAAAAATCAAAGGAAAAAAACATAAGACACTTATTCCCTTTTCCTTGGTCTGAATTGACGCTGAAAGTTCAAATTAGTAGTCGTAACTACTAATTAAAATTCCTAAAAATAAAGTTTCTATAAATACTTGGCAGCCAATACCAAGGAAAGTCCCTAGAAGAATACTTTTTTAAGGCACTACCCTCAAATCTATTAATACATCAACGCCAACCTAGGAAACATTTTCTTATACTGACCACCGCATTTCTGTTCACGAAAGCGCGTTCCAAATCAGCCGACGTTATCCAATGGGTTATGGAAGACCATCTTGGGATGTATAGCTCTCAGGACCGCCTCGTTCCAAAAAATCTTCTATCCAGTAACCGTGAGTTCTTGCTGGTTGCAGACATAGAGATGAAAATCTTCTGCCTTCGACAAAGGGTATTTCTTTCAAAGAAATATCACCAACCCTCGCCGAAGAACAGGCTCTAAGAAAAACGTCCGTGCGAGGTAGCGTCGGCCATCTTGACCTACGCACCACGCACGTAATTAGAAGCTCATGCTTCGTTCACCACATTATTTTCAAAGAGGGCGAAAAACCCGCCAGAATTTTCTTAAATAGTAGCAAGCACCTCCTGCTACTACCATCAAAGTGATGCCACAGGGCTCAACCGCCACCTGTTGGCACCCACAAAAAGGTACAGGGACCAAGGCCCGTAACTCTAATTAGCCCTAGGGGTCAAAATAAACAAACAGGGAAGATCCAAGGGCCGTTACTCTAACTTAACTATTTTAACTTATTATAAAATTTTTACATAAGATCGTTTTTCCGTGGTGATTTTTATGGGTGATCCTGCAAGGACCGAACTCGCTGTTCAGTAGTAATAGATCTGCAAACGATTATTAAACCACGTTTTTATCTCCACTAACCGGGCTTCGCCGGGTAGCCGCTGCTAGTATATATATATATATATATATCCACACTAGTATACATTAACTGCACACAGACTTACTCTACAAATTTTCCGTAAGATTTCGTCTGAAATAATAATGTTAGTAGCGAGTTGTGGTACTCAAGTCAAACATACGACGGCCAATCTTTATCAAATAATTGATAGGTACCCTATTAATTATGTAGTGTAAGTGAAACGTAGATTCAAAATAATGGTTAATGGAAAGATACAGGGGATGTGAGTGACACAATGTAAACACTGTATTGACCGCTTCTTTGATTCACCAGTGCGAACGTGAGAAGTTAGTTTTATTTTTTGCTGGTGACTGAACGAAAGTGATGGTCATGGTGTCTCACGTCCAAATAGCCAAACTGCGTGTTTGTTTGTTGGTCTGGGATTCACAAAAATAAAATATGAGCTCGATACAAAAAGAAAGTCTTGTTTCGCTAATTAAGAACAAAGTAAGAAGACAAGACGTCACAGATCAGATCTAGAATAACAGAAGATCCAGCTAAGATAACATCTACCAGTACAGATTAAGAAATCCAGTCACCAGCCCTGAGATAGACAGATCCAGTTCAAGCGAAGATGGAAGATAGAAAGATAGAAGAAACAGAAATATCCAAGCAAAGAAGATGACTATACGACCACGGCTATACAATATGGGTATACAGGTATACTATATACGAAGAAATAAGGTATACGTATATATAACATGAGTACGGTATACAACAGGTTCAGTTGTCGATACCACAGCTCGTACGTTATGAGTGTCGGAAGAAAGAAGCCTCTTAAGGGATCAATAAAAGAATTTTGAATAAATCCTCTGTTTTCAGATTTATTAAAAGTTCTGTAGCCCTTAATATATTTCTCATTGAGTCACATTTACATCAAGTTTCATGCAAAAGAGATTTATTGTTCGCTTATCTCCTTTTGTGTTCATCATTTTTAATCACCGCTTGCAGTTATTCACTGACAGTCTCTTCTTGCTTAAAATTCAAGAGATTCTATTTTGAGAAACATGATTATGTTCTTTGGCAAATTCGCTAACTTTATCAAAATGAGCATCTAATCGCTTTAATATACTGACACTTTAAAACTAGGTTAGATTTTAGAACTGGTTCGATAATGACAGTTCACCTACACTAGCTCTACTAGACAAAAGTATTAAGTTTTAGGAACAGGGATGAAGTAACTGTAGCCTTTAGGTCGCATGCAGTCTTCTAAACCAAATGCGACCTTCCATGGCTTTGTCGAAATTCAGAATTACGCACCATAACTTAAGAACCTGATATTTGAATGCAAAAAAACGTAATCTAAAATAAGTCATTAAAAGCTGAGTAGAATTTTTCCTTTCTTTTAAATAGGGATACAATAAATAATTGTTTCCCGAATATAATGTACATATCCAGTCGGGGTTCGTAATTCTCATATGACTGTTCCAAAAACCCATTCTCGGCCTCTTTTCGCCTCTGTTCTTTGAACAGCAGAGAGGATGTCTCTGGTCCTGCCAGAACGGAAAAGCCACATAGCTATATTATCTACAGTCAACAACTAAGCCTTTTGCTATTCTGTACCACTTTCACATACTGCTGGTTCGGAGAACAGTATGTGTATAATTTTAAGTATTGGGACATGTTTTTGTATTTTTATTTGTAATGCTAACTGCATGTATATTGTATATAAGTTAGTAAATATGTAGGCGGAGTGACCTATTGTCGCTATCAGCCGGACAGCGGGGAGTCTACTTGCATTGATATTGCATATATTAAATGTTAAATATTATTGTATGTGTAATTGAGTTTATTTTATATTTCCTTCCGTTTTGTTCATGTTAGTATATCACGGATATGATAAATGTTTAATTGGTTTTAGGAGAGGGGGGACTCGACTAAATATCTTCCCTACCACCAACCGCCCTGTCGGCTGGGGCTTTAGAATGCACCGACTGCACCTCTGCAGAGGGGTAAGACTCCCCCAATGGAGCCACCTGTTTGCCGTGGGTGGCGACCCGTGATGCGTAAGATAGAGCCCAGGTGGATGAGCAGTTCCTGACATGCAATACTCCACTTTGGCCCTATCTTGGGCTAGACGGGCGGTCGGAGAGGCCCCCTCCGATCAATCGGCTGGTCACGTCAAGCCCTAGCACCTATATGATTTTCCCAACCCTATTGCCCTTATGGTAAGTCCCAATCCCTTTTTATCATATGGGTGCTAGAAGGCGGTGGCTGCGGGTCTACATGTCCTGGGAATGACGTTAAACTCTATCTGATGGTGAGGTTCCAGTTTTGGAGGTTTGGGAAATGTGGATCACCCCTTCATCACCATTGCTCCCTGGTCCACTCTGACCCGGAGTGGTAGTACCTGTTAGGGTCCCATCTATGGGTTAAATAGAAAAATGTATTTATAAAAAAATTGTATTATCCATTAAGAATTGATTTATTTCAAAACGTTATCGGCATTAAATGACCCACTGAGGTTGATATGCCGTAAAACAAAACAAACCAAACCCTACCACCAAGTTTTCCAATACATTAATTAGACTTTCTGTCCTGTTGGTGAGGCTTAGAATACACTGAGTGTATCGCCCTGTAGTAGTGTAAGACCCTCGGCAAAAATGGGATGTCTTAAATTACATCTGATAGTGAGGTTAAAATTCTAAAGTTCTGGGGAGTGTGAAGTTTCCATTCATTGCAATTAATCCCAGGTCCACTCTGACTCGGAGTGGTAATACCTATTAGGGTCCCATCTATGGGTTGAATAGATGTTTGAAAATTATTCGTATTCGTATTCGATAGGAATACTTGATCTCATATAACTGTAAATTATTTGTATCAAGAATAGTTAATTGAAGTTATAATTAACTAATTATTATTATTAGTTACTTTAAATCATGACTGTGTGCAAACAAATGACTATTATTAAATGGAAATAATTACTTGAAACCATATAATTATTTGTATTAAATAGGAAGCATAGAACCATACAACTATGTGGTTTGGGTTAATGCCAAATCCGATTGTCGGTATCAGCCGGACAGCGAGGGAGTCTATCCCCTTTAACGACCAGGAAGATTTTTTTGTATCTCAAGCAAAGTATCAGAAATTAGCAGTTATCTGCCCCTATTAGTTCCTGGAATCAGACGCCAGGGGCAGACTCCTAAAATTCCACAGAACAGGCCCGACAGGCAAAGGGAACACAACTAGCTGGCACTGGGGAACAACATTTCAAGTAATGGCCGAATAAGGTCAACAAACACTGTCTTGGCACCTAAAGGGTTAGACCAGACAAACTAAAGGAACAACCACAGAACCAACTGCAGAGACAACGACACGAGTTAAGTTTCTTAAACCTCTACATACCTAATATCTCCACCGAGCGAACATCTCTGGCAACCATTTACGAACTCTTACCCTTTAACGAACTCTCGCATACACTTCAAACACATGTTGTACCTCTTACAGACATTTAAACATCATTTGTATACTAACACATTTAACATTGCACCAATAAACTATTAACCCAATTATATACTCTATAATTGCCTCTTTTCCTTTACGACAGAGATAGTAATTTCACCCCATTATTTCTGTTAAGAGCGCCACACCAACCTACTTTACAGTACATATCCAACTTGCACTACTCATGCATTGGCGAGGGTCGGTACCAAACCCTAAACCCTGTGGTTTACAAGGTCGATGCTCTAACGATTGAGCTAAACCGTCCACTTATTTTGTTTTAAACTTGCTCAAAACTTATTGAGTGTAGACAAAAAATTTCAATGTGATTTTGAATCTAAAATAGCCCCCCTCCCCAATCGCTGCTCGAGAACTTTCGTATTCGTTACAACCAACAAACATCGCACGCGACGTAACCATAACTTTAATTTAAAATAAAGTTTAAAAAAAACATTAGAATTAAAATTAGCTTTTAGATTTTATCTAAACTCTCTAACTTGTTTAACAAGATGAATAATTGTCTTGTTTTTGTTTTTCGTTTTTGTCTTCCTTTATTAAACGCCCATTATTTTTTTTTCACCACAAAAATGAATCATTTTATGAGAATTTTACCTTCTAATAATGAATTTACTGGATATGAAAAAGTATAATGATGCTAACGATTGTTATTCATCCAACGACTCAAAAATACGGGTTAGAATTTAATGCGGCACTTTGTGACATTACACTTTGGGGTGGCAACGTCGTAAAAATCAGGAATTGAACATAATCCTTACATTTTTAGTGTAATGGGCGAAGAATTATATATATATATATATATATATATAAAGTTAGGGTAGCGTAGACATAAAGTCATCGGTACTACCCAAGCGACGCTGAGTAGCCACTTCTAGTCCTTAATATAGTAAATAAATTAATCTAGATTAATATTGCTTAAGTATTAATATAAATTTGATAAGAAACTGTACTGTATGACTTGTATTGCTAATCTTTTAGTTAAGTATAGTAAACTAGGAGGTTAAGTAAAACGTTCATATCGGTTGAAGAGACTTGAAGTTCTAATCTAATCTGAAAACAGTTAAAATGACCGAGTTAATAAAACGGAAAAAATTAATCTAGTTAAATATTTCCCTCTGATAAGCTGAAGAGTTCATACTTGAAAAAGATTATAATAAAAGGAAACGTTTATCGAGATAGATTTCAAAATTGAAGGAAATAAAATGCATATTCAGTCTCAAGTGTTGAAAAGAGTTACTTTGGTTAGTTCGATATATTAGGTAATCAAGAAAATGAATATATTTAATTCCAATATCTATATATTGATACTCGTGTTCCTTAAATGTACGACCGTTATCATCATGCAAAACACTCTGGTTAAAAATTAAACCGTCCAAATCATCCAAGATGAAATGCAAAAATGTAAATCCTAATTATCTGGTGTTGCTTATCCGACGAATTCTTATTTCTTATGTGTCGTCACCTCAGCTAACTAAGGGACCATTCTGTTTTTATAATAAAGAAACAAAGGGGGGAAAAAGGACATGCTACACATGTTATATTTATAACAAGAAAGAAAGAAAGAAAAAGAGTAGGGGAAAGATAGAGAATGGGGTGAGCTCGCGGATGTGATAACGCTAATCTGTTTCAATCGAACATGATGAAAAGATGAAAAGAAGGAAGGTAAAAGCAAAAAAGTAAGAGAGAATTAAATGAACATTGTTATACTTTTTACATACTTCAATATGTAAAAAGTCTAATAATATTAATTTAACTCTCTCTCCTTTTTTTATTTCTTTCCTTCTTTTCATATTTTCATTGTAATAGCCCATAAGTAAACATATCAAACGTTGTAATAATTAAATTATCATACTGTGGTATATCCAAAGGTCCTGCTAGTATTTCATATTTTTCCTTGTATGGTTTTATGTTGTATATCTACGGGTCCTGCTAGTGTTCACATATTTCTTCAAGTAAATTGTGTAACTTCTATCATCCCTATCCTTTTGGAGAGGTGTTGTTTGAGAACTAAGAGCATTCAAACCAGAAGTTGACAATTGAAGTTACACATTGAAGTTGATGGGCAGCTCAGCCACCAGGATTCCGTCTTTAAGCATTATGGGTAGCCACACACGGCCAACAAGTTTCCTCATTGGAGGATCTTATCCCTCTGTAGAGGTGCAGTCGGTGTATTTTACATCCCCAGCTGATAGGGCGGGATGTGATGGGCTGCGTCCTGATATTCCGTTAATATACTAACGCTGTTATGTATACTTCTTTTCCACCCCACAAAATTCCTCTAAATCCTGATAGGATGCTCTAAATCTGTGGAGTTCTTTTCAAGATGAGACAAATCTCTTGTGGTTTGAATACTCTTATTAATGTTTAGTGCGAACGTAGACCCCACAGTATTATCCTTTGCTTGAAAATTGGACAAGGAATTGCTTATGAATGTTCAATCAAATTAAGACTTGTAAATATTTTATTGAACTTAGTTCTTAATCAGACATAATTGCCAACAAATGAAATAGTTTTCTCAATTGTTATTTCTTCAAATTCACTACAATAAAGTTATTGACGTCCTGGGCAAAGAAGTTTGTCTCACTGACTGAGAAAGTGTGTGTAGGTTGTTATACATGACAAAATTGATTGGTTGTTTGTTGGTTGGTTTTAAGTTACGTTAACCCTTGTTAACGTAACTTAAAACCAACCGTCTTTTGTGACGGATTATTTGACGTAATGAGAAACATCTTAGCAAATACTTATCATCATACCTCGTTTTAAACAGGTAAACACTTCAAACTTAATTGCAATAATAATGTTTTAAGGGCAAATTTATTGATAAAGTTTACAATCATTTTAAACATTTCAGAGTGTTTTTGTCGATCTCAAAACAAGTGCAGATGATTCGAAAAGAGTTGGATGCTTTTAATGGTTGTTATGAGGGTACGGCAACTCGAAAGCCTCTCTCTGATCATTCTGATAAGAAAAGCGAATTTGTTGATTTGATCCAGACCAGGATTGACAACAATCATAGCAAGTTATTGGGGATTACAAGATCTTTATAAACACAAAGATGTGCTTATTAAAACCAATTCTCTGATTTGATTGTTCTGGGATTTTTCTTTTATTTGCTCTTTGCATTACTAGCTTATCAAGATGACTCAGAGAATAACTCTTTCATATCATCCTTAGAATGAAAATGCCTAGACATTTAGTTGTGTCTGCAGAGATGGCCAAATGTTATATACCTACTTCATCTGCTGGGTATATATTTTTGTATAATAATTTGCAACTCTAAAACTAATAATTTATACATATGGTTATTTCATGCCTAAGTGTCAGAGAATCGCGTTCATAGAACGTTAATTTTTTGTGTAGTTGCTTCTTAAGAGTTTTTCTTTTGTATACGGTTCCATTGAACACAAATAATTTGATCCATACATGGGACTCTAACAGGTACTACCACCCCGGTTCTGAGTGGACCTGCGAGTAATGTCAATGAAAAGGTACTCCACACTCTCCAGATCTTCAGAATTAGAGCCTCGCCATCAGATGCAGTTTAGTGTCATATACAGAAACCCCCTTGTTGAAGAGATCTTACCTTTGCAGGGTGGGCGATATTCAGTTTATCCTAAGCGTTACCCCACAAAGAAAATGGCGGAATAAGGAAATATAAGTGTCAAAACTTACCATCCAAATCGCCGAGTTTTTCATGGAAATTTCACCCAATTTCTCCTTGACGTAATTCTTTGTACAGGTCCCACCGCACTGCGCCGGTGGGTCCCACAATATGATGTAAGGGGGTAAAAAAAAGTCATTACGGCCGTACACGTGTTCATATAATACTACATCTTTGCCATTGCTGTCCATACCGGTCATCAGAATTCTGAAAGGGTAGACAAAAACATTTTAAATTTATATTTGCATCTTATTATAATGAAGATTCAGTGCCTGTCTGTCTGTAACCAAAACTACACCACTGCTTACATCACAACACCCTCAACAATTGTGTAAATTTATCAAAGAGTATTTAATTTATAGTCAAAATCATTAATACATCTTATTCATTAACGAGGTCTCTATGAAAATCTGAATTAGATTTGCCTCAAAACAGCCCATGTTATTAGTGCGTTTAAAATCCTGCAATGTGCGTTATAAATCACTAGGAAATAAACATTCACATAATCATGGTGCGGCTAATTTGCATACTGGGTTTAATAAATATTTACCCTGTGTTATTTATCTCTAATATCATTGTTTTATTCTATGAATGATTTTGTATAGAAACCAATTAAAATATATTTAAAATAAGTGTAATCTTTTTATATGCATTCTTATCTAATTTCGTTAGTCTTTCTAATTTGTTAAAATTTTATAATGAAAAAGGAGTTTAAAGTTGTTGCCCTTTGGAAAATACTTGACCTGTACTGCTGCTGATAACAGTGGTGGGGTGTCAGTTTTGGTCAGTAGCGCTGCTGCTGATAATAAAGAGGTTGAGCGAGTTGGGATATTTAAGCCCTTACACACCCACTACCGAGCTCTTTTTTTTTTTTTTTTTTGGTACAGTGGTAATTCGCCTTGGAGGCATTCGTCCCAGCTCTAAAGGCCTATATTTTAGGAATCTTTAGGGGCCTATATTCGGCAGTGAAGAATGGGAATTTTCAGACTTTTTGATAGTTTCATTCGCCGGAGAGCAAAGCAAAGCTCTTAGAGCCAAGAAATAGACTATCGTAGTTTGTTTCAGGTTATTGTTCCGAGTTTAAAAGAAACAGAATTAAAGCCTTCTTAGAGCCAAGAAATAGACTAACTATAGTCTATAATTTATCAACAGGAAAGATTATTTGAGATACAACTGGATAAGAATATTAAAAAAAAAACTTTTCCTTCGAAAATTTGCAGAGAACAGTGTTATACAAGTTTGTTTCAGGTCTGAGTTATAAGAAGTAAAACCTACTTGAACGAGTTAGTTCATTTGAAAGGTACTTTAGGAATTGTTCCTAATCAAAACTACAGGACGAGTTGGTTCTAATTAAAAGATTTCATGAATAGATCCTAAGCTAAACTACAGGACGAGTTGGTCCTAATTAAAAGATTTTCATGAATAGATCCTAAGCAAAACTACAGACGAGTTGGTCCTAATTAAGAGATTTCATGAATACTAAGCTAAACTACAGGACGAGTTGGTCCTAATTTAAAAGATTTCAAATAGATCCTGAGAAACTACAGACGAGTTGGTCCTAATTAAAAAGATTTCATGAATAGATCCTAAGCAAAACTACAGGACGAGTTGGTCCTAATTAAAAGATTTCATGAATAGATCCTAAGCAAAACTACAGGACGAGTTGGTCCTAATTAAAGATTTCATGAATAGATCCTAAGCAAAACTACAGGACGAGTTGGTCCTAATTAAAAGATTTCATGAATAGATCCTAAGCAAAACTACAGGACGAGTTGGTCCTAATTAAAAAGATTTCATGAATAGATCCAAGCAAACTACAGGACGAGTTGGTCCTAATTAAAGATTTCATGAATAGATCTAAGCAAAACTACAGGACGAGTTGGTCTAATTAAAATTTCATGAATAGGTTCCTAAGCAAAACTACAGGACGAGTTGGTCCTAATTAAAGATTTCATGAATAGACCTAGCAAAACTACAGGACGTCCTAATTAAAAGCAATAGATCCTAGCAAAAACTACAGGACGAGTTGGTCCTAATTAAAAGATTTCATGAATAGATCCTAAGCAAAACTACAGGACGAGTTGGTCCTAATTAAAAGATTTCATGAATAGATCCTAAGCAAAACTACAGGACGAGTTGGTCCTAATTAAAGATTTCATGAATAGTTCCTAAGCAAAACTACAGGACGAGTTGGTCCTAATTAAAAGATTTCATGAATAGATCCTAAGCAAAACTACAGGACGAGTTGGTCTAATTAAAAGATTTCATGAATAGATCCTAAGCAAAACTACAGAGAGTTGGTCCTATTAAAAGATTCATGAATAGATCCTAAGCAAAACTACAGGACGAGTTGGTCCTAATTAAAGATTTCATGAATAGATCCTAAGCAAACTACAGGACGAGTTGGTCCTAATTAAAAAGATTAGAATACAGACGATTTCTAATCAATAGATCCTAAGCAAAACTACAGGACGAGTTGGTCCTAATTAAAAGATTTCATGAATAGATCCTAAGCAAAACTACAGGACGAGTTGGTCCTAATTAAAAGATTTCATGAATAGATCCTAAGCAAAACTACAGGACGAGTTGGTCCTAATTAAAAGATTTCATGAATAGATCCTAAGCAAAACTACAGGACGAGTTGGTCCTAATTAAAGATTTCATCAATAGATCCTAAGGCAAACTACAGGACGAGTTTGGTCCTAATTAAAAGATTTCATGAATAGATCCTAAGCAAAACTACAGGACGAGTTGGTCCTAATTAAAGATTTCATGAATAGATCATCTAAGCAAAACTACAGGACGAGTTGGTCCTATTAAAACATTTCATTCCTAAGCAAAACTACAGGACGAGTTGGTCCTAATTAAAAAGATTTCATGAATAGATCCTAAGCAAACTACCAGCGACAGTTGGTCCTAATTAAAGATTTTTTCATGAATAGATCCTAAGCAAAACTACAGGACGAGTTGGTCCTAATAAAAAGATTTCATGAATAGATCCTAAGCAAAACTACCAGGACGAGTTGGTCCTAATTAAAAGATTTCATGAATAGCTCCTACGAGTTGTCCTAATAAAAGATTTCATGCAATAGATCCTAAGCAAAACTACAGGACGAGTTGGTCCTAATTAAAAGATTTCATGAATAGATCCTAAGCAAAACTACAGACGAGTTGGTCCTAATTAAAAGATTTATGAATAGTGGTCCTAAGCAAAACCCATACAGGAAGTTGGTCCTAAAAAAAAGATCCGAATAGATCTAGCAAAAACTACAGGACGAGTTGGTCCTAATTAAAAGATTTCATGAATAGAGTCCTAAGCAAAAACTACAGGACGAGTTGGTCCTAATTAAAGATCTTCATCAATAGTCCTAGCACAAAACTACCAGCGACGAGTTGGTCGCCTAATTAAAAGATTCTCCATAGAATAAGCGATCCCTAAGCAAAAGTACAGACGATTGGTCCTAATTAAAAGATCTTTCATCAATAGATCCTAAGCAAAAAAACTTTAACAAAGGGGACGAGGTTGGTCCTATCTAAAAGATTTCAATGAATAGCACACCCTAACGCAAAACTGACAGGAGGCGAGTTGGTCCTAATAAAAGATTTCATGAATAGATCCTAAGCACAAACTACAGGACGAGTTGGTCCTAATTAAAAAGATTCATCAATAATCCTAAGCCAAAAAACTACAGCAGACGAGTTGGTCCTAATTAAAAAGATTTCATGAATAGATCCTAAGCAAACTTACAGGACGAGTTGGTTCCTAGCACTTTTAAAAAAGATTTCATCAATAGATCCTAAGCAAAACTACAGGACGACGTTTTGTCCTAACTTAAAAAAGATTTCCATGAATAGATCCGAGCCACAAACTACAGAGACGAGTTGGTCCTAATTAAAAAAGGATTTTCCATCAATAGAATCCTAATCAGCACAAAACTACAGGACGCAGTTGGTCCTAATTAAAAGATTTCAGTTGAATAACGATCCTAAGCACAACAAACAGCTACAGGCCACCACGTGGTCCTAATTAAAGGAGTTCATGAATCAGACTCCTACGACAAATCACTGACAGGACAGAGAGATTGGTCCTCCAAAACCTCTAAAAGACTCCATCAACTACGATCCCTAAGCATAAACCCTACAGGAACGAGGGTGGTCCTAATTAAATGGATTTTCATCAATAGCATCACTAAAGCAACAAAGACCTCAGGACGAGTTGATGCCCTAAATTAAAAGATGTGTCATGATACAGATACCTAGCAAAACTATCAGACGACCTTCGGTCCTCAATAAAGACTTCTGAATGAATAGTCCTAAGCAAAACTACAGGACGAGTTGGTCTATCTAACCTTAGGAAGAGATTTCAATGAATAGATCCTAAGCAAAAACTACAGGACGAAAGATTGGCCTAAGTAAAAAGATTTCATGAATAGATCCTAAGCAAAACACAGCTAAGACGACGTTGGTCTAATTAAAAGATTTCATCATAGGATCCTAAGCACAGAACTACAGGACGAGTACAGGCGAGTTGGTCCTAATTAAAAAGATTTCAATAATCAGATCCTTAAGCCAAACTACAGGACAGTTGGTCCTAATAAAAGATTTCATGAATAGATCTAAGCAAAACTACACGGACCGAGTATGGTCCTACATAAACGATCCTCATGAATCACGAATCCCTAAGCAAAATCCTACAGGGCGAGTCTGGGTCCTGAATAATTAAACCAGATTTCATCAATAGTTCCTAAGCCAAACACTAAGGACGAGTTGCAGCTCTAATTAAAAAGATCAATGAATAGATCCTAAGAACTACGGATCCTAAGCCAAGAATCCTACAGACTAAGACAGGACGAGTGGTCCTAATTAAAGAGATTTCAGGCGATGTCCTAATAGATCTAAGCAAAAAACTACAGACGAGTTGGGCCTAATTAAAAGATCTCATCATCCTAGATACCGAGTTGGTCCATGAATAGATTAAACAGATTCTCATGAATAGATCTAAGCAAAACACAGGACGAGTGGTCCCTAATTAAAAGATTTCATGAATTAGCCTAAGCAAAATACAGACAGTTGGTCCATTCATGATAGTTACTACAGGACGAAGTTGGTCCTAATTTAAAAGATTTCAATGTAGACCTAGAGTTGGTCCTATTAAAAGATTTCATGAATCATCCTAAGCAAAACTACAGGACGAGTTTGGTCCTAATAAAAAAGATTTCATGAATAGATCCTAAGCAAACACAGGACGAGTTGGTCCTAATTAAAAGATTTCATGAATAAATTCCTAAGCAAAACTACAGGACGCAGTTGGTCCTAATTAAAAGATTTCCATGAATAGATCCTAAGCAAAACTACAGGACGAGTTGGTCCTAATTAAAAGATTTCATGAATAGATCCTAGCAAAACTACAGAGAGTTGGTCCTAATTAAAAAGCAAATGAATAGTTCCTACAGCAAACACCGAGTTGGTCCTAATTAAAAGATTTCATGAATGATCCTAAGCAAAACTACAGGACGAGTTGGGCCTAATTAAAAGATTTCATCAATAGATTCCTAAGCAAAACTACAGAACGAGTTGGATCTATCAATAAAGATTTTCATGAATAGATCCTAAGCAAAACTACAGGACGAGTTGGTCCTAATTAAAAGATTTCATGAATAGATCCTAAAAGCAAAACTACAGGACGAGTTGGTCCTAATTAAATGATTTCATGAATAGTCCTAAGCAAAAACTACAGAGACGAGTTGGTCCTAATTAAAAGATTTCATCATAGATCCTAAGCAAAACTACAGGACGAGTTGGTCCTAATTAAAAGATTTCATGAATAGATCCTAAGCAAAACTACAGGACGAGTTGGTCCTAATTAAAAGATTTCATCAATAGATCCTAAGCAAAACTACAGGACGAGTTTGGTCCTAATTAAAAGATTTCATGAATAGATCCTAAGCAAAAATACAGGACGAGTTGGTCCTAATTAAAAGATTTCATGAATAGATCCTAAGCAAAACTACAGGACGAGTTGGTCCTAATTAAAAGATTTCATGAATAGATCCTAAGCAAAACACGAGTTGGTCCTAATTAAAAGATTTCATCAATAGATCCTAAGCAACTACAAGGACGAGTTGGTCCTAATTAAAAGATTTCATGAATAGATCCTAAAGCAAAACTACAGGACGAGTTGGTCCTAATTAAAAGATTTCATGAATAGATCCTAAGCAAAACTACAGGACGAGTTGGTCCTAATTAAAAGATTTCATGAATAGATCCTAAGCAAAACTACAGGACGAGTTGGTCCTAATTAAAAGATTTCATGAATAGATCCTAAGCAAAACTACAGGACGAGTTTGGTCCTAATTAAAAGATTTCATCAATAGATCCTAAGCAAAACTACAGGACGAGTTGGTCCTAATTAAAAGATGAATTCGAGTTGGTCTAATTAAAAGATTTCATGAATAGATCCTAAGCAAAACTACAGGACGAGTTGGTCCTAATTAAAAGATTTCATGAATAGATCCTAAGCAAAACTACAGGACGAGTTGGTCCTAATTAAAAGATTTCATGAATAGATCCTAAGCAAAACTACAGGACGAGTTGGTCCTAATTAAAAGATTTCATGAATAGATCCTAAGCAAAACTACAGACGAGTTGGTCCTAATTAAAAGATTTCATGAATAGAAAGCAAAACTACAGGACGAGTTGGTCCTAATTAAAAGATTTCATCAATAGATCCTAAGCAAAACTACAGGACGAGTTGGTCCTAATTAAAAGATTTCATGAATAGATCCTAAGCAAAACTACAGGACGAGTTGGTCCTAATTAAAAGATTTCATGAATAGATCCTAAGCAAAACTACAGGACGAGTTGGTCCTAATTAAAAGATTTCATGAATAGATCCTAAGCAAAACTACAGGACGAGTTGGTCCTAATTAAAAGATTTCATGAATAGATCCTAAGCAAAACTACAGGACGAGTTGGTCCTAATTAAAAAGATTTCATGAATAGATCCTAAGCAAAACTACAGGACGAGTTGGTCCTAATTAAAAGATTTCATGATAGATCCTAAGCAAAACTACAGGACGAGTTGGTCCTAATTAAAAGATTTCATCAATAGATCCTAAGCAAAACTACAGGACGAGTTGGTCCTAATTAAAAGATTTCATGAATAGATCCTAAGCAAAACTACAGGACGAGTTGGTCCTAATTAAAAGATTTCATGAATAGATCCTAAGCAAAACTACAGGACGTGTTTGGTCCTAATTAAAAGATTTCATGAATAGTAAGCAAACTACAGGACGAGTTGGTCCCTCCTAAGCAAAACTACAGGACGAGTTGGTCCTAATTAAAAGATTTCATGAATAGATCCTAAGCAAAACTACAGGACGAGTTGGTCCTAATTAAAAGATTTCATGAATAGATCCTAAGCAAAACTACAGGACGAGTTGGTCCTAATTAAAAGATTTTCATGAATAGATCCTAAGCAAAACTACAGGACGAGTTGGTCCTAATTAAAAGATTTCATGAATAGATCCTAAGCAAAACTACAGGACGAGTTGGTCCTAATTAAAAGATTTCATGAATAGATCCTAAGCAAAACTACAGGACGAGTTGGTCCTAATTAAAAGATTTCATGAATAGATCCTAAGCAAAACTACAGGACGAGTTGGTCCTAATTAAAAGATTTCATGAATAGATCCTAAGCAAACTACAGGACGAGTTGGTCCTAATTAAAAGATTTCATGAATAGATCCTAAGCAAAACTACAGGACGAGTTGGTCCTAATTAAAAGATTTCATGAATAGATCCTAAGCAAAACTACAGGACGAGTTGGTCCTAATTAAAAGATTTCATGAATAGATCCTAAGCAAAAACTACAGGACGAGTTGGTCCTAATTAAAAAAAGATTTCATGAATAGATCCTAAGCAAAACTACAGGACGAGTTGGTCCTAATTAAAAGATTTCATGAATAGATCCTAAGCAAAACTACAGGACGAGTTGGTCCTAATTAAAAAGATTTCATGAATAGATCCTAAGCAAAACTACAGGACGAGTTGGTCCTAATTAAAGATTCATGAATAGATCCTAAGCAAAACTACAGGACGAGTTGGTCCTAATTAAAAGATTTCATGAATATTCCTAAGCAAAACTACAGGACGAGTTGGTCCTAATTAAAAAGATTTCATCAATAGATCCTAAGCAAAACTACAGGACGAGTTGGTCCTAATTAAAAGATTTCATGAATAGATCCTAAGCAAAACTACAGACGAGTTGGTCCTAATTAAAAGATTTCATAGAAATATCCTAAGCAAAAACTACAGGACGAGTTGGTCCTAATTAAAAGATTTCATGAATAGATCCTAAGCAAAACTACAGGACGAGTTGGTCCTAATTAAAAGATTTCATGAATAGATCCTAAGCAAAACTACAGGACGAGTTGGTCCTAATTAAAGATTTCATGAATAGATCCTAAGCAAAACTACAGGACGAGTTGGTCCTAATTAAAAGATTTCATCAATAGATCCTAAGCAAAACTACAGGACGAGTTGGTCCTAATTAAAAGATTTCATGAATAGATCCTAAGCAAAACTACAGGACGAGTTGGGTCCTAATTAAAAGATTTCATGAATAGATCCTAAGCAAACTACAGGACGAGTTGGTCCTAATTAAAAGATTTCATGAATAGATCCTAAGCAAAACTACAGGACGAGTTGGTCCTAATTAAAAGATTTCATGAATAGATCCTAAGCAAACTACAGGACGAGTTGGTCCTAATTAAAGATTTCATGAATAGATCCTAAGCAAAACTACAGGACGAGTTGGTCCTAATTAAAAGGTAGCAAACTACAGACGAAATTAAAGATTTCATGATAGATCCTAAGCAAAACTACAGACGAGTTGGTCCTAATTAAAAGATTTCATGAGTAGATCTTAAAACTACAGACGAGTTGTCATATTAAAAGATTTCATCATAGATCCTAAGCAAAACTACAGGACGAGTTGGTCCTAATTAAAAGTTTCCATAATAGATCCTCAGCAAAACTAAGGACGAGTTGGTCCTAATTAAAAGATTTCATGAATAGATTCCTAAAGCAAAACTACAGGACGAGTTGGTCCTAATTAAAAGATTTCATGAATAGATCCTAAGCAAAACTACAGACGAGTTGGTCCTAATTAAAAGATTTCATGAATAGATCCTAAGCAAACTACAGGACGTGTTGGTCTAATAAAAGATTCATGAATAGTTCCTAAGCAAAACTACGAGACTTGGTCCCTAATTAAAAGATTTCATGAATAGATCCTAAGCAAAACTACAGGACGAGTTGGCCTAATTAAGATTCATGAAATAGATCTAAGCAAAACTACAAGGACGATTTGGTCTAATTAAAAATTCATGAGTAGAATCCTAAGAAAGAACTACAGGGCGAGTTTGGTCT
>CM042143.1:41859524-41930692 GCA_023376005.1 Doryteuthis pealeii | reverse complement strand
GCGTCTCCTAATATAAAAGATTTCATGAATAGATCCTAAGCAAAACTACAGGACGAGTTCCTTGTTGGTCCTAATTAAAAGATTTCCTTTCATGAATAGTCCTAAGCAAAAACTACAGGACGAGTTGGTCCTGGTTTCTATTAAAGATTCATGAATATCCTAAGCAAAACTACAGGACGAGTTGGTCCTAATTTAAAAGATTTCAGTAATAGATTTAGCCCAAACTACAGGACGATGTGTCCTAATTAAAGATTTCATGAATAGATCCTAAGCAAACTACAGGACGAGTTCGGTCCTAATGCGTCCTAATTAAAAGATTTTCATCAGATAGATCCTAAGCAAAACTACAGGACGAGTTGGTCCTAATTAAAAGATTTCATCAATAGATCCTAAGCAAAACTACAGGACGAGTTTGGTCCTAATATAAAAGATTTCATCAATAGATCCTAAGCCAAAAACTACAGGACGAGTTGGTCCTAATTAAAGATTTCATGAATAGATCCTAAGCAAAACTACAGGACGAGTTGGTCCTAATTAAAAGATTTATGAATAGTTCCTAAGCAAAACTACAGGACGAGTTGGTCCTAATTAAAAGATTTCATGAATATGATTCTAAGCAAAATACCAGGACGAGTTGCGTCCTAATTAAAAGATTTCATGAATCGATCCTAAGCAAACTACAGGACGAGTTGGTCCTAATTAAAAGATTTCATCAATAGATTCCTAAGCAAAACTACAGACGAGTTGGTCCTAATTAAAAGATTCATCAAATGATCCTAAGCAAAACTTACAGGACGAGTTGTCCTAATTAAAAGATTTCATGAGATAGATCCTAAGCAAAACTACAGGACGAGTTGGTCCAATTAAAAGATTTCATGAATAGATCCTAAGCAAAACTACAGGACGGTTGGTCCTAATTAAAAGATTCATGAATAGTTCCTAAGCCAAAACTACAGGACGAGTTGGTCTCCTAATTAAAAGATTTCAGTATTACCTTAAGCAAAACTACAGGACGAGTTGGTCCTAATTAAAAGATTTCATGAATAGTTCCTAAGCAAAACTACAGGATCGAGTTGGTCCAATTAAAAAGATTTCATGAATAGATTCTAAGCAAAACTACAGGACGAGTTGGAGACGTCTAATTAAAAGATTTCATGAATCGATCCCCTAAGAAAAAACTACAGGACGAGTTTGGTCCTAATTAAAAGATTTCATCAATAGATCCTAAGCAAAACTTACAGTGACGAGTTCGGTCCTAATTAAACAGATTTATCAATAGATCCTAAGCAAAATACAGGAGAGTTGCGTCTAATTAAAAGATTTCATCAATAGATCCTAAGCAAAACTACAGGAGACTGAATTAAAAGATTATAAAGATCCTAAGCAAAACTACAGTTCGAGGTCCTAATTAAAAGATTTCATCAATAGATCTAAGCAAAACTACAAGTGGCCGTCCTGAATTAAAGATTTCATCAATAGATCCTAAGCAAAACTACAGGACGATGGTCCTAATTAAAAGATTTCATCAAGTGATTCTAAGCCAAAACTACAGGACGAGTTGGTCCTAATTAAAAGATTTCATGAATAGATCCTAAGCAAAACTACAGGACGAGTTGTCCTAATTAAAAAGATTTCATGAATAGATCCTAAGCAAAACTACAGGACGAGTTGGTCCTAATTAAAAGATTTCATCAATAGATCCTAAGCAAAACTACAGACGAGTTGGTCCTAATTTAAAAGATTTCATGAATAGTTCCTAAGCAAAACTACAGGACGAGTTGGTCCTAATTAAAAGATTTCTAATTGAATAGATCCTAAGCAAAACTACAGGACGAGTTGTGTCCTAATTAAATTGATTTCATGAATAGTTCCTAAGCAAAACTACAGGACGAGTTGGTCCTAATTAAAAGATTTCTATGAATAGATTCTAAGCAAAACTACAGACGAGTGCAGTCCTAATTTAAAAGATTCATGAATAGATTCTAAGCAAACACAGACGAGTTGCGTCCTAATTAAAAGATTTCATGAATAGATCCTAAGCAAAACTACAGGACGAGTTGAGTCCTAATGAAAAGATTTCATCAATAGATCCTAAGCAAACTACAGGACGAGTTGGTCCTAATTAAAAGTTTCATCAATAGATCCTAAGCAAAACTACAGGACGAGTTGGTCCTGAATTAAAAGATTCTTGAATAGATCCTAAGCAAAACTACTGGAATTTTGATTTAGAGTTTTTAATTTTGACACATTATCTTCTATTACTTAGGAATTCTTTAATCCAATTTAGAACATGGCTGTTTATTCCATATTTTTGTAATTTCAATAGTAGCCTTTTGTGAGGTACAGAGTCAAATGCTTTGGCAAAGTCTAAATAGATGGTGTCAACTGGTAATCCAAGATCTAGAGATTGCGTCCACTTATCCATTACTGATAAAAGATTTGTTTATGCAAGATCTTCCTTTAATGAATCCATGCTGAATCGCAGGAAAAAGTTTGGTTAATTTCATGTTCTGGGATATTTTGTCTTTTATTATATTATATTTTTATTGTCAATTTACAAATGATACTTGTCAAACTAACTGGTCTATAATTGCATGGATTACTTTTTAAATAAAGCTGTTACATTAGCTTTCCTCCAGGATTGAGGTAAATATTCTTCAATAATGCATTTATTAAAGACTATACTCCATGGTAAATATATCTCTTGTTGAAAGAATTGATTCTTTCAAAATTAAAGGTTCGTCTGGTCCAGTAGATTTGTTTGGATTTAATTTCATAATTTTTTATGAACTTCTTCTTTAGTTATTATTATATTACTCAGTTCCTCAATATATGATCTTTCAGCAAAATATGGTGTATGTTCAAGATTTTTCAATAGTAAATACACTAGAAAAGTATTCGTTCAATATATTTGCCTTTTTTTCCATCAGATATGGCTGTGTTTCCGTCTTGTCCTAGTAAGTCTGTGATTTCAACTTTAGTATTCATTTTATCATTAGCGTATTTAAAAAAAAAAAATTTAAAAAAAGCTTTTGGATTATTTTTAGCTTCTTTGGCAATTTTCTTTTCAAATTCTAATTTTGATTTCTTGCATTCCCATTTCAACTGATTCCTTAATTTTGCATAATTCTCATAATCCTTTTCCTCTCTTTTCTTAAGATAATTTTGATATGCTTTCCGTTTTTCTTTCATTTTCTTAAATGTCGTTTCATTCATCCATGATGACTTTTTCTCCCTCCCATTTGTACACAGTTCAAAATACCTTCCAACTCCTTCCAATATTCCTCTGTACTAAGATTTATTATCTTGTTTTCAATATTTTGATCCCTCAACATCTTTTTCGTATCATCAAATTACATTTTTGATAATTATATTTCATTTCTGTACATATATTCTTTCGTGTAACAAATATAATTAAATTTTATAACATGGTGATGACTTTTACGCAAAGGTGATTGATGTATTATATCGGTTATCATATTTTCTTCGTTTGTAAAGATTAGATCTAATACATTTGGCTTTTGATTGTTTCTAAAATGTCTTGATTTTTTTTATGTGCTGTTCAGAAGGGAGTCACGTATAGCTTCCATAAAGTCTGTAGCTTTTGTACCATGATCCCAATCAATTTCTGGAAAATTAAAATCTCCAATATTAGAACATGGCTCTTATTATTTACAAGGGAAGTTAAATAATAATTTAATTTTTTGTTATTTTCGATGCTGCTATTTTGGGATCTATAAATACATCCAATGGTTAATTTATCGGATGATTCCAATAATACTTCCCACCAAACATTTTCAAAAAAGTTTGGTGTTTGAATCTGTTTTGCTAGATACTTTTTTTAAATTAATGTTATTACTCCCCCTTGAATAGTTACATCTAAATTCGAAAAACAGTCATATCCATGAAATTGAATCTCACAAAATTGAGTCTTTAATTTAATATTTTTAACTATTTCCACTAGGCATATGATATCTGGTTGATTTTCTTTTATTAATATCTCTAATTCATTTCTTTTATTAAGTAATGTATCTACATTACTGTAGACGCATTTTAGTTTGTTGTTGATTTGAAAATTTAGAGGCCTTTTGCCGTTTCTTTCGTTTTGATATTTCTCATTATATTTACTATATCTTCCTTTCTCACAATCCATTTTGCATTTTCTCCTTTTAAATCTGATTCCTTTTGTTTCTGGAATCTTAACTGTAGAAGATGTGATGTTATTGAACCCTTAAGAGTTACTGCCCTTGGTCCGGGCACAAAACCTGACGGAGAATAAAGATGGCTTCTAAAGCCTAACACGTCGTCTGAGTTATACTTCATTTAATTTAAACATACTGACATGGTGGCAGCGCTGGGATAAGAACATTCATCAGAAAAAAGGAGTATAACATGGAACAAGACTAACTGTAAAAAAAAGTTATGTCAACTTTTTGGACAAAAAACCCTTTTTGGACGAATTAAACTAAATGTCCGAACGCCGAACGCAACCGAGAAAAATTCTAAAAACAAAAAACAAAAAAACAATAAGAAAAGAAAAGTGCTTGCAGTAGAAAAATTGTTCTCTGGAACAAACAAGTAAATGTTTTATTAAATTTAATAATTCTGTATTTCACATTCTTTAAATTGTTGTAATAGTATTTTTTCGAAATGAGCAACGTAAGCGAGCTGTCAATATGCTGGACCGCAGACAATTTGGTAGAGGAATTCAAAATTTTCAAGCAAAGGTGCAGGCTATACTTCTCGATGAAGAATATTCCAGTCGTCAAACAGGTCGACCATATTTTGTTATTTTCTGGGGCAGAGGGCCTAAGAAGGTTCAACTCATGGACTTTTCGGACGAAGCCGACGAAAATAACCCCACAGGTTGTTTGGCGAAAGTTCGAAGAACGTTTAGACCCCCAGGTAAATTTTCATATTTCTCGTATGTCCTTTCGACAATACAAACAAAGAGACACTGAAAGTATTGACGACTTTTTAGCAAGGTGCAGATTGCAGGCGAAGAAGTGCAAGTTCCGAGATAACATGGATACCGAGATGCGGTTATTAGAACAGGTTATCTACGGATCCAAACACACGAGTTGAAAAAGTAGGTATTGGACAAAGGGGAAAGTCTATCACTGGAAGAAGCCCAAATTATAGGCAGAGCCTACGAAGCTTCAATAGGCCGCATAAAGCAAATGGTGGAAATCCAAAATGCAGAAAGCCAGGAAATTGGCTGTGTAAAGTACAGCAGTTGTAAGCGGTGTGGCAGCATGCAGTCCCACCAGATGGATAAGTGTCCTGCTTGGGGTACAACTTGCTCAGCACGTGGACGAAAAAATCGCTGGGCTAAAGTCTGCGACAACAGACAAGAAAATAAAGGAAGATGCCCAGACACAAATCAAACAAAAGGGACCCAAATTTAAACCTGAGCACAAAGAGATCCCGGGACGTCAGCAGTACAGACACCATGATAAAAACAATGTTTACTCAGTAAATACCAATCAGGATAACCAGATGGACAATCAGTTTGCACAAATGACATTTGATACAATCAAGCGGCAAGAAAAAAGACACTAGGACTGAAGACTTCGCAGACCTTACTTTTAAGATTCCCAACCTACCAGGCACCCACAAACTAAAAGCCAAAGTTGACACAGGAGCTGAAGGAAATACCCTCACCTTACGTGTTTTCCGCAAGATGTTTCCTAATAAAGTTAGCAATTCTGAGCAGCCACTCCCTGGTACAACACATAAGGAGTCAACTGTACTGACTGCATATAATGGATCCAGCATCCCTCAGTATGGTTCTATTAGCATAGAATGTACCTATAAAGGAGAGTGGAAATCACTCAAATTCTTTGTGGTAACATCTGAAGGACCTACTATACTAGGACTACCCTCACCCAGAGACTTGGAACTGGTTACGATGCACTGCGTCATCGAAGAAAACCAAGCTCATATCAACTCTGCAGAAGACCTGAGAAATATGTACCCGGATCAATTCGACCGGATAGGCAGTTTCACAGGAGAATACCGGATTGTCCTGAAACCGGACAATCATCCTGTCATCCACGCACCCAGAAAATGCCCCATCCACATGAAAGATGAGATTAAGACTGAGCTAGATGACATGAAGCAAGGTATCATTCGCAGATTAAACGAGCCTACAGAATGGGTGAACAGTCTGGTATATGTGCGAAAGAGCAATGGTAAACTCCGCCTGTGTTTGGATCCCAAGAATCTAAACAGAGCCGTCATGTGATGACATTACAAGACTCTCACAATGGAGGAGCTCGCACACAAACTTTCGGACGCTAAATACTTTTCCAAGCTGGGTGCTAAGAATGGATACTTGGTCAATCAAGCTTGATCCTGAATCAAAGCTACTGACCACCTTCAACTCTCCTTTTGGAAGGTATTGCTTCCAGAGAATGCCTTTTGGTCTGGTCATGTCACAAGATGTATTCCAGCAGAAAATGGACATGATTCTGGAAAAATGCCCTGGTACACTAGGACTCATAGACGATGTCATAGTGTATGGCGAAACCAAAAACATACATGACATACTTCGACCCTAAAAAAGAAACTGTGATCCAGGTAGATGCAACCAACAGAGTCCTAGGTCTAGCCCTGCTACAGGAGGGAAAACTCATAGCGTTTGCATCGAAATCGCTGACAGAAACAGAACAACGATATGCAAACATTGAGCGTGCTCCTAGGTGTTGTCTTTGTATGTGAGCATTTCCGAACGACATCTATGGTTGTGCCTTCCTGGTAGAAAGTGATCACAAGCCCCTAGAGATGATCAACCTAAAAAACTTGATTGCAGCCCCCCACCTCGTCTCCAGCGAATGTTATTACGCCTGCAAGGGTATGACATGACCATTGCCTACCGCCCAGGAAAAGAAATGCACTAGCAGATGGTTTTTCCAGACTCTCCAGCAAGAAAGCGAAAGAAGCAATCGACCTGGACATAAAAGTCGATTTTGTCCAATTTTCAGCTCAGAAGTTGACACAGATTCATCTGGCAACCAATGCTGACCCAACAATGTGCGAACTAAGGGAAATGATCCTGCACGGTTGACCCGATACGTTCAGAGAAGTTGGGAAGAACATGCGACCATACTGGCCCTATCGAGATGAGTTAGCGATAGAAAATGGGATCTTGCTCAAGGGTGAGCAAATCCTCATCCCAAAACCTCTGAAAAAAAGAGGTACTTCACAAGATCCATTGTGGCCATCAGGGAATCGAAAAGTACAAGTTGCGAGCAAAAAGCTGCGTATTCTGGCAAAACATCCATCAAGATAGACAGACTAATCCAGCTATGCGATGCCTGTCAGGAGCACCAAAAATGCAAAGTGCTGAGACCTTGATGCCATATGAGATCCCAGTAAGACCATAGAAAATAGTAGCCACTGACTTGTTCCACTTTGAAGGATCGAATTTTATCCTCATTGTGGATTACTACTCAAAATATCCCTTTGTGAGGAAGTTAGATAATTTCTTCAGCCAGGAAGTTATAAACACAATTAAGCAAGTGTTTGGAGAGAATGGCGTTCCAGAGAGCGTGATCAATGACAACGGAGTACATTATAATTCAGCTGCACTTAAGGAGTTTGCAAAAGAATTGGGATTCGCGCATCGCACATCATCTCCGAGATACGCACAGTCTAATGGAACATCGTGTGCAGTCGATAAAATCCGCCATCAAAAAGGCTAAGTCAAGCAACCGTGACATCGATATTGTACTGCTATGCCTTCGGACAACTCCGATAGACCACACAATACCCTCACCAGGAGAAATGCTTTTCAACAGGAAATTAGTTAGCAACAATCCGGTAAAATGTAATAACCACAAGAGACAAGCTGAACAGAAAGCATACAATAATCAGCATGCAAAAGATCTACCTGATATCCAAATAGGATAGCGTTAGGATGTACAACAAGGACACAAATAGATGGAGCCCTGCAGTTGTCACACAGACATGCACAGAACCAAGGTCCTATATCATCAAAACCCCATCTGGACAGCTCCTCCGCAGGAATCGAAAATACCTGAGGGAAGACCCATCTACAGCAACTAGGTATCCACCAGAGATCATACCATCCAGAGTGGAAATCGACAAAATATATTTGGTGAAAAGGGGGTATGTAATGTTATTGAACTCTTAAGAGTTACTGCTCTTGGTCTGGGCATAAAAGCTGACGGAGAATAAAGATAAACACGTCGTCCGAGCTATACTCCATTTAATTTAAATATACTGACAGAATCTTCCCCATCTCTTCTCTCTCCAAAGTGGTTAGATCTTTTCTTAGATATTTTTTTAATCTTTTGTCTATCGTATATTTTATTTTTTTGCGTTTCTTAAAACGACGTTAACTAGTTCTGAATTTTCAAAGATAATATAGCTTCAGTCTCGATACTTTTTCAACACGCCTCCTATCTTTTTTTTCCTAATCCCATTTGGATATGTAACTGATAAAAACATAAAATCCCACTTAAACCCGACCGAGAACATAAATCCTTTCTAAATTCTAGTTCACTCATACCGGTTAGGAATAGAATTTCCCTCAAAGTGGTATGAGTGAACTAGAATTTAGAAAGGATTTATGTTCTCGGTCGGGTTTAAGTGGGATTTTATGTTTTTATCAGTTACATATCCAAATGGGATTAGGAAAAAAAAGATAGGAGGCGTGTTGAAAAAGTATCGAGACTGAAGCTATATTTACCAATACAGAAATGAACAATGATTTAGACGTTAATTTTGTTTTCAAATACGAGATATGTTGAAAAAGTATGGAAACGAAAGCTATATTTCGCAAGACAGAAATGAACAACGAATGAAACAATAATTTTCTTCAAAATAGTCCCTTTAGCATTCGATACACTAGGTACTGTTAAACTCGCTACAAGGGGACAGTTGACAACCAACGCTAAAAACACAAACGCCAATAAATCTATTACGGTTGTTTATTTCACACGTCCGTTCGCTTTACTTCTCAACGTTCAAAGTCCGTTGCTAAGAACGCCCTTTTCACGAAAACGCATGGGCACGCGAAAGGGGTTTCATAAAAGAGAAGAGTTCTCTTAAAGAAAGATAACCCAAGTTATCTTTCTTTGTTCCATGACATTAACATTAATTACAAAATCTTTTTTTCTTCTTCTTTGTCTTTTGTATTTTAAAACTAAAGACGAAATGTTTATGGAACAAAGAGACCATCACAGGGTTAGACTGCCCTCAGGTCATAAGGATTATTCTGCCCCCGTTTTTTTTTTTTTTTTTTTTTAACAGTCATATAAATTCCTCGGGTATTTTTCCCCTTTGTAGTACATTCAAAAGTTCAATACCGGATGCTCCACACTTAGTTAGGGAATCAGTCAATTGTATTTTTCCAGGACACCATTTCACAAAAACATTGTTGTTGAGTTGCATTTCACTTATTGCAGCAACATCAATCCTTAGACGCATGTCATCCACAAGTTTGGTTGATTTCAGTGCTTCAACAATACTTTTGTTGTCAATAAAGGCAGTTATTGGTATGTCTCCTGATTTTAGTAGGTTCATAGATACAATAACTTCCCTATAATATATTGCAGCCTCTAGTCCTTCTAATAAAGCCAGGCCTTCAGCTGCAATAGTAGATCGCACCACTCTTTTGATCTTTTTAGCCTGCCAAGCAATGGGGCAACAGTTTCCTATTCGATCCTTTGCCCACAAAATGTAACCACCAACACTACCTTTTCCTTCATTTATGTTTCCCAATGAAGCATCTGTGAAGACAAAGATTTCCCAGTCTTCGGCCATGTTTCCTTTCAAAGGAGGAAATAATTGTATAGGTCTGATTTGCTTCAAACGACCAACGGTTTTTATAGCACGCACTAAGTCTGCTACTGTTGCCTTGTTAAGCTTAGTGCTCAATGTAACAATTGGAAATTTCATTGTCTTCAAATCTAGACACCAGCAACAGTATGATCTTGGACATTAAACCAGGTTTTATTTGTTCCGGTGGTTTTCCTCCCGTATTCCTCCTCTCCTGGCAACTTGTATTGGATTTGGTCTTTCTTCTTCAGATTCAATTCTTTGGGGCTGCATAACTCTGTCTTATCACAGGGCTCTGTACTCCGATGACCCCTAACAAAAGTTTCAGATATTTTTGTTACTTTTTCGAGCTTATCATTCTCGTAGTGCAGTTTATCTAATGTCGATTTTCCTTTTGCTTCAAGGTTGTCAAACCCAGAGTTTACCAGGCAGAGTCTGTTTGGTGAGACTCTTACAAATACTCCTCCATGTCTGACGAAAACCACTTTGCCATCCTGGAAAATCACTTTGCCAGGTCCGAGCCAACGATCCTTCCCTTCTCGTTTATAGAAGACCAAATCTCCATTGTCAAAAAACTGCTCTGACGCTCACACTTTCGACCTCAAAGCACGCCTTATTCTTTTCGTCAGCCTCGGACTGGATATAGGCTTTGCGAGCTTCATGTAGTGCATTCAAGTGTTTTTGGAATGTTTTGCTGCTGGTGCTCCCTTCCAAGGCAGGAAGTTCAGCTTGCATGATGTTTGGTAGGTTTGGATTTTTTCCAAACACTAGCTGGTTGCTGCTAAAACCATTCCACATTTGCAGTGAGTTTCTTGCCTTGTTGGCCCATGAAAGAAGTGTTTCAAGTTCAACTTCGCTATTTTCAGCTTCCAGTTTTGTCAGCATCATGTCCGTGACAGCATGCACACGCTCACACCGCCCATTCTGGTATGGGCTCATACCTGCTGTGGAGCATGATCGTACATTCAAAATTGAGGATATCTCCCTCATTTCATCCGATTGAAATTCGCCCCCGTTGTCAGTCATTAAAGCCTCCATAACACCAAATATTCCCACCCAGTTTTTCATGAGTGCTTCAATGACATTGCTTGTTTTTTTTTCGTTGAATGAACACAGATACAGTTTATCTGGACCACATATTAATCATGTGTAGAATCCACCTGCCTTTGTAATATTTGAGGTCCATCGCTACCTTTTCATTAAAGTCTTTCGCCATTGGCATAGAAACCACTGGCCGAGGGGGTGTTTTTGCATACCTTTGACACAGTTGACATTTTTAAGTTATCTCTGATAATATTTCCTCATGTTCCTCTTTCCAAACCTTAGCGTCCTTCAGTAGTGCAACCAGTCATTTTTTAGGGGGGTGCGCAAACTGGCGGTAGAGTTTAAGCATTGTTGTTTTGAGATCCTTTAAATTCATTTCATCTAATTTCACTGCATTCACTTCTTGGGTCTGTATTGTCTCAGATTTATCAATTGGTATACAGTAGTGCCCGGATGATGTTATATTCAGTGCTACCTCTTTTCCTATGTTAATGGCTGTGTCATTTTCTAAATCCATTTTTACTCCTGCTTTCTTCATAGATGACCTTGAAAGGAGTGGGATATCCGATTCAACCACATCAGTCTTGATAAAAATGTTTTTTCCAACAACCCATACTGGTATTTGGTACTCTCCAGCTGATCTCAACTTCTCTCCCCCTCCGAACCTAAACACCTTTCGACCCTCATTTTGGGTGATCTTTTTCTGGTCCTCTTCTTCCAGTGATCCCAAATAGGTTCTTAACCAGTTCTTTCCACATACTGTTGAACTACAGGCACTGTCCAACACTGCACAATTACTGGCATCCATACCTAATTGAGTTATGTCTGGTTTTTGATATCCTGTGAATAAAACAACACTTTCCTCTGTTATATTTACTTTTGCCATATTTTCCCAGCTATCAGGACATTTTGCCATTAGATGTCTGTATGATCCACAGGATCTACATAAAAGGATTTGTCCATCTGGTCCAACAGGATTCGTGTTTTTGAACCCTCGTTGCGATGATTGGAATGTGTGGGTGCCCTGAAGCTGCTTCCCCTGCCTCTGAAATTACCTCCTCTTCGTTGAGTGTTTTTTTCGAACAAGGCCTGATAAGCTTTTTTTCTGCTAAAAAGGCCGGCTCTAAGCTTATTGGTCGTTCCTTCTCTTGGATTCTATCACCCTTAAATTTTTTTAAGGACTGCTTTGCTTCTACGTACAATGTTTGCCATTCCAGTTAATACCAGCATTTTTTCTTCCTTGGTAATATTAGCTTTCCTTAAAAGTTTAAATGCCAAAATTTCAGGTGGGAAGGTCATTTTTTTCTTTTCAATTTTTCTATACAAGGCATCGAACGTAGCAATATACTCATGTATTGATTGCTGTTCATTTCTTGAGAAATCCTCAAAAGCTTCAAACTTCTCAAGAGAGTCCGAAAGATCGTCCTTGGCAAGGTTGTTATCCATGAATTTAATCAATATGTTTAGACCATCCTCACGTTTCAAGGGAGGGCTTATTTTTGTAGCCATATCCGCTTATAAATATTTTCAGTTATTTTTATTTATTTATTTATTTATTTTCTTTCTTTGTTCCATGACATTAACATTAATTAACAGGTACTGCCAATTTATTCGCTCATTTTCATTCAAGAAACGAATTAAAATTAATTAAATCGATTATCTAAGGTTAAATTTTTGTTTTTGTCGAAAAGTAGTAACATGTTAAAAAAAAAAAGAAGAAAAAAAAAAAAGAAATATTTTTAAAAATGCGGAGACCCAGTTTGAAATTTACCAAAAAGTCAGGGAATTATCTGATCTTAATAAAATTTTCAGTGTTGACTTATTAATCAACAAATTCTTTCTTTTAAATTACCGAATCGTTTCAATCAAACTGATTAAATGAAAATAAATCGAAATTCTTTAAAATAAATATTACTATTAGAGCCAACCTTACATACTTTGAGAAAACCATTTATATACCTAATTAATAAATAAAATTCATTTAAAATATGAAACTCCTGTAATATCACAAGAATGCTTATGGTAACAAAAGGAAAAATAGACGAGAAGGCTTGGATTAATTTCGTTTATTTGAAAATAAACAAAAGCTGGAATTGTTGAGATGATAATTCCTTTTCGCTCGGTGAAATGAGGGTAGGCGTGGGGTTGAAAGTCAGTTCTGGCTGATGACTTGGCTCTGCGTGACGCGGGGTGCGGTGTAGGACAGAGGTATGGCGGTTTCTTTATCTCGGCCTGGTGTGGCGACGTTCTCTATGACGGCCTGCGGTCAACTGCCTTATCGACTTTAAGTCAGCTGTTTTTATAGCTAATAAGAGGCTCGAGAAACCTTTGAAGGGTTTTGGGGGGAACATTTTTTATTGGTTGAAAAACATTATAAATTTTGTTTTTCAACCGGAAGTTTGTTTGGAGCCTATGTGTAGAACATTTGCTTTTTTTCCATTCCGTTTACGCTTCTGTGGGGTTAACATCCGGTCGATGTCAGTAACTTATGTTCTGTTCCGAAGTGTTTTATTTTATTTTAATTTTGTTTGTTGGTTGGTATTGGGCTATGTTACAATTATCAGTAACTTAGGTTCTGTTTCGAAGTGTTTTGTTTTTTTTTTCTTTTCTTTTTCTTTTTTTAAAATTTGTTTTGTTGGTGAGTGGATGTATTGGGCTATGTTAAGATTGTGAATCAAGAGAGATATCTATTTCTGTTATAACACTCCTAATTTTAAGTTTCAAATTTCATATTTTTAGATTCTAAAAACAAATCTAATAACTAGTCTACTGTATTTTTGTTATCTAATAAATTTTGGAGAAAACTCAATTGAAAAGTTAGACCGTCACCCTTTTAAACAGAACATATATTGATGTATAATTTTTTCACTAATATTATAATATGCAATTACATACTTAAACAACAGAGTAAAAAAAATTTCCAAAATTTTTAGAAGTTTTTTTTTACATTTAATTTTCCGATTTTTGGTACTTATTTTCTACCAGAGTCCCCCCTTAATTTTTTTTCTCTTTTTCACACCTTTTGTCTTTTGTCTTTTTATTTATACTGTAATTAGATTCTAAAGTATATAGCCCCAGCGATAGTTTGCGTCTCCAAAATAAAGGGGAGTCAAAGTTAAGTGACCAGAAAAAATAAATTAGATATTTTTGAAATAAAATAACTGATGCATTATAAAATTCATTTATTGATAAATCAACACTGAAAATGTCATTAAAATCGAATTATTCCCTGATTTTTGGTAATTTTTTTTTCATATCGGGTGGGTTAGATTTATTTTGGAAAAATATGCCTATGACAACAAAATAAGCAGTCCCTACAATACACATGGTTATTAAAAGCAAGGTTTTCATTGTAACTTTTGACATCATGTAAAACTGTGTCCTCCACATAATCAAATTTTGCCTTTAAAATTAATTTTCAATTTTGGGATCAAGAAACATGGGGCTAGATGTGGGGAGTATTGGGAGTGCTGCGTTTGACCAAAAACTATCACAAAGTATCGAGACTGATTTGATATTTTTTTTTAAATTAGTACTGACTCGTCAAGTTAAGAATTTAGACTTCACTTTATTAAATTACTTAGCTATGAGAATATCTTCATCTAAATTTGAATCTTTTTTATTCAATATAATCATTAATATATATTATTATTGGTATCCGCATCATCATCATGTCACGCAATTAGCACGGATATCATGACAATCTCTCGCCAACCTTCTCTATCATTCATTGACACCGGGAGGTCCTCTGCAAAGCATCCAGTATCCGCGCAGAGCTAGTCAATGTAGGTCCTTGCTGGGCGGCCCACATTAGCATGTCTATGTGCTAGTTTCCACAGGAGAACGTCGCTTGTGAATTCGTCCTTGCTTCTCTAGCAGTGTCCTACATGCCTTGTTCGCCTCACTCGGATGGTTTGTGAGATAGGGGAAAGTGACCGTACAGCTGCTTCCTTGTGGGGTATTGTTTCCACGACTTGTTCAAGATCGCATTCTTGTGCAGCTCCCATCCAGGGGCTTCAGCAACACTGACACAGCCATAGCCTGGAAGAATTGTCGTTTTAGCTTGTCAGTGAGGTCAGATTTTTATATGACTGACAATCTGTTTATAGCCGAGCACGCCATTAACATTGCTTTCTGTGGATGAGATATTACTATCTAAATATGTGAATTGTTTTACTGGTTTTAGGCGTTTACCATCAAGTATGGAGATACCTCCTTTCTTTTAAAAAAAACATGAACTCAGTTTTATCGGAGTTTACATAGAGGCCAATGTTCTTTCTCCAGGCTATGTAGTGATTCGGCTTGTGTTGGTGTATTTGCAAAAAGTTCTAGGTCATCAGCGTAGTCTACATCTGTGATAGTCTGTGCGGGATATTGCCTTTTTCATGCCTTTTTTAGTCGGCCTTTTTATGGTATCTAATGGTGTTTGGAGTACATAGTCTAGGCATATTATGAATATACCTGGTGTTAATGTATCTCCTTGTAGGACTCCAGCGGCGATGTCAAAGAAATCTGAGTCACCATCAGATGAGCGTACCATTGCTTTGGTGTCTTTGTAGAGCATAATTATAGCGGTAACCATTTCTTTTGGGAGACTGTATGCAAGTAGTATTTGTTCCATTTCCCCCCTGTGAATCAAATGCCTTGGAGAAATCTACGAATAGGAGCGTTGTCTCTAGATTCTTTGCCCGAACACCTTCTATGATCTGACGAATAGTCAGGATCTGAGAGGTTGTGGATCAATTTCTGAGGAATCCGTTCTTGGTTTTTTTCTGAGGATTTTTTCTATTTCGGGTCGGATGCGATTAAGAAGAAGGGTATTATATATCTTAGCAGCAATAGCAGTAAGAGTTATGTTTGTAGTTCTCCCTTTTGGGGGAATGGGAGAATGCAACCTTTCGTCCATCTATCTATTTTATTTTGTCTATATACTGCATTGCATAGCCTAAGCAGTATGTCATCGAACTTTCTCATCTTGCATACCTCGATATATTATTGATATATCTATATATTAATTTTGTTTGTTAAGTTTATAATGTCTATGTTACGTAATGGCTTTCCATACAGAAAATGAAACTAGCGGCCTGAGTTCTAATTCTGATCGAGCTTGTTAACATTCACTTTACATTAATATTCTTGGGGAAAGTGTTAGTCAGTTAGAAACCGACAGAAAACAAGTAAGGAGCTTATATTATTTTTGTTGTTTTGTTTTTGTTTCTTTTTTTCAATTTTTTTTTTTTTACACGGTCCTATCGAATACAATTTTTTTCAACAGATCTATCCAAAGATAGGATTGTAACAGTTGCTATCCCTCCAAGTCAGAGTTGACCTAGGAGTATGTTTACCCAGTCCCTCCGCCACGGACAAGGATATGATACAAGGTCAATTTTTCAGCGGGGTTTGAATTCAGAGTTTTCTTTCTTCTAGACCGGTTGCCGTACCAAGGCTAAATAGCCCATCTGTCCAAGTGGACATGGGAGTAATGGCAATGAACTGGACCCTCGCTATCAGATGCAGTTTAGTGTCCTATCCTTTTGGAGACATTCTAACCTCTACCGACAGAGCGTGACATAAATTGATTTGTGGTTGAAGCAAAAAGAAATGAACTTACCGGATTTTGTTGTCGAAATTTGTAACGAGGTTACGCCATAAACGTAGAAAATGAAAATTCTCCGGGAGATTAAATGTATATTTATGATCGAGATATTCGTAAGAATTCTGTAAGAAAAACAGAGAAATGTATAAAACGCTTTCATTAAAGTTTAAGACAATTATTTGTATTTAAAGGAGTCAGACTACCTGTACGTACCTTTATGTATGGCTTGTAAAATCGTCATTATTAAAAATAAAGGACATAGAGTCTCTTTTATTAAAGGTTTGGATAATTATTATTCGTATTTAAAGGACGTTTTAGATTTCTAGGTTTGAATTAGGTTTGGTTTATTTGTTCAATGACATATCAACTTTCATGGGTTATTTAATGCCAAAGCCATCCTTGTAGAAGAGCAGTAGTCGTAGTATTTAACCCATAACTGGATGACATACCTTTCTCATGGGTATTAGTCCGAAAGTGAATATAATACCACGACTGGAGTTTGAACTTGCTTTCTAAAATGTCGCTGTCCACTGAATAGCCGTTGATATTAAATGGGTTTCCTCTTGTTGGGACACATGGGCAGAGAGAGGCTGAGTGAGAGAGAGAGAGAGAGAGAGAGAGAGAGAGAGAGAGAGAGAGAGAGAGAGAGAGAGAGAGAGAGAACTGTTTGAATATCGTAACGATTACGAGTGAGTCAACGACGCTCACCGTGAGACGGACACTGTTTTACACTATATAGAAGAAGTAATAAAGAGAATTTAAGAGACAGATTCCACCAAAAAACGAATCTAAATCAGATTTGGATCTCCTAGTAGAATATAAACCTTTCCAGGCATGCCTCAAACACTTCCTGAAAGTTTGATAAAATCCAGTAAAAATGGCGAAGCTTTAACTGTACAGACTGACGAGTGATGAAATGGGAGGTCATTGGCGGTACAGCTGTTGCATACAGGATTTGTTCAAAACAACATTCAGCATCCTTGTGTAGCTTTTACTTTAGGTGTTTCGTTAAAGATCAAGTGGAGCAATCATACAGTAGTACTGACACAGCTTGTAAGAGTTCCCGTTTTATTTTATGATGGAGATCAGATTTACATATGGTCGTCAATGGCAGCCCATGCTTTAATTATATGTACGTAGACATCGCTTTCAGTAGATGAGATATTGCTACAAAGGTATATGAACTGGTCTACTAATTTCAGAGGCTTGCCATTTATGTTGTTCTATCTGAGTTCGTGTAGAGACCGATGTTTATTGTTCCAGGTTATGCAGCAGAGATTCGGTTTAAGTAGGTATATTTGCAAGAAGTTCTAGATAATCTGCATAGTCTGCATGAGTAATAGTTTCTGCTGGAAATGATCCATTTTTCACATGTTTGTGTGTTACTGTAACGTAGCAAAAACAATACAGTGTAGCGAAATTTCTGTTATAGTAATATAGTTAGAATGATATAATTTACAGAATAAAACTGTTTTTAATCCAACTTTCAGCTTAATAATTATAGTGTGGCGTGTGCATTAGCGCTCGCCCAATTCGATTTTACTATAAGCATTCGTGCTGGGTGGTGTAAAAAATAAACTAGTTCAACTCCAGGGTTTCTTCCTCCCAGGTAGCACCTGTCTTCTCATCTAAAATGCGTAAGGGCTGGGTTTTATACCTGGAAGCCGAAGTGTGCCCAAAAGAGGAATGCCGACAGAGGTAAGGCATCTCCCTCTGGAGATTTGTTTCCTGCAGGGTTCTTACTTTAAACCTACCTTGTGTGACATTCCAACACCATAGGCGTCAGATAGATACCTACTCGTTTCGATTTTTGTATGTACAGAATTTGTATATTGATTGTACCGTCGTTTTTTTTAACGATTAGTGTAAAGACATTTTAAATCTAGGTGTTTGAATTCAGGTGATTGACGCGAAAGAACTATATTCTGCCACCAAATGTTTACTTTGTTGTTAAATAGTAAAATTCTATTATTTTCATTTGATCTTTTATACTGTAATTTGTTAATTTCAATTTGCTTAGGTTAATATCTGAAAAATGATATAAAAATCAAATTAAAAACAAGAAAGTTATGAATTTTTAAATTGTTTCAGTATTTGTAGTTTTCCCTGTATAAATGTGAGATCAAGGGAGATAACTCAGGGTTCTTTGTGAACGTTTGATTTCAACAGTTACGCGTTCTAAATGCGTTTGACAAAAACAAGGTTTTCAAAAGGTTACAAGGTTACATCCTTGAAAATTGAAATTTAAAAAAATAAAAATTCAATCAAGATTAAAAAGAAAAATAAATGAAAAAGAATCTTATTCTTTATTCTTGAGGACAATAAATAATTATCTCCCTTAGATAAATGACTGTCCAGTAAGAGCACGTAGGGTATCACATGAGAGTTCAGAAATCTATTCTTTACCATTTTTGTCTCAGTTCTTGTTAAGTGTAGATAAGAAGATAACGTCTATACTTCTATAGACGTTATCTTCTTATCTACACTTAACAAGTAAGCCTTTTGCTATTTTGTACCCCTCTTCCAAATATTGCTTGTTCATGAAACAATTGCTGTTGGGACATTTTTGTACATTCTTTCTTTGTAACGTAACCTGTATGTATGTATATTATGCATATGAAATATTAAATGCTCTTGTATGTATAATTGAGTTTATTTTTCATTCCTTTTATTTTGTTCAGTGCTAGTATATCACAGATATTCTTTGTGAGTGGGGACTTCATTAACTATCTTCCCTGCTATCAAGCATTCCAATACCTGTAATACGCACTTTTTTTTTTAATTTGAATTTATTTGAAAAAATATAGAAATATTTTTAACGTTTTTAACAATTTGAAAAGAAAGTTTATATTGTTTGAAACGGGGAAGTTTAGAAATCTTTGAAAAAGTAATAAGCCTAAATGTATATGTGAAAATATTTTTGTTTGATAAATTTTTCGGTTTACAAATCTTTTTAGATTAAAATTTAAAATTTGAAAAATATTAACTAATTTAACTTCATGTATTGCGTGATAGATTTTAAAATGTGTTTAATTTTGAATAGTGTATGAAAATACATAGGTGTAGTTTTTCAAATGAGCAAACGCTTTTGGGATTTGAAAAAAAAAATCCGTTAATGAGGTAATCAATTTCCAATGTTTCTCTTATATTACTCGTTTTTAAAAAAATCAAAACACTCTGTCCTGAAGATGACTTTCCGTTTGCATGCCTGGTATTTTGTTTTCTACTATTCCATTTTACATTTAAAGTAATTTTAAATAGAATACTGTGTGTAAGCAAATTATATATATATATATAAAGTTTTTTTTAGAAAAAACAAGATGTTATTAGTTTGCTGACAGATCTGTTTCGACCTTATAAAGCGGTCTTTTTCAAAGCAACTATATTTATGAGGAAAGACGGAATAACCGTTAATCACGAGGTACAAACAAACGCTCTCGTTCAGGCCGGAATTATTAAAATGTTTGAAAATGCGTATTTGTGATAAAAATAAAATAAATTGTGCTGTGTACTTACTATACATTTTTGATATTTTTATACACTTTTACTTCAAACTCTTTTGAGTTTTTCTAATGATAAAAATGCTTCTGATTTTTAAAAATATAATGTATTTTATTTTTATCACAAAATACGCATTTTCAAACATTTTAATAATTCCGGCCCTGAACGAGAGCGTTTGTTTGTACCTCATGATTAACGTTTTATTTATTCCGTCTTTCCTCATAAATATAGTTGCTTTGAAAAACACCGCTTTATAAGGTCGAAAAAGATCTGTCAGCAAACTAATAACATCTTGTTTTTTCTAAAAACTTTCTATACATACTGTCGGATTTACTTCCATTTTACTTTCATATATATATATATATACTAGCAAAAGTACCCGGTCCATGACCGGACTTAAATTTTTTTAAGGACACCAGGGAGTGAGTGGGTAAGAGAGAGAATAAGAGGGAAATAATTTATAGAATAAAAAAATGTAATCCTTAACTTTTGAGGGTTTTGAAACATAATTCGGTTTTTCTAAAAACTCTTTTGTATATATGACAAAAACTTGAATTCAGTTCTTAATTGCATTAAAGGGATTAAAAATATCAATTTAATTTATTTTATTTTTTACCTCTAAAAAGTAGCAATTAAAAAGTATTAAACATGTATCCTCATTTATTTTGCTCTGTCGGTCGAGGCTGTAGAATACGTCAACAGCACTTCTGCTGAGTAAAACCTCCTTCCAATTAGTCCGCCTTTTTGTTCGTAGGTGGCGACCCGTGTTGTTTTTGGGCGGAATCTTAGTGGTAGAGCAGTCTATGGCATGCAACACTCCACTTTGATCGTTACTTGGGCTAGACGGGCAGTCAGAGAGGTCCCTCCAGTAAATCGGCTGGTCAAGCCCTAGCACCTATATGATTGTCTTATGGTAAAACCATCCTCTTTTTATCATATATAAAAGGCGGTGGTTGAGGGTCTTAATGTCATGATTATGACGTTAAACTGCATATAGTGGTGAGGTTCCAATTCTGAAGCTCTGTGAAGTGTGGAGTACCTCTTCATTGCTGTTGTAACCTGATAAATAAAGGATTCATTTCCGGACATGCACTCTCATACATAGACTGACGGGCGCCAATCTTTGAAATAAAAATTCAGTTCGTATTCTGTTACCAGAGTGTGTTGACTTGTTTTTATTCTCGCTTAAAGAACTCACAGTTACACTTTTATAAACTGGGATATAAAAAGTCAAACTTTAATATTGGCGACGAGCGACGAGGAAGAAACAGAATATAAAAAGAAAAAAATAAGAAAAATAAGAAAGACGAATACACGACGCGTGCAAGAAGAAAAGATACGACACGTGGAGAGAAAGAAGAAGAGAAAAAGACAGGAACGGAACCAAAAGATAAGTGATATTTTTTCCTTTTATGTGTATTATTGCATTATTTCTGTAGTCACTATTGTCTATACTTACATATCTATCAGTGCTGTTAATAAATATTACTCTGTGTCAGTGAAAATTCCCCGTATCTTAAACGAAAAAAAAAATTATCATGGCTAACACAGGAATAAGCTTACGTCTCGAACCATTTAACACGGACTCAGACAGGACCAATTTAAGTGAAAAATGGAAATCCTGGCTTGAAGTATTTGAAGACGAACTTTATTTGCAACGAGTCACAGACGATAATGATAAAATTATTTGCCTAAAAAGATACGCTGGAAAAGAAATAAGACTAATAATGAAGTACTTGCCGAACACAGAGCAAAATGGAAAAGAATCTTACGAGGAGGTTAAAAAGAAATTAAACCACCATTTCATACCGAAACAAAATAAACAACACGCTAGGTTTTTATTCAATAGAATGAGACAGGAACACGAGGAATCAATTTCACAATACGCCATGAGGCTAACAGAACAAGCTGAAGCTTGCGACTTCGAGAATAATAGAGAAGACAGAATTTTGGAACACCTTATTCAAACAATTGACGATAGTGAAATGATAACTAGAGCAATACAAAAACAGTGGAATTTAGATAAATTCCTAGAAGAAGCGAGTCAACGTAACGACCTTAAACGAGAAGTGAAAGAGATTACAAAAACTCATTTAAAAACTATAGACAACGAGAACTGGACCGATAGAGTCAATTCTATAGGAAGAAAACGACCAACAGTGCGGACAGAGCTGAAAAAACAAATAAAATGCCGATACTGTGGGAGCCAACACAGATTCGATAAAAGACAGAATTGTCCGGCATACGGACAAGTTTGTTACAACTGTAGCAAAATGAACCATTACGGCGGCTGCTGTACCCGACAACAGAATGCAGTGAACCAAAACGACAGACAACCCTACAGAAAACAAGATAATATTCCTAGAAATATACGGAGGGTTGAAAAGGAGGCAGACACAAGCTCTGAAGATGAAGAATTCATTAGAAAAATTAAAATTAAAATTCATAAAATAAAAACCGTAAAACAAAAATATAATATCACAATAGAAATAAGAATAGGAGAAATAGACACATACTGTGAGCCTGATAGTGGAGCATCCGCAAACATTATGGATGAATACCAATTTAAGGCACTAAAAAGAAGAACAACCGTGGGGGAATTAAAACCCAACTATGACCGGGTAAAGACTATTCAGGGAGAATTATCAGTGAAAGGAGAATTCGAAACGATAATTCGTAATAAGAACAGAGGAACTAAGACGAAATTCATCGTCATAAGAGGACACATAGATAACCCCCCCCCCCTTGATAGGCAGAGATACCCTAATAGAATTAGGTATGATGGTACTGGAGCCGAATGGGAACCTAAAAGAAACCAATGAGCTTCGGATTAAACGTATAAATGGAACAAACGAACCAAAGCAATTAATTGAAGAATATATAGATGTATTCCAAGGAATGGGAAATATTAAAGAACCTTAGACTGGAAAAGTAATCGAAGTAGGATTCGAAATGGAAGCTGGAATACAAACTATAGCCCAAAAACCCAGGCACGTACCATACCACTTAGAAACCCCACTAAAAAATGGATTGAACAAGGAGAAGCGGATGGCATTTTTGAAAAAGTACCCAGAAACGAAGCTATCACGTGGTGTCACCATTGTTGTGCAACCTAAACGAGTATGCGATGAGAGACCGCAACAAACTGGAACCGAACATGATGTGAGCTAGCATAGACATGCGATACCGAACAAATACATAAAAAGAAGTAGATATGTCCAAGCATCTATCATTGAAGACTTTACATATCACCTAAGGGGGTGCAAAATGTTCAGTAAAATGGACTTAAAAGCAGAGTACCACCAACTCTCAATAAACAAGTAAACTCGAAAACTAGCTACATTCCCTTGGGGGAAACTATAGACCAAAACGGTTGATATTCAGGACAAAATCATCACAAGATGTATTTGACCAAGTAATGTTCCAAATATTTGGAGACATACCTCTATGCATGAACCAAAGAGATGACATAATCCTCGGAGGAAAAGATAGAGAAGAACACAACAAAACCCTAAGGAAAGTACTTCAAAGAGCCAAGGACTACGGAATCAAATTCAACCGAGAGAAAAGTGATTTTGTAAAACACAAATCACGTTCTTTGGTCATTTATTCACATCAGAAGTGCTAAAACCAGACCCTAGGAAAATTGAAGCTGCAAGGAACTAAAAAAATGAAGTTAGAAGCTTTCGTGGAATGACAGGCTACCTAGACAACTGTATAAGGAACTATGCAACACTTAGTGCACCACTGACGAACTTAACAAGGAATAAAACAAAATTCAAATGGAATAATGAAGAAAAGGAAGCATTTGAAAAACTGAAATCTGCAATAACCAGCCCTGAAACAATGGCATATTTTGACCCAAACAAGCAAACTACACTAAGAAGAGAAGCGAGCTTCCATGAAGGACTGAGTGCTGCGTTGTTCCAGAATGGACCACTAGGACAGCAACCGATACACTTCATCAGCAGAAGACTATCGGACACAGAAAAGAGATACAGCCTAACAGAAAAGGATGCATTAGCTGTAATATGGGCAGTAACGAGACTCAGAAATTATCTGATAGGAGCACCTAAATTCGTTATAATAACAGCCCACAAACCCCTAATCCCAATGTTTAATAAAGCCCAACACAGACTTCCACCACACATAGAAAAATGGATTATGGAAATAACGGACTTCGACTTTGAACTTAAGTACGAACCAGAAAGAAATGAACTGGTTCCATTATCAAGACACCCTATATCAGAAAACTGTGGAGACAACACGGAAAAAATAATAAACCACATTTCCCACAAAGAAAATGCTGAAACTTTAGATAGAATAAGGACAGAGACAAAGAAAGATGATACACTAAAAAGATTGACATCATACATTACCAACAACGACTGGATCAAAGCCGAAAAGGACATAGAAATGTTACCATACAAACATATAAAAGAAGAAATCAGCATAATAGAAGGAATAGTCTACAGGGGAGATAAAATAATTATCCCAAAATCTCTTCAAAGGAAAAATAGCAAAAATAGGACACTACTTAGGACACCTGGGAAAGACGAAAACCAAACAACTATTAAGAGGAAGATATTGGTTTCCTAAAATGAACTCTATGATTGATAGAGTCATAGACCAATACTATGAATGCAAAGTAGCAGCAAGTGATCCACGACCAGAACCAATAAAACCCACTATCATACCCAAGAGAAGCTGGGAGGTAGTAAACCTAGATTTTGGAGGAAACCTTGTTATGGTAGACCAGAGATCAAGATACCCAGTAGTGAAAGAGGTACAAAACACATCTTTCAAACAGACAAGAATCAAACTAAAAGAGATATTCGCAACCTACGGGACCCCTAGAAAAATATTAACGGATAACGGACCACCTTTCCAATCAAAAGAATTCTCAGAATTCGCTGAAGAAGAAGGATTCTATCATCACAGGATAACTCCACTACATCCTCAAGCAAATGGCGAAGTAGAATCATTTATGAGGATGGTAAATAAAGCAGAACAAATCGCTAACCTACAAAACAAAGACAAGATAGAAAGAAGAATCAACATAATAGAAATGCTAACAGCATACAGAGCTACACCACACCCAGCAACGGGTATAGAACCTTATAAAGCCATGGAAGGTAGAGAAATTAGGATAAAGTTAGATTATAACAAACCTAACAAAATTGAAACAGAAAAGAAAGAGACAAACGAGATAATAGAATATAATGAGGAAAAATATATAAATAAATTCAATGCAAACAGAAGGACTAAAGAAAGAAAATTCATACCTGGAGACTATGTACTCGTAAAACAACCAAAGAGAAACAAATGGTCAACACAGTATGAACCAACATTCTATATTGTAACTGAAACTAAAGGATCACAAATTAGAGCTAGGCGAATATATGATGAAAGGGAGTTAACCCGGGATATTAGTCACTTTAAACTTGCAAACCAACTAGTGAATGAAAGACTAGGGACTGACACAGATAATAGCACTGAGAAAACGGAAATACAGGAAACAAAGAATAATGTAGACAATCATAGTGATTACGATGAAATATGCACTAACTACACACCAACACCAGAAGCAACCACAATAACTAAGGGCTCACCACAAAAATCAGATGAACCAAGCACAGATGAAGATGAAACAGCAATTGCAATAACAGACGAAAATGAAACTACAAACGAAGAAAGAACAAATAGACACAGAAGAAAAAAAGATACACCAAGACACTTAAAAGACTACATATTATGAACATTCATTATGGGGGGGGGGGACTCAAATCTCTTGAAGTTGGGAGAAATGCTGTAACCTGATGAATAAAGGTATCATTTCCGGACATGCGCACTCATACATAGACTGACGGGCGCCAATCTTTGAAATAAAAATTCAGTTCTTATCCTGTTACCAGAGTGTGTTGACTTGTTTTTATTCTCGCTTAAAGAACTCACAGTTACCCTTTTTATAAACTGGGATATAAAAAGTAAAACTTTAATAATTGCCATTACTCACAGGCCCACTTTGACCCGGGGTGGTAGTACTTGGTAAGTCTATATATGGGTTAAATAGATTTAAAAAAAAGGATCTTTAAAAATGTTTAAAAAGTAAATTAGAAATAATTTGTATACACAGTAAGAAGGAATAAAACAAACAAGACTTCAGCATAAATTAACCCAACAAGGGTTGACATGCTGTAAAATCCAACCAACCAACGAACATGTCTTTATTTGAAGGGGGAAAATTTTGTATTTATTCGAATGAAAATTAATCGTTCATTAAATATTTAACGATAAGTAAAGTTAAGAATTCGGGTATTATGATATTCAAAGGAATATCATAATACCCGAATTCTTAGGAATTTTAGGAATAGTTTATTTTACGTAAAATGATTGAAAGGACATTTAATTACAAAATCAGGGAATTATCTGATTTTAATGAAATTTTCAGCGTTGAATTATCAATGAATGAATTCTATAATGCATCAGTTATTTTATTTCAAAACTTCTGATTTTTTCAAATCCCTTAACCTACCCCCCCACACACACACACACACACTTATTTTTGTGGTGCAAAATATCGGTGAAGTCATATTAAAGTGAAACTAATTACAGTATCAATGTTTTTATTATTGATTTCTAAGAAGAAACTGTTATAAATGTTTTAAAATCTTAATAACATGTTCGTTTTATACGTAATTTACTTCACACCAAGCGCCCGATTGCCTCAATGTTTTGACAGAATTTAATGTTTAATATGTATTAAATTTAATTGCATATGTAATATTATTTTGCTTTTTTATGTAACTATTTTTCGACTTAAACAAAAATTGGACTTAAATAACTTGACCTTAAATAAATTGAATTGTTGATACCTTACATATATATAAAAAAAATCATTTTCCTTCGTACGGCTTTATACTTGTAATATAATTATTTTTAAAATTTTTAAAAATCGTCTTTTTTTATACAGTAGGGGTGTCTGGGTCTTAATGCTAAAACCTGTGGGGTGGAAGGTCTGTTAACGGTAGCCTTTTTTTATTTTAAAACTTGTATATTTTTTATTTTTTATTATTACTGTGAGGAACTAGGTTGGCTGTCACCAGTTCAAAGGTTGACTTGTGCCGACAGGAGGTAGGGTAGAAGGTTTGTTAGCGGTAGTTTTTGTTTTGTTAGAAATAGAACATTTGTATTTATTTCATAGAGTAAGTGGCTGGGGGGGGGGGGCTGTCTTGGAAGTTCAAAACTCAACTCTCGTTGACAGGAGTGGAGTGGGTGGGGTCCAAGGGATCTGTATACGATATTTTTACATTTTCTTTTTAATTATTGAATTATATCGCTTAATTAGAAAAATCAAAAGCCGAATTTTGTGTGTTTCTTAGTTATAAACATATCATGGTGTACAGGGGGTGTTCCTAAAAATATTTTTTTTAAAAGATCACCGAAAATATGTGTATTACCGTGTTTATTTTAGGGAATCTTTTTATGTTAACATTGAATTTTTTTTTTTAAATGTAATCCTAAATTTTTGAGTGCTTTGAAACAATTTCATGTCATAATAATGACATTTTTTAAGCAGAATTCAGAATTCATCTTTCTTTTTTTACTAAAAAAAAAATCCCGTATAGAAACTTATAAAAATCTTCTGATATAATTATTTAGATTATCATCTTTATAGAAAAAAAAATTAAAAATCGTTAATTTTTTTCAGATTTTTTTTTTTTTCAGATTTTTTTCCAGATTTCATAAAATATAATAGTGGCGGAGACCTCGTAAAACATATTTACCCTAACATATTTTAAGAAAAAAAAAACTATTTCAAACATATTTTCATCAATAGATGAATAATTACCGAAAATTTCGTGAAAATTTGACTATTAGTTGATTTTTCATAGAATTTTTTAAAAAGCCGGTAGTCAACTTGTTTTTAGCTATGTAAATTTCAATTGATTTAACGGTGCAAAAAAGTATGAGTGTGTGTGTGTGTGTGTGTGTGTGTGTGTGTGTGTGTTGTAAATCCATTCTGATTGTTTTACTTACCACATCGTTTGTAACAGATGGTTGTACTTCCGGTTCATCTCTAAGGTCATAATCTTCCAGGAGTAAACCCAAATGTCGAACATTGAACCCATCGACCCCTAGACTCATCCAGTAGCGAAGGATTTCCTATTAAATAATCAAAATTAGGATATCAAAATTAAGAAGAGTATAACCTGTGGGGGATTAAAATGAAATTAAAACAGAATAAAATAAAAAATAGAAAATAACAATCTCCCAGGCGCATGCGTAGAATAAAAGCTCCTTTCCTGGTGCCAAAAAGAAATCTCTTACTTTTAGACTGGGAACTTCGCTGGGTACACACGCTATCAACTGGCTCAGGAGGATATTTCCCCTCCAAGAAATAGTTGTGAACCTACGAATAAAAGTCTAACCCTAAAAATATATTTTGTCTTTGTCTTTTCTTTTCTCTTCCTTGAATTCCTTTTCAACCTGACAACCCACGAGAACGAAAACCACATATAATGGGGTTTAAGAAAGAAACAAGTAACACCAATCCACGAAAACGCACCAAAAACGACCAAAAGCCTAAACCCACATTACCAGCCCCCACTCTCAACATATCCCATAATCCAACTGGTTACCAAATTGTTCACCGTAGAACATTGATGCACCGTGAAGTGTTGTTATGTATCATGTCACGAAAATGTATAGAGTAGGGCTTCTTAAAGTCGTCCATGTTGACCCTCAGTGGTGAATAAAATTTGGGCAGAGAGAATAAAAATCGAAACCTACAGGGTTGAATTTTCTTGTTTGCATTAATAAATCCATTTATAGCAGGAGAATAAAAATCGCTGGTTCATGTAGACTAGTTTCCATATATCGTACACCTAACAGAATGGCAGCTATATCCACTGGGGATGTGTCGTTTACATGTAACCCGTTCAAATCATCCGGTTTTATTAAATGAACCGAACTATCTGCTCGATTTTTTCGGCATAGCCATATTTTCAACAAAGAAAACATACATTTAAAAAATTCCCCAGCCAACTACATAAATATTGATTACCCTACCCCATTTCATCTCGTCTCTTGAATGAATCAAAATTCCTATCCACACCTACCATAAAACTGACGTCCTAATTTTGTGCCACCTTCCATATCATAAAACTAATGGCCTACACCTTTCCATTATCATCTCCATGCAATAAATCAAAAACTCTCTCCTAACCAAGAATTTTACCCACTTCTCCTACCATCCCCTTTCCTAACAAGCACCTAACAACCTCCTCATCTTATCTTCCCATACAAACTACTATCCTCTGACTTCCCCCTCCACTTTACATGATAGTTATTCTCTGTTCAACCAAATCTTCACTAATTTCCCTTCCCTCAATTTCATCACCAACTCACTTTCTCTTCTATAAATACAAATGTACGTACTTTGTTTTGAATAAAGTTAGACTGATGAAGTTCCTCGCGTAAAGCGGAACGAAATATTTCTCTCTTAATTCTACTTGTTTGAGTCATTATTTTTTGTACACATTTCCTTTTACCTTACCTCATATATATATATATATATATACTAGCTAAAGTACCCGGTCCATGACCGGACTAAAATGAAATTTGGATCACCAGGGAGTGAGAGAGAAAGTGGAAGACAGTAGTTAGAGAGGGGGTAAGAGGAAAATAATTCTTGAAACTAAAATCATTGAGAATTTGTATATTTCAGGATTTGTATTTTCTGTTTTATAGTTTAAAATTATTTCATATTATTATACAACAAATTGAAAGTATTCGTTTGTATATTTGTTTGTTATTGTTTTAAATTTTTTGTACATGACAATAATTCACATTTAGTTCTTAATTGCATGTTGAGTTTAAAAAGAAGCTGAGAATCGAAAATTTAAATTGTTCGTATTGCAATATCTATTTTTGCTAAAACCTAAGATAGTATTATAGGGACCACCAATTGATCAGTTTAGGCCATCTTGAATAAAACGGAAATATTTTGTTATTATTTATAATTAATTGATTTTTCATAGAATTTAAAAAAACTCTTATCGTAACTTGTTTTTAGCTACGTTAATTTTCAGTTGATTTAACAGTGCAAAAATGAAAACATTGTTTTTCAATCATAATTTTCATTATTTCCGTAAGCTGAAAAAAAGTTAAAGAATCATCAGGAGTTTATTTAATGTTTTTTCTTTCAAATGGAAAAAATTTTTTCAAGAAAATATTAATTTTTCTGCAAGTTTCATAGTGTTAAATATGGGGGGGGGGGGTAAATTTCACAGGGTAAAATTGGTAGTACCTAGTATTTTAAAAACATTGTTTAAAAACGTTTTGGTGGACCTGGTTATCTGGACTCCCCCCCCCATCTATTTTTTTTCCCTTCAGTTGATTATTATCGATTACACACCAATCTATCAGATTGAAAAAAAAAATTCTTAAAAGTTCTTTATTATTTGAGTATTCACGGGTGCTCATTTCCTCGTATAAGTTTATAGTAAATTGATCCCCCATATCGGAACCGCTTGAACGGAACCCAAATTATTTATTTATTTTCCCATTAAACTACCCCCCCTAACCCTAACCCCTAACCCCCCCCCCTAGTTAAAATTAAGTTTCATTACAAAATTTATACTAATTACAAAACATCAATTTTCATAAAAGTTCAAATGTCACCTATGAAATCTCTATTTAAACATGCCAATTTTTCAGAACTGAAAAGTTGCACTATAAACTCAGCAATGTTTATTGACTTCACAATAAAGAGTAAAATCATAAAACTTAAAATTTAATTTGTAAGGCAAATTCTGAGGAATATTTTAAATTGTATTTTGAATAATAATTTAAATGTTGGTTGTTAGTTGTTTTGTTTTATCAACTTTTCGGGTAATTTACTAACGAATCATGTCATTTTGATAAACAAAGCGCTTACAATTTTTCGTACTTACATATAATTTTTTTTTTAAATGTTCCAATAACTGGATATTGTCAGATAAACTTGAAATAAATTTCGTCTTACAAATAATTGACTACTTATCTCCAGTTGGGCCTTCGACTAAAGATAAAACACCGGATTTTGTCCATATTAGTAACCTTTGTTTTTGTTTGTTTTTTTTATCGTGGTTTGAGAAAATAATTAGTTAACGAACCAAAAGAAAAACAGTTTCTAAGGAAATTCGTCAATCTTATTGTTATTTTTAACCCTTTAAAACTCTAACAATAAAAATTAAATAAATAAATTAAAGAATTAAAAGTCATTTTATTCGAATGAAAATCTTAGTTTAATTTATACAAATATGTAACCGTACTTACGACGTAAACTGATTTTCATGATACTGTTATTTACGGATTAAAATATTTTTTTAATAATGTAACCGTAAAGCGTGCATTTTGATTTTCTACAATTTTTATGCATTACAAAAATTAAAATTAAAATGAGTGTACTGTACAATTTAAGAATATGGACAAACTCGCTGTAAAAAAACAATTTAATCTATAAAAACACATACAAATTACATATTCAGAAAGACTAAGAGATTCCGAACTGCCGTATTCGTATTATCGCCTATACGTAGTATTTTTTTTTTTTTAACTCGCTGTAAAAAAAAAAAAAAATCTATAAAAACACATACAAATTACATATTCAGAAAGACTATTTCATCTTATTACTAAAGATATAAATATTTTAAAGATTAAAATCCTAAATAGGTAAGAGATTCCGATCTGACTGTTATAGACTGCACTGCTTGTATCGCAATAATCATAGGCAGTGTGGCTATCCGAAGCCATTTTTTAATTTTTTAACTCGCTGTAAAAAATGATTCAATTAATAAAAACTCACACAAATTACATATTTTGAAAGAGTATTTTCTTATCTTTCTAACGATATAAAAATTATTAAAGACTGGACCATAAATAGGCCATAAATTCGGAACTGAACGGCTTAGACTGCAAAATTAATTCATTAAAATCAAAACTTCGCTGCTGTTATCGCTTTAACAATAAGCAGGCAGAGACAATATTTTATTATCAGGAGGGGCTGATATACGGACAGTTCCGCAAATTGGGTGATTTTGGATTAATTAATCGATTAAATCCCCTAATCAATAAAAATCAATAACCAAATTTGGAATTTTTCTTAGTTAGAACGATATCAATGTGTATGCAAGATTTTGAATCTGAGTGACCTCCCGTTTTTTTGTTTTACGTCGACACGTACATACCAAAATCTCTGTTTTATAGATTAGATATACTAGCTAAAGTACCCGGTCCATGACCGGACTAAAAATAAAAATAAAAAATAGGCAAAAAAAAATCTGCCTATTTATTTATCATTAGAATTATGATAAATTAAAGAACAAATTTTCTCATTCAAGTTACGTACATTAGAATCATTTTTATTTTATGTTTAAAGTAAGAACATATCATACACTGTTTTGTTTATATATGAAATGTTAACGACATCGTATTTTTATTATATATCTTTTTTGTTTTTATTACAATACGAGTATACAACTATGTTTACTTAGTTACGAAATAAGTAGTTATAATTTAACTACCTATTTTTGTAAAAGGCTTTTCTTTCTAAAATTCCTTGGTTTTTAATTTTTTCGTATATATACAAAGTTGAGTTAGATTATATTTATTAAATAAACAATAAGCGCTTACTTTTTTCTTTTTTTTTACTTTACTTCGCTCTTTCTTACCAAATAAATATTTGGAAGATAGATTATTTCATTTCATTTCTAACTAAATTAATATTTTAAAGACAGGAATAAAAAGATTGCGATATGAATAAGATTTGATTTTTCCTTAAAACATACTTTTGCTGTCCGAAGCAAAATAATTTTTTTATAATTCGCTATAAAAAATAATTCAATTGATAAAGACTCGGACAAATTTGAGCAAGATTATTTTCTCTTCTTTTCATGAAAAGTTTCACTGTAACTCCAGTTTGAAAATAATAATAGTATTTGGGGACAATTTTAAATTCAGTTTTTAATTGCTTGATAAGTTAGAAGTACATTGTAATTTATTTCTTTGAATTTTTTCTACATGACAATTCAAATCTAGTTCTTAACGATAAAAAGAATGCAATATCTATTTTTGCTTACATTTTAAAACGTTTTCATTAGTTCTCTAAACTATTAAGACTTTTTTTAAAACCATTAGTATTAATTACTAAACAACTCGTTTTATCATTTTTTTTAAATTTACATTTATACAACCCTATACTGGTGACTGATTTTTTATTGACATTTAAAATCTTATTTTAAAAAAATGTAACCGTAAACTTGTGTTTTGAAACAATTTTCATTTTTCTACAATTTTTTGTGCATGACAACAATTTAATTTAAGTGAGTGTACATTGTAAAATAAAAGTTAGTTTCAAAAACATACGATAAATATAAATAATATTTAGAAAGATTATAAAAAAAAACGAATTTATTTTACGTTAAAATTTAGTCATAGTTCAAGTTTGTCGCTAACATTTTCATTGTTTCTTTCTTTCTTTCTTTCTGCTGCTGAAAATGTTAGCGACTCGCCTGACTGTTTTAGGCGAGTCGCTAACATTTTCGTTGTTTCTTTCTTTCTTTCTTTCTGCTGGTAAAACAGTCAGCCGAGCTCCTGCTGATATACCAAGCATTAGCAGCAGCAGCAGCTATGCTATGGCTTTCGAAAAATCGTTTGATTTTTGTTTGATTAATTAATTATATCCCTTAATCAGTAAAAATCAATAACCAAATTTGGAGTGTTTCTTAGTTAGAACGATATCAATGTGTATGCAAGATTTTAAATCTGAGTGACCTCCCGTTTTGGAGTTATACGTCGACACGTACATACCAAAATCTCTCTTTTATAGATTAGATATATGAAAATAAAATGGAAATTAATCCGACAGTATGAATAAGATATAATGAAAAAACAAAAGATGTTTACAACTGAAATAGGCTCATCGGGAGAGAAAGTGTGCAAACCGTTTCGGGGCCAAATTTCTCGACGGTTTAAAAAGCAACACCCGGCCCATCCTCAACTAATATGAGGACCCTTTTGCATTATAATGTATCAACCGCACGTGGGTCGGTCATCAACAAAAATAAGACGGGAAAAAAGACCGTTAGTAAAAACAGAACGCTGCTAGTCAAACGTTGGAATTAATCAAAAAAAATTGTGCTGTCTGTATTAAAAATAATATGAATTTTATTAAAAATAAAATGAATTTTATTTAAAAATAAAATGAATCTCATTTTCAATTTTGAAAATAATCAGAAGCATTATAGTAATAAAATAAGACTCAAAAAAGTCTGATGTAAAGTTATAGAAAAGTGTAAAATATGTATAAAAAGTGTATATAGAATATCAAAATTATTGTAATACAATCCAACTGTAAAATAAGTAGCCCACTTTTATAGGTAAATGCGTGGTGTTAATGGATACCCCTTTGTTAATGGTGTTACTCCTTTGATGATATTCATGATATAAAATTCATTTTATTTTTAAATAAAATTCATATTATTTTTGACAGCACAATGAGCCTATTTCAGTTGTAAACATCTTTTGTTTTTTCATTATATCTTATTCGTATATATTATATATAATATATATATATATATATATATATATATATATATATATATATATATCAGAATTTATGCATGATAAAAACAAAAATTTAAAAAAAGAAAAATCTGAAATAATCTTCCATGGGATTCGTGACGTCACAGTTGAAATTCTTCGTCCCAGATGTTGACACTAAGGGCCTACACTGACGAACGGTCAACTACTACATGTTTTGCAGCGTCCTCGCTACCATCCATCATGTTAACCGGGGTAAAGCAGGGTCAATATATGGAACCATGACGTCACGGGGGAAAGAAAGGATTTCTACGAAATACAGAAGTTGTCTATCTCGGTACCTTCGAAGCGGTAGTAAAAAAAGATAACCCTCCGAAGGATTGGAACTCAGCTTCCCTCTGCCGATGAAAGAAAAAAGATTTGGGAGCTACCGAGACAAATTAAAGAAAACTGTAGTGATTGGTTTGATATCGTCCTATGAGGAACGAGAGTTTTACTCCCTTAAGACTCCAACTTCCAACTAATAGCCGGCACTCAATCGGACTTGTAGGAAAAAGACAACAACACTGATAGAAACTTTAAAGAAATATACAGAAATCATCTCAACTCAATTTAAACCTTACAAGACAGAAATCAACACTTCAAGAATTCAAAATAACTGAAAGACTACTTTCAATACAAGAAACAACTAAATTACAATGCTTCAAAGAACTCTACATGTTAACCGGAATTTAAGATAAGTTCCCGCAAAAAACATCAAATTTGCAAACTTAACTTTACTTAACTTTCCAACATATTTTACTCTATATTTCTTCTTCTACCTTTCCTTCTCATAATTGTTATATTAAATTGTTAAATATATTTGTGTCTTCGTCTTATCTTTTCAAACTTGAAATTGCGGGATTTCCCTTCCTCTAACCATATCCCCCTTTTACATGAAAGGATTATTAACTTATATATTGGAACTTGGAATTATTTCCCCAGTATATTAAGAATAGTAATTTTACCCGTACATTGGAATTAGAAGTTTACCCCCACGGGAGAAATTAATGCCACTAAAAAAAAACCGGTGTTAATTTCCCCCACTATATATATATATATATATATATATATATATATATATATATATATATATTATATTATTATTATTATTATTATTATTATTATTATACTAAAGCTGAGTTTATCAACATTCTCCAGCTAAAGGATTTTTTCTATTTATGTTATGGACACAATATTTATACTTAGATATTCCTTGGTGTTAGCACTACAAAGTGTTTGAAAAAAATTCAGTTTAATTGGTTTTAATTAGGCGTAATTAGCAATTAAGTCAACGACCGACCAATCCCTGTTTAACAGACTAGCTATCTCTCTTCCCATCTCTCTTTGTCAGTTAAGTTAACTCTCCTCCCACTCTCTATTTGTCAGTTAAGGAGAGTGAAAAAAGAGTAAAAAATCCAGCAGTCAGTTAAATCCCCCCACGCACACCCACTAACCCCCCGTAGATTCGCCCACTTCCCTTTCTCCAGGCGAATCTTACTCAAATGAGCAAACGTTTTGGTTTGTTTTAATAAAACAAAACAAAAGTATCTTTTTACGGCATGATTTCAATTTTAGTTGAGCGTAAATGTTACGAAATTGAAATCATGCTTTAAAATAGATTTTTTTTAAATTACTTTAATTATTAATTCATAGAGTATTAAACTTACTTTAAAAAATATTTCATGTTGGGTAAAAAAAATAGTTATATATTTAAATATTATGGAATTCAAATGAGCAAACATTGACTACTCCCACTGTTTAAGTGAAAGTTTTCTTCGGGCTTAAAAATTTGTTTTAGTTAAAACTAAAACAAACTAGACTGACTTCTTATTTAGGTCGGTAAAATTAAAACGGAAAGTTTTTTGCTGGTACCAAATGACAGTTTAACTGCAGTCTTTTGCGAAGTTTTGCGAATTTGGTTGCGGTTTTAGGGGATTAAGGTTGTTTTTAATTACGTATTGCTTAAAAAAATAAACAACAAAAAACACAAATTACTATACATTTAATGTTGAAAAATATTTTTTAAACTAAGTTTAATTGAAATTATACATTGCTATATTAACACAAACAACTGTCTCAATAATAGATTCAATAATTAATTTCAATGGTTAATTAAATGTATAGTAATTTGGGGTTTTTTTGTTTATTTTTTTAAAACCATACGTAATTAAAAACAACCTTAATCCCCTAATACCGTAACCCAATTCGCAAAATGTTAATTCATAGAATGTAGGACTGACTTCTGACTTAGGTTGGAAAATTAAAACAGAAAATTTTTTGCTGGTACCCAATGACAGTTTAACTACAGTCTATGAATTAACATTTTGCGAATTGGGTTACGGTTTTAGGGGATTAAGGTTGTTTTTAATTACGTATGGCTTTAAAAAAATAAACTCTGTCTTTAGTCTTTTTATTTATGCAGAAAATAGTATCAATCAAATATATACCACTCCGATATTACAGTCTGAATAATACAAATAATTGTAATCTTTGCGGAGTTCCGTCATGGCCTCTTGCCTCAAAACATGCTTGCCGGTGACTGCTGAAAAAACAAAAAACAAAAAAAAAACACCAGCTACGATTGAAGTCCGTAGCGGAAGCGGTGTGAAAAACAAAAACAACTAGGGTTTAGGGTTTAGGATTTGGGGTTGGAGTTTAGGTTTAGTTTAATGGAAAATAAATAAATAATTTGGGCTCTATTTTTTCTGAGTTACCCTGTATACAGGGTGACCAAAAAAAAAACAGAACTTTGTAATAAAACAGTTAATTTTAAATAGGTGGGTTTAGGGTTAGGATTGGGTTTTCAGTGGAAAATGCCCTAAGTTGTTTTTTTTTTTTTTTTTTTTTTTTTTTCAAGTGATACCGCTTCGGATGCAGGAAGCCAGGACGGAACTTCGCAACGATTATCATTATTTGTATTATTCAGACTATTGTCCTCATCTTCATTGTTATCTGTACAAAGTTTCGGCTGATGTCCCTCTGACCTTCTTCAGGTATTTCTTGTCGGACTCGGGAACCTACTTGTAATTTGGGAGCCATCACGGAACTTTGAACCCAACCCTTTATTAGGTCCACGGGGGTATCCTGTTCTCATTCCACTAACCATAGCTGGGGTACAGGTGTTAAGCTGTGTTAATTATTATTCTATGTTACTGCTGTCCCTGACCAGGATTGAACCTGCAGTCTAGAGATAACTGGCATTTAGAACTGTCTAATATATACAACAAAATAGCGGTTTACAGTGTGAACGGGAAGGCTAATTTGCATATTGATATTAAGAATGTAATTTTAATAAATATATGCTTAGTATTATTGGTTTCTAACTGTTTGGTTTTCTAACTCCTTTATCTACTAGGATATGTGTTCAATTGGACAATCCAGTGTGAATTTTTTCAATTGCAAAAGTTACAATTTATTTTGTAAAAACGGATTTTAAGTAGCCTCTTGGCAGGCATCTTGATCAAAATGGACGAAAAAAACGTTTTAAATATATCAAAAATAAATTATATATTTAATATTATTTTGCTTTTTTACTGATGCTCATTATGTTACTACTTTTCGACTTAGACAAAAATTTGACCTTAAATAATCAATTTAATAAATTTTAGTTCGTTTTTAAAAATGAAAAGCAGATGATATTTTGGCAGATCCTACTCTTTTCCCTAATCATCTAGCGAGAGGTTAATGGGTGACCCAACGGGTCACGTTTTGTCTAGATATATATATATATATATATATATATATATATATATATATATATATATATATATTATTTACAATATTTATCTGACTAAACTGACTCCCCACAAAGTCAAAACAAGTACCTGAATAATCATAATATATATATCTTATTATAATGGAGATTGTGTGTTTTTCTGTCTGTAACCGAAACTAAATCACTACTCAAGTCACAATTCCCTTAGTAATTGACTTCACATTCACCATGAATTTATCCTTATTTTAACCTCAATTATTAATAAAATTGTTTTACATTATTTATACTGTTAACCATATCTACATACAAATAACATGCAATTGTATTTATATATACAACAAAATAGCGGTTTACAGTGTGAACGGGAAGGCTAATTTGCATATTGATATTAAGAATGTAATTTTAATAAATATATGCTTAGTATTATTGGTTTCTAACTGTTTGGTTTTATTTTAATGAATATAAGCAAAAATTTCTTCAATGAATCTTAAATGAAATCCATTAACAAGAAAAGATAACTCATTTTATTCTTTACTTCCTCTTTTAACTAAATACTTAAATTAGAAAAAATAACAATGAAAGACGAGAGTGATGGAAGAGTAAATTTCAGTTGTTCTATTTTTCAATTATATCCCCTCCGTTTCAAATCTTTTTATCTGCATTCTTATTTAGTTTCATTAGCCTTTCTAATTTAATATATTTCATTACATTAAAACTTAAATACTTACACCCGGAGGGTGCATATATTTGCTAGTATATATATATATATATATATATATATATATATATATATATATATATATATTATATATATATTGGTTTTTTGGTTGGTTTTGAAGGCTGTCACAATGCAAGTGTAAAGGAAAAAGAAGGTAACTATGATGTTTGTTACCTGTCACTTTATTCTTAATATTTCGGGATGAAAAATCCCATCATCAGAAGAATACTCGAACTGAAGTGGTGCTAGCAGTTGCTCAACTTGTTCGATATATATATATATATATATATATATATATATATATATATATATATATAAAGAATATGAGGGTCAGCTGAAAAGTCCATATGATGACGTCACATCTGCCGTTGATGACCTTTTTGACCAATAAGTTCTAAGCATTGCAATACGGATGGAATAAGTGTGTGGACCGCAAGGGTCACTATGTTAAAAAAACACCCTCATTTGTTCATATTCCATAAAAGTATATAGGTCAGCCTATGAACTTTTCAGCTAATTTTCGTATACATATGATTTTATTTTTTAACATATTGATAATGATAATTTAAGTCCATTGTTTTAAACAAGTATATTATTATTATTATTATTATTATTATTATTATTATTATTATTATTATTTCACACCTTATTATTATCACACTAGTGTTAGATGATGGTTTTTCATTGGAGTTTGAATGACAGCAAGTCTACTCAGGTTTCCATGACTCTACTTAGTATTCTAGCAGTTCTTACCAATGCTGTTGTTTGGATGGTCTGGATTGTCTTGATTCTTCCACTAATTTTGAGTTCACCCAGTCTCTTTTCCAGGTTCTTGAAGATTGTTCCAAGTGCTCTGACTACGATTGGTATTACTGCACTTTCATGTTCCATAGATTTTTCTGTTTTCTGGCAAGGTCTAGGCATTTGTCCAACTTTGAACCTTCTCTTAACTTTACTCTTTTGGCACACCAAAAATCCATGATGTGACAGGGTTTTTTTTTCATTATCAGTTAAAAATATATCTGGTATTTTGACCTACATTGTATGATCCGTTTGTATATCAAAATCCCAGAGAATTTTATGCATTTCATTTTAAACGACAGATTCTGGTTATTTTCTCGGTGCGGGTTTTTTCACACTAGTTTGAAATGGTGTTTTTTTCACTAAAATCTAAGTGACAGCAAGTCTCCTCAGCTTTACAGTATTCTAGCTGATCTTAATTGTGCTGTGATTTGGACATTTCTATATTTAAAGTTTCATGTTTTGATCTCAAAATCATTCCTGACTCCAAGGAAATCATTTGATGCATATATTTACCTCCTCCCCTTAGCAGAGAACAGAATGTGACACAATTTCAATATTTTCAGGCGGAGCAAAGCTGGTTTGAATTCAGAGTTTTCCTTCTCCTAGACTGGTTGTCAAACCAAATAACCCAGTCTATCATACTATGTACGCATAGTTGGGAGAGGGAGTATAGATAGATCTGTGCTTTTTCCCAATGGCATTTTCCCAATTAGCTTCGTCGAGAATTTGAACTCGGGTTGCCGATTCCATTTCCTACAACAATAACCGTCATGATAAGTGCGTAATCATCTAATGTAGCCATTGTTGGAGACACTGTTATTATTTTTGCAGTGCTAGTAGAATATATTTATTATGTAAATATATTTTTTAATAGGAAGGGCGTTATTTGTCGGTATTTTTAGATGAGTCATGATGTGAATAATTTTGATGTTTCGGACTGTTGTCCTCATGTTTATTGTGGTATGTATAAACACAACATTTAAGCCACTGAATCCTCAATCCTTGTTCAGATTTTCCTTATTTACCTTAGAATAAAGTCATAATCAGACGATAACCCAGAGTTCAAGCGTGATTTCGGAGCTTTAATATCGTTACCACTAGTTCAAGGCTCCTCTAGTAGCATTAATATTTAGTCTAAAGTAAATAAGGAACACCTAAATAAGGCCCAAGGATACAGTGACCTAATCGTTGTTTTTATACGTAGCACAATGAAGACGAGGACAACAGTTGAAAACATGAAAATTATTCACATGAAGAGCGTTGTTTAAATAAATGAAAGATTGATATCGAAACTTACATTGAGTTCATCAAGAATCAGGGAACTACGAAGATTGAGGTCTGGTAATGAGGAGTTAACCTGGTGAAGGTAACTTGCATTTCTTGTCGAGGAAAAAGACCAAGCCGAACCATTTGTCAGAGAATTCTGTTGGATGAGAAAAGAGAGGAAAAGGTCAAACAATAATTCTTTAAAATATTAAAATGTGATAGGTTTAAAGCATTATTTTGATTTTATCTTTAAATACTAACAACAACAAAAACTGTCAGTTTTAATTTTATATGATTATAAAATAACTCCCATAAGTAAAACATTGATTAAAGGGTACAAATCCAGAATAGCGCGCAAGAGATAATATCATTAAAATCGCATTTTACGTATAAATAGCATTAGATTACGGAAACTAACCCTAACACTAATCCTAACCCTAGCATCTCAAAGGTTTCAGGTATTTCCGTGAAATGTAATGTTCTTATACGTAATCTAATGATATTATCTCTTTTGCGCTATAAAGAATTAACGAAAAAAAGTGTAAATTTTTACTTTAATAAAATTAGTTTATTTATCTCCGTAATCAAAAATTGAATTGTCAATTTTTCGACCCTAGCGATGGGAGCTGTGTTAGTTGACTAAGCAAGACTTAGTAAATTCTAGGTTGTTTGTTTTTTCTCTATTTACAGAGTCTCATATATCCTTTTCCTGAAAACATTTTCCTTTCTCGGGCAACACCGGATTACTAGTAAAGTGTCAAAGTTTACTCACCCAATTGTTTGGTGGTTTGTCTCCATTGACCCAAACGTAAGAATTCTGTCGATTTTTCCCACTGGAGATTTGGCTTTCTTGAAACCATTTGTGTTGTTTTCCGGTCATATTGGGAATAAAATCAAGTACCAAGTACATTCCTATTGAAAAATACAACAATCAAATTATACACTGATCTACACAGACTGGTGTTCTCATTTTGCATGTGATTATAGTCACGGTGTTTCGAACCTTGCATACTCCAGTCCTCTTCAGGTGTCAGAGAGTAATCGTTTGTGAATTTCAAATTGAACCCTTTTGGATCTCTCGTAATTATAAGCTGTACGAAAAGTCACCATTTATATTTATAGACTATTCCAATTAGCAGGAGCTGGATTGACCAATGAGAAAACAACAAACATTATCGTTAATAAATTGTCCTAAAATCGGTTGCCTAATAGATTTCCTCCCAGTGAGAATATACAGATCAACAGACAAGAATTAAACTGATACTACAATCTTTATACTTCAAAGAATACATCAAAATCTATGCCACAAGAAATATCCACTGAAACTGCACTCAATACAATTGCGGATCTAAAATGGCGACGAGAATCGTAACAAACCCTTTATTCAGTATACCGATATATACTCTCTTCATTCTGCTCTCCGTACCCTAAAAGCCGGGTGATCAAGGAATCCCTTTTAATATAGCGCTAATGCCTAACAATAATACAGTCAACCAGGTTGTTAAATAATAGATTAAACATTTTTCGTTTTGAGTGTTTTCTTCTTTTTTCCAGCATGTGGATCCTTAGAATGCTAACGATTTAAAAACACCAAAATTATATCTTTGCCTATAATTACTAACCGTGCTACTTTAATTTTTGGTTAGCAAGGTAGTCTCGCAGAACAATTACTACAAGTTCCATCCTTGTTGGATGTCCCATACTTGAGACCATGTGTCACCTCTTACCCGTGGTGAATGGGTTGGATAAGAAAGGTCTCACATCGTGGTGTAATGGTTAGCAATCTAGTCTCCTAGATCCATTACTAGCAAATAATGAGTTCAATGTTCGCATACTTGCGACTTTGTGTCACATCTTACACATGGCCAACGGGTTGGGTAAAAATCTACTAACCGTACTATTCAGTACACTAATAATCAAAACTCACTGAATTTCTCTGAATTCTTAAATCGCTGAACAAATCCAAACATTCTTTTAGTCTGAATTAGGCTATCGCCGTAGAAAATGGACTCGACAACTCGAGTTCAAATCCTGGACGCGGCTGTCTGTGTTTCACTTTACGCTAATGCGCTTGGAATGATATAACTCCATCTCTTCTACCTCTAACTATGGGTAAATAATTGTAGGTATGAAACCAGTCTAGGATAAGGAAACACCCGTATTTACCCCCCCCCCTCCTACCAAATGTTTCGGCGTGCCAGTGTAAATTTCCACGGTGAATCAAATCAAGGATCGATTCTTGCTGCTGGTACCGTATAACCTATGTACAACCCGTTACAAGTTACTTGCAGAAGATATAGGCACCGTCAAGTAAACTTCATATTGCCCTGAGAAACGTTATAAGGGTATTTTACTTGGCGTGGTGACACTAGAAAAAAGTTATGGGCGCGTAGTATAACTGTTATGGTCGTAGGAAATGGACTCAACGGTCCGAGTTCAAATCCTAGACGAAGTTGTTTGCATTTCATATAGCGCTTATACACTTGAAAAAGCATGAATCCAGATATTCTCCCTCCAGATATGAGTAAATATTAGGGCATACTACGTTCTCGAACGTTGGTTAGAAAACCAATCTAATAGAACGAAAACTCTGAATTCAAACCTGTTAAACTCTGCTTAAAGTAATTGACCATGTGTCACACACTACTAAAAAGGGTTGGTAAATATATATATATATATATATATATATATATATGTGTGTGTGTGTGTGTGTGTGTGTGTGTGTGTGTGTGTAACAGCTAGGACTAGTGTCCTCAAATATTACACTGAGGACACACAAAGAGTAATATAAAACGTATATACTCTGGTTCTTTAAAAAACAGAAATTAGTTTAAGGTTTTATATATATATAAGGGTATACGGTCTGTTTGTTGTTATTATTCTCTCAAAAACGCTCCCCTTACCTATTATGGTAGAGGCGTGTAGTATCATTTGACAAGCTTAATTTCACTGGGATTGCTAGCTGTGTACTGTGGCCGAGGCGATATAGTGTTTCACTAGTGTTTCACTATGCCTGCTGAGGTCCCGGTTTCGATTTATGTCGGAGGGAAATCGTTAGTATATATCGCTGATGAGACTTAATAAAGTCGAAACAGTCTGTACGATATTATACACACCGAGCGATCCTTTGCTGGGATTACACTTGTCAAGTTCATTTTCTATAAGAAAAAGTATCGAATTTTATGCGATACATGCGTTGTAAGTGCCTTCAAGTAAGAATGTTATATATATATATATATATATATATATATATATATATATATATATATATATTATACAAAAGCTGTGTGAACCAATGATTGTTTGCTAAAGGCTTTTTTCCTATTTAGTTTAATGACGCAAATTCCAAAATATTCTTTAGTTCTAGGATTGAGTAATGTTTGAAAAAATCCATTTTAATTAGTTATAATTAGTCGTAATTTGCAATTAAGACAAAAATTAACCCGTCGCTTACTCCACATTCTGCCTGTCGTTTTCCCACTCTATGTATATCTTGATTACCTCCCCCTTATATATGTTAGTTTCTCTATGAGTGTCAAGAGATTGATTTAGAGGTGGGAAATATATTTGTAGGTTAAGTTTCAGATTCAGCTAGCCCGTAGCTTCTCAACATCTTAATCGGGTCTATTCAAATTTAAATTAGGTCAAACTTTCCCTCTTTTAGAAATCTTACAAAAGGATTTTAATGTGCTTTTTTTTAAATTCTTCGGTTATATCTATTTTAATTTTAATTTAATTCGCTTCGCAAACTCATTTTTCCCTAATCCCAATTATCTACTCGGAGCTCACTGGGTGATCCAACGGGTCACGTTTTGTCTAGTATGTATATATTCTTTCGATTTTTATCATGAAATTGCAATAAAAAAAAACATTGGTTAAAATGTGTCTAGTTGCATGACAGTTGTGATATCAATCCAAATAAAGTATTTGACGGTTCAACGCAAAATTGAAGACTTTCCTGGTCTTTGTTCAAGAGTCCCTTCATTTTTATAATGCAAATAATAAAATTGAATATTTATTAAAAATATTTGATAATTTTTCTATATTTCGAAGGATTTCTGATCCGAAGCAAACAAGATAGCAACTCATAGTAAATAAATGATAAAAGCAAATAAAATGTTTTTAATACGAATGATTACACGACGCCACACAGACATTGTTCCCTAATTATTTCTTAATTGCTTATGTTGTAAAAGTATAGTAAATTTCCCTTCAAACTTTGCTTTTCTGCCCTGTCAAACACTATGCAGCATAGACATTGTTCCCTGATAGTAAGTGTAATTTCTTAATTGCTTATTTTGTAAAAGTATAGTAAATGGTCATTATTCTCTTCAGACATTGTTTTTGTTTCCTGGATGATTAAATGTAGAAATTAATCTATTTTCTCTGTAAGAATGGGTGAATTTGCACATTTTCATTTATATAATGTCTGAAAAAATAACACATAAATCAAAATTTACATTTATTTATACTATAGATAAAAAAATTTTTTTTTTTAATTTCTAGTTGTAGAAAATCTTTTATCGGCTACTCAGCACTGAATCTACCCGGAATGTCCCGGAAAATCGGAGAATTTGAGACTTGGGTAGTAACTACCCAAGTCAGAAAAGCCAAACTTTGAAGAGAAAAATTGATCTTTTTCGTTTATTTTTGGCACTAGAATAGGTTCAGTCCTAATTAGTGATCATCCTCCACACATTAATCATTTGTTGTGTTTTTTGTTGTTGTTTTTTTTTTTTTTTTTTTTGTAAAATAAATGTGTGAAAATAAACATATTTCTTTCGTTCTTTCTTTCTTTCTTTGCATAAGCAATTGGGAAACAACATTTTCGGTTCAGAAACAAAAAAAATGTTGTTACATATTTGTTGTAACCTCATGAATAAAGGATTAATTTCCGGACATGCGCACTATTTTAAACGAAAAAAAAATTAAATTAACATTGCTAATGCAGGAATAAGCTTACGTCTGGAACATTTAACACGGACTCAGGACTAATTTAAGTGAAAAATGGAAATCCTGGCTTGAAGTATTTGAAGACGAACTTTATTTGCAACGAGTCACAGACGATAACGACAAAATTATTTGTTTAAAAAGATACGCTGGGAAAGAAATCAGTCTGATAATAAAATATTTGCCAAGCACATAGCAAAATGGAAAAGAATCTTACGAGGGGGTTAAAAAGAAATTAAACCACCATTTCATACCAAAACAAAATAAACAACACGCTAGGTTTTTATTCAATAGAATGAGACAGGAACACGAGGAATCAATTTCAGTATACGCCATGAGGCTAAGAGAACAAGCTGAAGCTTGCGACTTCGAGAATAATAGAGAAGACAGAATTTTGGAACACCTTATTCAAACAATTGACGACAGCGAAATGATAACTAGAGCAATACAAAAACAGTGGAATTTAGATAAATTTCTAGAAGAAGCGAGTCAACGCAATGACCTTAAGCGAGAAGTAAAAGAAATAACAAAAACATTCAAAAACTATGGACAACGAGAACTGGACCGATAGAGTCAATGCTATAGGAAGAAAACGACCGACAGAGCAGAAAAAAATAAAATGCCGATACTGCGGAGAAAAGCACAGATTTGATAAAAGAGAGAATTGCCGGCATATAGACAAGTGTGTTACAACTGTGGTAAAAGGAATCACTACGGCGACTGCTGTATCCACTGGCAACAGGGTGGAGTGAATCAAAACGACAAACAACCTTACAGAAAACAAGATAATACTCCTAGAAATATACGGAGGGTTGAAAGGGAAGCAGATACAAGCTCTGAAGATGAAGAATTCATCAGAAAAATTTAAATTAAAATTCATAAAATAAAAACCATAAAACAAAAATATAACAACATTATAGAAATAAGAATAGGAGAAGTAGACACATACTGTGAGTCTGACAGTGGAGCATCCGCGAATATTATGGATGAATATCAATTTAAGGCATTAAAAAGACGAACAAATGTCGGTGAATTACGACCGAGTAAAAGCTATACAGGGGGAACTGTCAGTGAAAGGGGAATTTGAAACGATAATTCGTAACAAGAACCGAAGGACTAAAACGAAATTTATCGTCATAAGAGGACATATAGATAACCTCCCCTTGATAGGCAGAGATACCCTGATAGAACTAGTTATGATGATATTAGAACCGAATGGGAATCTGAAAGAAACTAATGAGCTGCGGATCAAACGAATAAACGGAACAAACAAACCAAAGCAATTACTTGAAGAATATGAAGATGTATTCCAAGGAATGGGAAACATTAAGGAACCTATATGATTGTCTTATGGTAAAACCATCCTCTTTTTATCATATATGTGCGGTGGTTGAGGGTCTTAATGTCATGATTATGACGTTAAACTGCATATAGTGGTGAGGTTCCAATTCTGAAGCTCTGTGAAGTGTGGAGTACCTCTTCATTGCTGTTGTAACCTGATAAATAAAGGATTCATTTCCGGACATGCGCACTCATACATAGACTGACGGGCGCCAATCTTTGAAATAAAAATTCAGTTCGTATTCTGTTACCAGAGTGTGTTGACTTGTTTTTATTCTCGCTTAAAGAACTCACAGTTACACTTTTTATAAACTGGGATATAAAAAGTCAAACTTTAATATTGGCGTATAGCGACAAGGAAGAAACAGAATATAAAAAGAAAAAAAATAAGAAAAATAAGAAAGACGAATACACGACGCGTGCAAGAAGAAAAGATACGACACGTGGAGAGAAAGAAGAAGAAAAAGACAGGAACGGAACCAAAAGATAAGTGATATTTTTTCCTTTTATGTGTATTATTGCATTATTTCTGTAGTCACTATTGTCTATACTTACATATCTATCAGTGCTGTTAATAAATATTACTCTGTGTCAGTGAAAATTCCCCGTATTTTAAACGAAAAAAAAAAATTATCATTGCTAACACAGGAATAAGCTTACGTCTCGAACCATTTAACACGGACTCAGACAGGACCAATTTAAGTGAAAAATGGAAATCCTGGCTTGAAGTATTTGAAGACGAACTTTATTTGCAACGAGTCACAGACGATAATGATAAAATTATTTGCCTAAAAAGATACGCTGGAAAAGAAATAAGACTAATAATGAAGTACTTGCCGAACACAGAGCAAAATGGAAAAGAATCTTACGAGGAGGTTAAAAAGAAATTAAACCACCATTTCATTCCAAAACAAAATAAACAACACGCTAGGTTTTTATTCAATAGAATGAGACAGGAACACGAGGAATCAATTTCACAATACGCCATGAGGCTAACAGAACAAGCTGAAGCTTGCGACTTCGAGAATAATAGAGAAGACAGAATTTTGGAACACCTTATTCAAACAATTGACGATAGTGAAATGATAACTAGAGCAATACAAAAACAGTGGAATTTAAATAAATTCCTAGAAGAAGCGAGTCAACGTAACGACCTTAAGCGAGAAGTGAAAGAGATTACAAAAACTCATTTAAAAACTATAGACAACGAGAACTGGACCGATAGAGTCAATTCTATAGGAAGAAAACGACCAACAGTGCGGACAGAGCTGAAAAAACAAATAAAATGCCGATACTGTGGGGGCCAACACAGATTCGATAAAAGACAGAATTGTCCGGCATACGGACAAGTTTGTTACAACTGTAGCAAAATGAACCATTACGGCGGCTGCTGTACCCGACAACAGAATGCAGTGAACCAAAACGACAGACAACCCTACAGAAAACAAGATAATATTCCTAGAAATATACGGAGGGTTGAAAAGGAGGCAGACACAAGCTCTGAAGATGAAGAATTCATTAGAAAAATTAAAATTAAAATTCATAAAATAAAAACCGTAAAACAAAAATATAATATCACAATAGAAATAAGAATAGGAGAAATAGACACATACTGTGAGCCTGATAGTGGAGCATCCGCAAACATTATGGATGAATACCAATTTAAGGCACTAAAAAGAAGAACAACCGTGGGGGAATTAAAACCCAACTATGACCGGGTAAAGACTATTCAGGGAGAATTATCAGTGAAAGGAGAATTCGAAACGATAATTCGTAATAAGAACAGAGGAACTAAGACGAAATTCATCGTCATAAGAGGACACATAGATAACCTCCCCTTGATAGGCAGAGATACACTAATAGAATTAGGTATGATGGTACTGGAGCCGAATGGGAACCTAAAAGAAACCAATGAGCTTCGGATTAAACGTATAAATGGAACAAACGAACCAAAGCAATTAATTGAAGAATATATAGATGTATTCCAAGGAATGGGAAATATTAAAGAACCTAAGACTGGAAAAGTAATCGAAGTAGGATTCGAAATGGAAGCTGGAATACAAACTATAGCCCAAAAACCCAGGCACGTACCATACCACTTAGAAACCCCACTAAAAAAATGGATTGAACAAGGAGAAGCGGATGGCATTTTTGAAAAAGTACCCAGAAACGAAGCTATCACGTGGTGTTCACCATTAGTTGTGCAACCTAAACCGAGGTATGCGATGAGAGACCGCAACAAACTGGAACCGAACATGATGCGAGCTAGCATAGACATGCGAATGCCGAACAAATACATAAAAAGAAGTAGATATGTCCAAGCATCTATCATTAAAACTTTACATATCACCTAAGGGGGTGCAAAATGTTCAGTAAAATGGACTTAAAAGCAGAGTACCACCAACTCTCAATAAACAAGTAAACTCGAAAACTAGCTACATTCCCTTGGGGGAAACTATAGACCAAAACGGTTGATATTCAGGACAAAATCATCACAAGATGTATTTGACCAAGTAATGTTCCAAATATTTGGAGACATACCTCTATGCATGAACCAAAGAGATGACATAATCCTCGGAGGAAAAGATAGAGAAGAACACAACAAAACCCTAAGGAAAGTACTTCAAAGAGCCAAGGACTACGGAATCAAATTCAACCGAGAGAAAAGTGATTTTTTAAAACACAAATCACGTTCTTTGGTCATTTATTCACATCAGAAGTGCTAAAACCAGACCCTAGGAAAATTGAAGCTGCAAGGAGCCAAAAAATGAAGTTAGAAGCTTTCGTGGAATGACAGGCTACCTAGACAACTTTATAAGGAACTATGCAATACTTAGTGCACCACTGACGAACTTAACAAGGAATAAAACAAAATTTAAATGGAACCGTGAAGAAAATGAAATGTTTGAAAAACTGAAATCTGAAATAACCTGTTCTGAAACAATGGCATATTTCGACCCAAACAAGCAGACTACACTAAGAACAGGGATAAGCTTCCATGAAGGACTGAGTGTGGCATTGTTCCAGAAAGGACTACTGGGACAGCAACCGATACACTTTATCAGCAGAAGACTATTCGACACAGAAAAGAGATACAGCCAAACAGAAAAAGATGCACTAGCTGTAAAATGGGCAGTAACGAGACTCAGAAATTATCTGATAGGAGCATCCAAATTCGTTATAATAACAGCCCACAAACCCCTAATCCCAATGTTTAATAAAGTCCGACACAGGCTCCCACCACGCATAGAAATGTGAATTATGGAAATAACGGACTTCGGCTTCGAACTTAAATACGAACCAGGACGAAATGAACTGGATCCATTTGATCAAGACACCCTATATCAGAAAACTGTCGAGAACAAATAATAAACCACATTTCACACAAAGAACCTGCTGAAACTTTAGATAGAAAAAGGACAAAGACAAAGAAAGATGATACACTAAAAAGATTGACATCATACATTACCAACAACGACTGGATCAAAGCCGAAAAGGACCTAGAAATGTTACCATACAAACATATAAAAGAAGAAATCAGCATAATAGAAGGAATAGTCTACAGGGGAGATAAAATAATTATCCCAAAATCTCTTCAAAGGAAAATAGCAAAAATAGGACACTACTTAGGACACCTGGGAAGGACGAAAACCAAACAACTATTAAGAGGAAGATATTGGTTTCCTAAAATGAACTCTATGATTGATAGAGTCATAGACCAATGCTACGAATGCAAAGTAGTAGCAAGTGATCCACGACCAGAACCAATAAAACCCACTAGCATACCCAAGAGAAGCTGGGAGGTAGTCAACCTAGACGTTGGAGGGCCATACCCAGACGGACATTACAACCTTTTTATGGTAGACCAGAGGTCAAGATACACAGTAGTGAAAGAGGTACAAAATACATCTTTCAAACAGACAAGAATGAAACTGAAAGAGATATTCACAATCTAGAAAAATATTAATGGATAATGGGCCACCATTCCAATCAAAAGAATTTTCAGAATTCGCCGAAAGGATTCTATCATCACAGGATAACTTCATTACATCCTCAAGCAAATGGAGAGGTAGAATCATTTATGAAAATGGTAAATAAAGCAGAACAAATCACTAACCTACAAAATAAAGACAAGATAGAAAGAAGAATCAACATAATAGAAATGCTAACAGCATACAGAGCTACACCACACCCAGCAACGGGTATAGAACCTTATAAAGCCATGGAAGGTAGAGAAATTAGGATAAAGTTAGATTATAACAAACCTAACAAAATTGAAACAGAAAAGAAAGAGACAAACGAGATAATAGAATATAATGAGGAAAAATATATAAATACATTCAATGCAAACAGAAGGACTAAAGAAAGAAAATTCATACCTGGAGACTATGTACTCGTAAAACAACCAAAGAGAAACAAATGGTCAACACAGTATGAACCAACATTCTATATTGTAACTGAAACTAAAGGGTCACAAATTAGAGCTAGGCGAATATATGATGAAAGGGAGTTAACCCGGGATATTAGTTACTTTAAACTTGCAAACCAACTAGTGAATGAAAGACTAGGGATTGGCACAGATAATAGCACTGAGAAAACGGAAATACAGGAAACAAAGAATAATGTAGACAATCATAGTGATTACGATGAAATATGCACTAACTACACACCAACACCAGAAGCAACCACAATAACTGAAGAGACACCACAAAAATCAGATGAACCAAGCACAGATGAAGATGAAACAGCAATTGCAATAACAGACGAAAATGAAACTACAAACGAAGAAAGAACAAATAGACCCAGAAGAAAAAAAGATACACCAAGACATTTAAAAGACTATATATTATGAACATTCAAATCTCTTGAAGTTGGAAGAAATGTTGTAACCTCATGAATATGCGGACATGTGTTATCCTGTTATCAAAAGCGTGTTGACTTGTTTTATTCTCGCTTAAAGAACTCACAGCTACTCTTTTTATGAATTGGGTTATAAAAAGGCTTAGACATAACAATAGTGTCATATGAAAGTTTAATAAAAGCAACTCTACGTCCAATTTGTAATATAGGTAGGTACCGCTAGAAATTCAGATCCAGGGCCTGCGCGTATTACCCACAAACCCTCAATCGGGGGAGCCAAGTCTACTTGAGGGCTATAGGGGGCGGGTATTGTATATTTATGAACACTGCTATATGAAAACTGACATATAGATGAGTGGGAGTTCATATATTTTGGTTTAAAAAATGAACTTTTATCAAAAGTGAGTGAATTTATTTGTGGATGATATAATCTGATATGTGTTTAAATACCAGTCCGTTAGTAAATAATGCACAGGCTATTTAAAAAATTGATATTATTTAAGATGTACATGTGGTTTCAGAAAAATTCATTTCATTTAAAAATCTATATAATTTGACTAATTCCCAATCAAATGATCACAAATTTTAATACCATTTATAGAAACAACTTAAAATTATATTTAATATTTAAACGCCATCCAGCAAATGGGATTTCTATACCTGAAAAAAAAAAAAATTAAACATAGAATTTTTAGTTGTTTCTACACATGCTGTTAAATTTGCCATCATTTGAATGAGAAAAGTATTATTTAAAGCTTAAAATATGTTATTCTTGTTCTGATGTCCCTATGAAATATGTTTAGTTATTTTAGCCAAGAAAAGAGTTTTTTTTAGAAATACCTCTTTTGTGAACGGCGTTAATGAGATCGATCAGATCTTGTATATTTCCATATTGATTGTCCACACTGGTGTGATTGGTTATTGAAAACTCAGTATCTTCGTCATCCTCAGGATAAATTGGACTTAGAGAAACAGCATCGGCACCAATTTCTTTCAAATAATCCAACTTTGACACAATTCCTAAAACATTTTAAAAAGAAATTAAAAAAAGATGTTATTCATTTTGAAAATAATATTTTCTGAAGTTTATTCTTATATGATTATTAGAACTTATTCTTATCAATTGTTAATAAAGAATGAATAAAACAAAAACGTCTTCGGCATAAAATGACCCAATGGGTTTGACATACCATAAAACCAAACCAACCAACCAACCTTGATGACCTCGGCAAAAGCATCCCGAGCTGTCGTATTGTGTCTCACGTTACCAAAATATTGTCAAACTTTGACTCACCTTAGTATTATAGTTCAGAGGTCAGCGTATCTGATACTAAATCATAGCTTACAATTATACACAGGAAACACCACCTTCTACACAATCACAGCAGTTAATGAAGAAGAAAGAAAAAAAGAAAAGAACTAATGTATTCACCTTGAAAATCTCCCTTGCAGTCGCCATTACTGTCCTTAAACATCGGTACATACACCCTGTAATAAACGGCACCTTGCCACCAGGAAGTGGCTGGTTGGGATCTACATCTGGGGTGAACAAGTGCAATGACAATCAAGAATATTACAAGAGCTGTCCACAACATGAAGATCAGCATGTAAAAGACCTGTCGCATACTGCTCCATAGCGGCTGTTGAGAACGCGACAGGACTTCGTTTTTGGACAGACCACGGAATTTGACCTGAGCTTCTTCGCTGGCAATTTCCGTTGCCGACATCTCTCCTTCTGAATTGCAAGTTTCATCTAGAAAGGCTTCATTAATAAAAGATTTCTCCTTACTGACGTCTTGTCCGTTCCTTTTGGCCGAGGGTTCGATTTCTACTCGTTCAATGTGCGAAACAGAAGTCAAAGTACAGAAGTCGTTTTCTTCAGACTGAAAGAAAAGGCAAACATTTAGATGATTAAGTTATGTTCAAACTGTTCTTGATCTTCTTTTTTCTTTTCTCTTCAAGATCATCAAACTTTTCACGGGTAGAAGTCAAACCACATATATGTGTGTGTATGTGTGTAGATTGAATATGTAAGAGCAAAACCAGTAGTAGATAGTAACTAGTGTGGATAATGTGGGTGCATACATATATGTATGTATAGATGCATATGTGCGTATGTATACATACATGTGTGTGTATGCATATATTGTATGTGTAAAGTAGGCGTATTGTTTGTGGGTGGCTAAGTCAAGAAAGTCATAAAATTAAGAAAAGGATGAGGATAGATATGAAGTGTGATAAAAGCCAGTAGCAGAGAAAATGTCTGGATTTAGGCAAAAGAAGGATAAGACAGGATCAGTCATAAAAGTATATGACCACCAGCATAGAGTTCAATGTTAGAACAAAGGATTTTGGAAATCTCGTGAAGAATCCCGGGCAATGAGAATGAGATGAGAATTGGGGATTCTGGGAATTTTTAAAAAGTTTAGTCAGTTAGTTTTTGGGAGCCGATGAGGAGAGTTGAGCTTTGAACGCTGAAGAATAAGGATGTTAGTTGCCCACTAGAAACCAGCGTGGCAGAGGTCGCCAAAAGAACAGGGGGTGTCCCCCATATCGACCAGCAAAGGGAGCAGATGAATTAGAAGCTGATGGGAGTGACTGATATGGATGAATGCGAGTTTATATACCTCTCTGTCATTTGTTTAATGTTCACCTGACTGATGTTGTCCTTGTTTGTTATTCTCTCTTTCTCTTTGTGATACTTGTTTATTTGTGCACCCCTTGGCGGGGGGCCCCTGTGAGGGGTTTGAGCATATGTTTGCAACGTGGACAGGTCCTAAAGAACTAGCGGACGACACGGAATGATGGCCAGTGAGATGAGTTAGGAGTGCAGCGGAATGCAGAATGCCAGAGAGATGCGGAGGTGTGCAAAGAGGCCTCGCAGCCCGCCGGTGGTGTCACACCTGCCACACCTCTGGGAAAAGTCAAAAACTCCCCAGATCTTAACCCCATGGATTATTATGTATGTGGCGCTGTTGAGAAAGACAATAATCCCAGACAAAATCCCAGTTAATCGACAGAATTAAGGTAGTTTTTGAGACCCTTCCCAGTGAAATTGCAACATCAGCTTGCTGCAGGTTCCGGAGTAGGATTGAGGCTGTGATCGATGCTAATGGTGATTATTTTTAGTGAAACTTGTTGACATTAGTGTAATTTTCGAGGCCGTTGAATTTCTGTACAATTCATTAAATTTTGTAGTTATCAAACACTTTTTCTTTTTCCTTATAAAACTGTCAAATTTCTCCTGAATACCCTATATATATATATATATATATATATATATATATATATATATATATATATATGAGGAAATAACAGATTTTGAAAAATCCGACAAATGTACGTAAAAGTTGAGGAACACAGTCTATTAAATTCAATTAATTTGTAATCTGTGAATTTACGAGGCTTCTCCACAAATTTCTGAAGAAGCATCGTTAATCCACAATTGAATGTGTTTTTATTCACTGTGGATATTAACAGATTTTGAAAAATCCGACAAATGTACGTAAAAGTTTCTATTAATTCAATTATTTGTAATCTGTGAATTTACGAGGCTTCTCCACAAATTTCTGAAGAAGCATCGTTAATCCACAATTGAATGTGTTTTTATTCACTGTGGTTCCTCAACCTTTACTCTCTCTTACACACACACACACACATATATATATATATATATATATATATACTAGCTAAAGTACCCGGTCCATGACCGGACTAACAAAAAATAGGAACACTAAAGAGTGAATGAGGAGAAAATAAGAGATAGGTATACCCAATTTTAGTTCATTTTTTAATATCTCATAAAATAAAATAGGAGATGGGGATAGACCTCGTAAACAAATATTTCCCCTAATATATTTTCGTAAAAATCGGACCATTAATTGATTTTTCATAGTATATTTTAAAAATCCTCTTGTCGTAAGTTGTTTTTGGCTACGTTAAATTTCAGTTGATTTAACTGTGTAAAAATGAAAACATTGTTTTTCCAATCATAATTTACATTATTTCCGTCAGCTGAAAATTTGTAAAAAATCATCAGGAGTTTATTTAATATTTATTCTTTCGAATGGAAATTTTTTTTAAAGATAATATTAATTTTTATGCAGGTATCATGGTGTTAAATATAGGGGGAGGGGTAAATTTCACAGGGAAAATTGGTGGTAACTAATAAGAGATAATTATTTATCAATTTTTTTTAAAAATCGCCGAGAATTGTCTAATGAATAAACGGTCGAAATAAATATTATATTCGAGACGACACTAATATGAAGGAATTAAAGTAACTCCTAAAGTTTTAAAAAATGTTAATAATTGATTAAAAAGAAATCTCGAGATAAGGGCTGAACTTGAAAAATGGTCGGAAAATTAGAGTGACCCAGAAAAAACAGAACCCAAATTATTTATTCATTTTCCCATTAAACTAACCCTAAACCCTAACCATAACCCAAACCCTAACCCTACCCGCCCCCTAGTTAAAATTAACAGTTTTATTACAAAATGTGTGGGTTCTGTTTTTTCTGGGTCACCCTAATTTTCCGACCGTTTTTCCAGTTCACCCTTGTTTACTTATTTACGAAATAAGTAGTTATATAATTTAACTACCTATTTTTGTAAAAGGTTTTTTTTTCTAAAACTCTTTTGTATATATATATATATATATATATATATATATATATATATATATTGTTACGACAGCCTGAGATGATAAGGGACGATCAAACACAGGGTTGCAAAGAAAAGATTTAAAAAAATAATACGACAGGTCCCAGGCCGATGAGTTCAATACAAAGGGGGGAGGGGAATATCCAGTGTTTCACTTCCCCGCTCTAAAAGGTAGAGAATACGCCAAGAAAATATAGAAGCAAAACATTGGCAGCGCCAAAAGACCACAGACGCAGTATCATTTAAATCAACAAGAAAACAAATGAAGTTTTATTAAAAGAATAAACATCAATGACTTTCAATCTTGTGAGTTAATTATGCGTCTATCCGCATTCAATATTTCTTTTTTTTCTACTCTTAAAAGTCTCTGTAAAATTACTAGCCACTTGGCAAAAGTTCAAACAGAAAATGACCTTAGTCAAAAGTTCATGTGAAAATAGTTATATTCAAAAGTTCGAAGTATTCCCGACGTCACAGATGCAAACAAAATATGTGTGAAATCATAATCAGAGAGGAACTTACATTTTCTTGATGAAATACCTTTGGAGAAATTCTGCTTTGTGCCTCAGATATACTTTAGTGTCCATGAGAAATTTTCTCTTTCTTCCTCTCTCTCTTTTTTTTCTTTTCAATAATATTGCAGATCTCTTTAACAAAACTGGGGTCTTTTTAAAAGTCAGTTGATATCATAGCAGATCTTCGTTTACAACATCCTCACTCGCTGAACTCTAGTTGTCTTGTGTCGAGAAAAATATTTCTTTCCCTCTTCTTCTTAAAATTGGCGGGAATTTATTCGAACGCTATCTGGGGAGAAGGGGTCACAGGGTGTGTTAAAAGTACGTTATGGGTGGGGAGAATTCGGGTCAAAAGTTCATCGTCAGTCTTGGATATCGGTGCAGGTGAGAGGGGAGGAAGGGGGACACGTTATTGTTCTTGGTTGATAGTAATAAAAATGTTAACTATTTATTCGTTATGAACTTGTCGCTAGTTCAATTTTTTTCTTTCTTTCATTCAACCGCCCGAACTTAAAATAAAAGGTGGAATGCACTTTTACACATTCATGACAATATATATATATATATATATATATATATATATATATATATATATCTTTTGTATATAGTATATAGTTTAATCAGTATTTAATTTTTTTCATATCTACTATATACGAAAAAATTAAATACTGATTAAAAACAAAGTTGAGTTTTTGTTATTGTTATTATGTACTTATTTACGAAATAAGTAGTTATATAATTTAACTACCTATTTTTGTAAAATACTTTTCTTTCTTCTAAAAACTCTTTAAATTAAATACTGATTAAAAACAAAGTAATAATAAATATTTGTAAGATAGATTATTTCATTTCATTTCTAACTAAATTAATATTTTAAAGACAGGAATAAAAAGATTGCGATATGAATAAGATTTGATTTTTCGTTAAAACATACTTTTGCTGTCCGACGCAAAATATTTTTTTCTAACTCGCTATAAAAAATAATTCAATGGATAAAGACTCATACAAATTATAAAGTAAGAAAGATTATTTTCTCTTCTTTCAAGCAATATGGATATTTTAAAGATTAGCCTATAAATAGGCGATAAATTCCGAGTTGAACGGCTTAAGACTGCGAAATTTATTCCCTAAAACAAAAAGTCAGGCAGCGGACAATATTTTATCATCAGCAAAAGTTGGTATACGGACAGTTTCGCAAATTGAGTGATTTTGGCTTAATTGGTTAATTATATCTCAGTAAATCAGTAAAAATCAATAACCAAATTTGACGTGTTTCTTAGTTAGAAGGATATTAATATGTATGCAAGATTTCGAATCAGAGTGACCTCCGATTTTGTACTTAGATAGTTTTGAACAGACTGAGATAGATAGATATTTTCGACAAGTAGATAGATAAACACAACGATATAGATAGATATTTAGGTAAACACAACAATATAGATAGATAGATAGGTAAACAAAACGATATAGATAGATATGAACAAATGGAAATAGATAGATATTTGTTTTTCTTTCAGTGGTTTAAAGGCATTCCCACCCCCTCCACTTGTCGAAAATATACTGGAGGTGGGGTAAAATATCGCATCTATTTATCTATCTATCTATCTATCTATCTATCTATCTCAATTTGATCATTTTTTTACTTTGTTTATATCTATCTATCCACCCATCTATCTATCTGTCTAGTCATCTATCTATCTATCTATCTATCTATCTATCTATTTCCATTTGTTCATATCTATCTATTTCCATTTGTTCATATCTATCTATTTGTTTGTTTATCTATCTATCTATCTATCTATCTATCTATCTATCTATCTATTTGTTTGTTTATCTATCTATCTATCTATATCGTTTTGTTTACCTATCTATCTACCTATCTATATCGTTTGTTTACCTATCTATCTATCTATCTATCTATATCGTTTTGTTGATCTATCTATCTATCTATATCGTTTTGTTTATCTATCTATCTATCTATCTATCTATCTATATCGTTTTGTCTATCTATCTATATCGTTTGTTTACCTATCAATCTATCTATATCGTTTTGTTTACCTATCTATCTATCTATCTATCTATCTATATTCGTTTTGTTTACCTATCTATCTATCTATCTATCTATCTATCTATATCGTTTTGTTTACCTATCTATCTATCTATCTATCTATCTATATCGTTTTGTTTACCTATCAATCTATCTATATCGTTTTGTTTATCTATCTATCTATCTATCTATCTATCTATATCGTTTTGTTTACCTATCTATCTATCTATCTATCTATATCGTTTTGTTTACCTATCTATCTATCTGTCTATGTTTGTTTACCTATCTATCTATCAATCTATTTATATCGTTTTTACCTATCTATCTATCTATCTATCTATATCTATGTATCTATCTATATCGTTTTGTTTACCTATCTATCTATCTATCTATCTATATCGTTTTGTTTACCTATCTATCTATCAATATCGTTTTGTTTACCTATCTATCTATCTATCTATATCGTTTTGTTTACCTATCTATCTATCAATATCGTTTTGTTTACCTATCTATCTATATCGTTTTGTTTATCTATTTATCTATCTATATCGTTTTGTTTACCTATCTATCTATCTATCTATCTATATCGTTGTGTTTACCTATCTATCTATCTATATCGTTGTGTTTATCTATCTATCTATCTATCTATCTATCTATCTCGTTGTGTTTACCTATCTATCTATATCGTTGTGTTTACCTATATATCTATCAATATCGTTTTGTTTATCTATCTATCTATTTACTTGTCGAAAATATCTATCTATCTCAGTCTGTTCAAAACTATCTAAACAAGAAATATGACAAATTTCTATAAATAAACAAGAATTACGACAAATTACGATAATAAGAATTATAACAAAAAAAGGTTTAAAGTTTTTTTTCTTTCGAATGGTAAAAATGAATAAACAAGAATTAAGACAAAAAAGAGCCCCCCCCCCTCAACTAGGCGCCAATACGATAGTTGGGGTTGTTATTTGAGTTGGTTGTTTTCTTTCAAGTAACACCGCTGTAGCGGCAATAGTTGGGGCTGTTATTTGAAAGTTCACCGGGCAGCAATTTCGGAGGCAGGGGACCGGGACGAACTTCCTCATAAATTACCATGATAAATATTCATTTATTAAGCTTAGCTTAATTTTTAGCACAAGTTCAGAAGTATGAAGCATCCAGTGAGATTCGAATAACTAACACGTAAGCTGCCCATTTTGAATAAGCTAATTTACCCAAATCCTCCACCACGAGCAGCATATGACACAAGGTTAATTTTTAAGCGGGTCATAGCTGGGTTGAATTCAAAATTTTCCTTCTTCGAGACTGGTTACCTTACCAAGACAAAAGAACTCAGCCTGCCCAACTATTTACCCATAGCTTAGACTGAGAAGGATCCATGCCTTTCCTAAGCTGAGGGGAAACGCAAACAACTTCGTCCAGGATTTGAACTCAAGTCACCGATTCCATTTTCTATAACGATAACGTGACTCCAAAAGTCTGATGAGTAGAGGGTACAATACACTCCGCTGTGTTGTGTTCTCAGTCTGGGTATGACACTAAATTCTTGGTATGACACTAAATTCTTGGCACTAAATTCTTACCAATTAAATTCTGACGAGTATCAATACTTATTAGGGGCCTATCAATAAGTCAAATAGATCCATCCGAAAATTATTAGTATTAGATAGGAATACTTAAAACTATATAATTCTATGCAAACAAATGATTATCATTATAAGATATAAATTTGAAACCATAAATTGTGTATAAATTATTATTATTATTATTTGCTCCTTTTGAGTTTTCACATCAGCATTAGCTGATGGTCTTTCACTGGAGTCTGAGTGACAGCAAGTCTCCTCAGGTCTCCAGGACTCTTCTGAGTATTCTGGCAGATTGCAGCAGTGCAGTGTTCTGAATCGTTTCAACCCTTCCTCTGATTTCCAAACATTCCAGACCATTTTCCAATCCTTTTGGGACTGTTCCAAGTGCACCAACTACAATTGGTATCACCTTCACTTTCATATTCCATAACTTTTTTAGTTCTCTGGCAAGGTCCAGATATTTGTCTATTTTTTCATTTTCCTTCAGCTTCACCCTGTGATCTGCTGGCACTGCAAAATCCACCAGTTGACAAGTTCTTTCTTTTTTGTTAATCAACACTAGGTCTGGTCTTCTTGCTGGGATAAGGTGATCCGTTTTTATTTCAAGGTCCCAGAGAACTTTATGCGTTTCGTTCTCAAGAACAGATTCTGGTTTATGCATATACCATTTTTTTGCAAGGTCAAAATTAAATTTTTTGCATAATTCCCAGTGGATTACCTTCCCAACCCAGTCGTGTCTAGTTTTGTATTCTCGTTGTGCTAGTTTGCTACATTCGCAGAGTATATGGTTTACAGTCTCATCTCTATTCACGCAAAGTCTACATTTACTATTTTGTTGGGTCCTATCGCTTTGATGTAGTTGGTCCTTATGGCATTATTTTGTGCAGCAATTATAAGTGATTCCGTTTCTCTTTTGAGGTTTCATTTTCTTAACCATGTCCAAGTCTTTTCATGGGCAACCTCTTCTATTTGTCGTTTGAAGCGTCCATATAATTGTTTTTCTTCCCATTTTTGTTTTCTATTCTTTGTTGTTTTTCTGATTGTCCATCGGTCGCCTCTACTATTGTTGGCTGCCATAAGTAGTTTGTCTTTGCTCTTTCTTGTGTAATCTTCAAGTTGTTGGATTGTGGTTTCTACGCATTCCTCTATGTTGGCAAGACCTCTTCCCCCTTCCTTTCTTGACACATATAATCTATCTCTATCATCTCTAGGGTGGAGAGCCTTGTGCATTAATTTTCTCGTCCTTCGGTCAATCTGTCGGAGTTCTTCTTTTGTCCATTTTAAGAATGATTCTGGGTATCTTATAATGAGGACAGCCCAGGTATTGATTTCTTTGATCAGATTTCTGCAGTTAAGTTTGGTTTCTAGAAGTTTTCTAGTTCTCCTGAATATTCTTTTCATTAAGTGATTTTATAGTTTCCTGATTTGGCAGTTGTATTCCATGCATTAGTTTTCTTTCACCGCGTTTTATTACTAGCATAGCGCACTTTTCAATTCCAAATTCCATCCCTATATCCTGGCTATATATTCTAATAGTTTGTATTAGGCTCTCCAATTCTTTTTCATTTTTTGCAAAATTTTTTATGTCATCCATGTACATGTTGCGGGGCCGATAAGGATGTCGACCCCACAGACTTTTGAATAAGTGAAACGACTGGAGGCAATGAAAGAGACAAAGGCAGAGGATTTAGATGGCAGGAAGTAACCAGGTGGTCAATTTATTCACGAGAATTGACAAAGGTAAATCGGCAAGTTGAGAGTTTTCGTCGTTCGAGGTTGGTCGCTCAACGTTCGGTCAGTCTTTCGTTAATCTGGGTGGATAGGTCGTCCGTTGTCGGATAGACAGCTGGAATCCGGAATCGGGATACAGTGCGTCTACGGGTTTCGGTTGACGTCGTGGTCGGTCGGTAACGGTCTCGGCTTGCGGTTGTATCGGCTGCGAGCCCCGGTCGTAGTCCCGTCGAGGACTGTTCGGGTACGAGCGTGAAACGTAACAGCGACGGACCGTTCGCTTAGCACGTGCGTTGCTTGGGTCTGATTGGCGCGGTTATGCGGGATTTCAGACCAGGCTGGTACGTGTGCGCAAATGCCTCGAGTAGCTAGGTGTTTGCTCGGCGGAAGATCGAGTCGGATCTACCAAGCTAGGACCTAGCGTACTGTCGGCGAGGGACGCCTATCTGGTCGTAAGATCCAGATCTTCTAGGGATTTCGCCCTAGGATCGCATTCGTGGTTAAGGAAAGACTGAGGTGAAAAGGGCCGACTGGTTAGCTCTGAAAAGAGCTGGGTTTGTTTAGCCTTGAAAAAGGCTGATATTGCTGGACTGGAAATATTGGTGTCATCACAGCAAAGAACGAGGCTGGTCGTCTAGCGTCAAAGAAAGGCAGGTCGTTCCAGCAGCGTAGAGAGGCAGGGCGGTCAGGAATCAGGAAAGGCCATTTGTTGAGAATAGGAATCAGGATCGTTAACTGTCGGTGGCTGGCTGGAACTGTCCTCGTCATCGCAAACGACTTTCTTAAATACACCAAATTTACCGGAAATATCGAATGACGTCAGGGAAAAGTTCGTTAGAGATGATGATGACATAGTTTTGGCTACGTGACCCAATACACGCGAAAGGGGTGGAGCTTAAAGGGTTAAAGCTGGGCAAAAACTGGATATATCTGGTCAGATATGGAAAGGGGTTTGCTTACGTGCGAAAATGCACACGCGTGCTCTGATTACGTGCGTTCGTTCAGAGAAAGGGGTCAAGGCTGTTTTGGCCCCGACATACATAAGGTGGTAATCCATGTACCTTATGTACATGGATTATTATTATTATTATTATTATTATTATTATTATTATTACATAGAATATTTGAAACCATATAACTGCATGTGAATTACTTGTATTAAAAATGTTACTAGTAGCTATAATTGTCTCTAAAAGATTATCATTAAACCATATAATTTACAGAAATACTTGAAACTGTAGGAATTACTTGCCTACTTGACGCTAGGGGACTCGAAAAGTAATTACCTTCCGGGTCTATCAATAGCTACTAGGTGGCGTTGCCAGAAGCATTATAAAAGAAGACACGGTAAAGTCAAATGCCTCTATTACCTTGTCTTGACAAGGAGTAGCAATGCATGAGTTGTGTTCCTGTCCACAGACAGGTCGGTTTTGCATCACTAGAAACTTCGAATGAACACGATAATATGTTTAATATGTAAGCCTTTACACTTTCCTTTTCTACCAGCTACATATCAAGGACTCAACATTTTCTCTACTAAAAACTCCCTTTCATATTAGGACATTTCATTCATACAACACTGTGTAAGCTCTTCCTTGTATCTCATGTCATGTTAGTATTCTAATTCTGTTGAGTTTGCTCAGTCATTTAAAAATTATCTTTATTACTTCGTCATAGATTGTTCTCACATTTATTCTGTAGGAGGAAATGATATTCAACCAACTATCATTCTTCTATAAAACCATATAATTGTGTGTAGATTATTAGTATTATTTTCTCTAATCTGTATGTATATCAAAGACTCATACTAAAGACTCTTTCAACTACATTTGGACATTTCTTTTCATGCATTGTTGGTACTATAACCTCCTCCGATTCAATACTCTTAAGATGATTAAAAACAGTTTAAGGAAACAAACATAAGTGTCTTCCTTTGAATTATGGGCGTGGTTTCCCAGCTCACGTGTCTGTTGGTCCCTCAGCCCCTTAAAACTTTCTCTTTAGACCTTGTGCGCTGAATGGATAACACATCTGTTTTCGGTCCGGTCCTTGCTCGTTAAGCGAAAAGGACATATTTCTCACTTTTGTTCGTAGACAGTTAAAGACAATTTAATTTATTACACCTCGCCTTGAAAACCATGGAAGACGCAATAAGTCTTTTCTAATCATTTTCTGGTACTTTTTCATTACACTTTGTTCATGGAACCTAATGTATAATTAACCTGTTTGTGGTATATATGTTATATGTTATGTTATTTTGTTGTTACATACTGTATATATTAAATATTTGATATGTGCATTGTTCATACAAGTTAGTTGTTTATCTTTACTGAATGTTCAGTGTTACTTTATACACACACACACACACACACACACACACACACACACACACACACAATAAAGCTTTTCTCCATACCTCGAGGACCTAGTTCAAACCAATTAACAAATATGATAACTTAAAAAATTAAATTCGTATGTAATTGCGAAGTAGTATTCCTATTTGTCTCATCACTTTTATTCATCTTATACATGTGTGTGTGTGTGTGTGTGTGTGTGACGCGATGAACTCTTGAATTGAAAACATTCAATGATCGTAAACTATACGCTGTGATCGTACACATATCCTTGAAAATGGCCAATGAATGTCGAAAGTAAATGTACTCTGGATATAACACCGATGATTTCCGGACGGGTTTAAACAATGTCTTTTTTTATGAGTGGTTTTTTTTTGGGGGGGGGCATCCAGTGAGGATCGAACTCGCTTTCAGTATTAATGGACCTGCGAGAGGAGCCATTACACCACGACATTTAATAAAATTTGGTGCATAAATACCCTCTCTCTCCCTCTATATATATATATATATATATATATATATATATAAGATAATCCACAGACACGTGTTTCGAAGCTTCACCTCTCATCAGTGTGGCTACACTTTAACAGCTACCTCTGACCGGGATCGAGACCAGACTAAATTTTCGTCTGCCTAGTCTCTTACCCATAAGGCCATTAGCGGCTGTCAAATTTAGGAGAATATTTAATTGATACATTTCTAAGCGGAATTCTCTACCACGATCTCGGGGTTAAAGGTACACCTTCTCCAGGAGAACTAAAAAGGCTAGGTTGCTACACTACTCTCTCTCTCTCTCTCTCTCCCTCTCTCTCCATATATATAGAGAGAGAGGGAGAGAGAGAGAGTAGTGTAGCAACCTAGCCTTTTTAGTTCTCCTGAAGAATGTGTACTTTTAATCCAGAGATCATGGTAGAGAGTAAACTTTTTTCTACCACTGTAAATAGTCAATATTTTACGAAATATATTGAGCACTTTTTGGATTAACTACTAATGCTACTACAGTGAAAATGTGGGAATAGCTGTTGAAGAATAAATGAATATATATTAGGTATACCCAATTTTTCGTCTGGTTTTCATTTTCAAGACGAATTAAAATTAATCAAATCGATTATTTAAGGTCAAATCTTTGAAATGAAATAACGAATGCATTATAAAATTCATTCATTGAGAAATCAACGCTGAAAATTTCATTAAATCGGATAATTCCTTGATTTTTTGGTATATTTTTTTGTTCAAACGTTGGGGATAAATTTGTTTTGTAAAACACAGATTTATCAACTAATATAAAAAAAAATATAAAAACTGAAAATTGCACGTAAATGCGTATTTCGACCTAAGGCACGGCGAGGATCCATGCTGTGACATAATATCATATTTTATCATATTTTTATTTTTATTTATTCTTTAATTTTCTTCAAGTTCTTCACGATCAAAGTCATGCCGAATTTCGATCGATTACCATGATCGATTTTGGATGAGTTACGTCACACAATTTCGAAAGAAAAAAACCGGCTAAACAACGCCAAATCCTTTCACTTCATTCATTTTTTTTCTCCCATATACTGTTTTTTATTTCTCCCCAGATAGTCTATTCTCTATACCTTGACAAAGGGTGATAGTTCACCCAAAATATCGGAATTAATCGAACCAGCTGAAAAAAAATTTAAGTCCGGTCATGGACCGGGCACTTTTGCTAGTATATATATATATATTATATATATATTATATATATATATATATAAGAAAGTTACTTGATAAGTAAGGGAAACTCACCTTAAAGCGAGCGGGCTGTAGAATGTTCCTCATTCCAGTAGCAAAACCGACGAGAAGTTCAATTCTATGATTCTTTTGTTTTGTTTATTTTATTTGGTTTTGGGATCATCAGGAGAGAATGTGCACCGTTTCGGGGCCTTCCTCTCAACGGTTTTATTTGCACACTGATGTGAGGTCCCACGGAACATATCCAATGTATCGTACAATCAAATATACAACTGAATAACGTCGAAAAGATGTTTTTAAACAGCGCATGTTATGGAAATGTTGCATGAATCGCATTACGCTTTCGCGAGCACGTGGTGAGATGACGTTTTTACTGCGAATTGTTCCACGGAACATTTCTTTTTATCCATAACCACATCGAACTGTTTTCCGTTATTTCTGTGGGGCGTTTTATGCATTTGGTTCTTTTGTGCAGTTTGATTCCTACTTGGCCCAGAAATTGGTACAGGGAGCTCGCGTCGAATCCTCTTGCTTCAACCTCCACAGCTCTAACAAAAACGCTATACCTTTCTTTTTCCAATTCTGTTTTAAGATCTTCGTACTTGTTGGTTTTATAAACGTGGCTTTGTTCTAATCTAGGGACTAGCAAACAGAGGCTAAAATTCGTTTTTGACAAAATGACTTTAGCCCCCCTACAGAAAATAATTTACCAAAAATCAGGGAATTATCGGATTTTAATGAAATTTTCAGTGTTTATGTATCAATGAATGATCTTTATAATGCATTATTTATTTTATTTCAAAACTTTCTCATTTTTTTCAGGTCCCTTAATTTTGACCCCCCTTATGTTGGGGGCGTAAAATTGCTTCAAGTTGGTCCTAACTTGATACTAATTACAGTATAAATAAAGAGATAAAAGACCGAAGTTATGAATAGAAACAAAAAAAATTTTACAGTTGCGCTTCTATGAGAAAATAAGTACCGAAAATCGAAAAATAAAATGTAAAAAAAAAATATAAAATAATTTTTTAGGAGATTTCTTTTTTACTCATTTCGATAATTATTTAATTGACTATTATCAATAAGATAATAGTCAATTAAATAATTATCGAAAAAATTATACATCGATATTTTTTCTGCGAAAATAGAATTTTTCATCAAAACTTATTACTTCATGAGTATAAAGTAAGGTTTGCATTAAATAGATATTTATTTCTCGAAACTAAAAATATAACATTTTAAACTTAATATCAAGAGTCACATATTTTAAAACAATTAAACTGATTTTCAATATAAAACCATAATGTTAGAACATTAATTGTATGGAAGACAATTAAGACCAAATACATAAAACATAAAATATCTTCCTCTCTATTCAGGAGAGTTAATGTTTGTGTCAGTAATTTAACCGAAAGATTCAATATCTAATAAGTTAAGCTAAGTTCATTTCATTATTACTGTTTCTTGTGAGGTTTTAAGGGGTCAAAAAAGAACAAACAACGGGTAACGAAAAGTAGAAAATGTATTAACAGAAAGTAGACAATACAATAGAGAGATGTGGAAATTACGTCCGACGAATAGAGTTATTGGCACTCGCATTGGCTTGCTTAATCCACAATTATCCCTGTTTATTTATAGGAAGCTGTTGGCGCATTCCATTGGTCTTATAGGGTGTGTCACCTATAACACTATTTTTAATTCAATTATTCCTTTTTAATTAAAAATATTCAAATTCTAATTGATGTTTCTGACTTTTTATCTTTAAATTAACAATTTTTTTTTTTTACTAAAATAAAAAAGATTGCAATTGTCATGTCTAGCCGGAAAATATTGAACCCCCACCATCTTAAATGTTTGTTTTTAATTTTTTTTTTCAATGGATTATTATCGATTGCACACCAATCTATCAGATTGTAAAAAAAAATTCTAAAAAGTTCTTTATTTTTCGAGTTCCCCGTCGTAAATATTGGAAACACTACAAAAAAAAATGTTTTCCTTCTTTGAATGGATTATTATCGTTTACACACCAATCTATCAGATTTTTTTTTTTAAATTCTTAAAAGTTCTTTACTTTTTGAGTCTTTAGGGGTGCTCATTTTCTGTAGGAGACGGTGCTAAATTCATTTTGTCAAAAACCGGATTTTACGTCAATCAAACAACACAAAAAAGTTAAAAATATTATGGCAATTATGGAATACCATACACGAAACGTAAATAATATGCAAATTTTATTTTCAATGAAACTAAATATATTTTTGATTTTTTTACATACAAAAAACGGATTTTACTTGGTTAAAAGTTAAAACGAGTGTGAAAAATTTCTGTAACATTTAATGAATATGTATTTAAAGTAACGCTTTAATTATTTCTAAAAAGAAATGTTTATAAGTATTTTAAAAATATTTTAAAGCCATTATTGAACACGATAAATCAAAATAAATTCAACGTAACTTTTTGTTGAAATTCGGACGATTTTTAATGTATAAAATGTATTAAAAATAAATTGCATATTGTAATAATATTTTTCTTTTTTAATGATGGTCATTATGTTACTACTTATCGATTTAAACAAAGTTTGACCTTAAATAATAGATTTAATTATTTTTAATTCGCTTTTAAAACTCGTAGAAGCTGAATTTTTTGCCAGTCCCTATTCTAATCTTTATTAGAGTTCGCCCTTGAAAATAGAACAATATCTGGTCACAATCCCTTCTTAGTTATTATTTTCGGGTAACCATTACGCCAGCCTGGGAGGTCCACAGATACCTCCCAATCGCCACCAGAATTAAGAAGGTTTTTACCGGATATAGCTTGATGATGTTGGTTGTCTAATGCCGGCATATGCCTTGCCCCCCTCTGTAACAAATTTCTGGGTTAAATCAGATGTCTCAGCCCTCATTAAGTTCTGAATAGATCTTACCAGCTCGCCCAATACACTGTTGTGCCTTCAAGTGTATCTTCCGTTAGCAAGAGCTGTTTTGCAGGAACTGAGGACATGTTCCAGTGTCTGTGGTTTATCCTTACAAAGGGGACAGGTTGGATCGGTTTCTTTTTTCCACTTGACAAGGTTCCTCTTTGACGGAAGCAGGTCGTACGTAGAATGTATTAAAAAGCTTAACTTGATCGGAGCCATATGCCAGATGTCATTCCAAGTAATGGACCTTTGCAATGCCTCCACCCAGCTTGTCCATTGGCCTTGTTGGGACTGTTGAACTCCTTTTATCAGTCTTTTGTCAATCTTTTATTGTCCTCAACGTTCCTTACTTCCTGAATTACTATGTCCCGACGATCTTTGCCGGTAGTCTGTGACCACCACTGCTTTTCACACATCCCTAAACCTTGTCTCCCTGTTTGGGTGAGTCCGATAACTTCCTTGAAAGCTAGGTTGTCTTTAGCGCTTACTATAGTGTCTCTGACTTTCCACTTCCTTCCTGTTTTTAACGTAGGCTTGAAGGATTTGATCGTTTTGTCCTTGGAGTCGTCGACCATCAATTGGAGTCTTATTTTCCCGGATTTGAATTCCTCCATAACTGACTTGAGTGGTAACTTCAATTGTGCTTGTCTGCAGTATAGTGCAACATCAGACAAGCCTGGAGGTAAACCCAACCATTTTCGGGTATATTTATTTATCTTTGACTCCATTGACTCTACTGCACTTATAGAAATTTCATATACAAGGAGGGGACCATAGTATCATTGAAATAAAATCATGCTGAAGGCACCATACCTTGTATTTTCCTTGTAGCGGACAGCGATCGATCTTGTAGAGACCTTCTTGAAATGTCTTGGATGTCTCCTTCATTTGATGGATATCTTTCAAGGACCCATCATACCAACGACCCAAACTTTTCACTGGAACTTCCGAAACAGTAGGTATATATATATATATTAGGTACCACCAATTTTCACTGTGAAATTTAAACCCCCCCCCCCCCAATATTTAACACAATGAAATTTGCATAAAGGTTAATATTTCCATTCGAAAAAAAACTCCTGATGATTTTTTTTTTAAATTCAGCTTACGAAAATAATGAAAATTATGATTGAAAAACAATGTTTTCATTTTTGGCTACGTTAAATCAACTGAAATTTAACGTAGCCAAAAACAAGTTACGACAAGAGGATTTTTTAAAAATTCTATGAAAGATCAATTATTGGTCCGATTTTCACGAAAACTTCCATAACTATTTACCTTTGGATATAAATATGTCTGAAATACTTTTTTCCTAAAATATATTAGGGGAACATTTTTACGAGGTCTACCGCCTCACCTATTTTATTTTATGAGAAATGAACCGGGAAAAAAACTTATCTTTAT
>CM042143.1:41774524-41854524 GCA_023376005.1 Doryteuthis pealeii | reverse complement strand
AACAAAAATTTTAGAGTCATTCAAGTTACGTACATTAAAATCATTTTTATTTTATGTTTAAGGTAAGAACATATCATACACTGTTTTGTTTATATACGAAATGTTAACTACATCGTATTTTTATTATAATTTTTGTTTTATTTTTATTACAATACGAATACAACTATGTTTACTTAGTTACGAAATAAGTAGTTATAATTTAACTTCCTATTTTTGTAAAAGACTTTTCTTTCTAAAATTCTTTTGTTTTTAATTTTTCGTATATATACAAAGTTGAGTTATATTATATTTATTAAATAAACGAAATAAAATTTATTAAACAATAATAAGCGCTTATTATTTATTTAATAAATAATAAGCGCTTATTATTGTTTTTTTACTTCGCTCTTTCTTACCAAATAAATATTTGTAAGATAGATTATTTCATTTCATTTCTAACTAAATTAATATTTTAAAGACAGGAATAAAAAGATTGCGATATGAATAAGATTTGATTTTTCGTTAAAACATACTTTTGCTGTCCGAAGCAAAATAATTTTTTTCTAACTCGCTATAAAAAATAATTCAATTGATAAAGACTCGTACAAATTATAAATTGAGCAAGATTATTTTCTCTTCTTTTCACGAAAAGTTTCACTGAAACTCCAGTTTGAAAATAATAATAGTATTTGGGGACAATTTTAAATTCAGTTTTTAATTGCTTGATAAGTTAGAAATAGATTGTAATTTATTTCTTTGAATTTTTTCTACATGACAATTCAAATCTAGTTCTTAACGATAAAGAGAATGCAATATCTATTTTTGCTTACATTTTAAAACGTCTTCATTAGTTCTCTAAACTATTAAGACTTTTTTTTAAAACCATTAGTATTAATTACAAAACAACTCGTTTTATCATTTTTTTTATTTACATTTATACAACCCTATACTGGTGACTGATTTTTATTGACATTTAAAATCTTATTTTAAAAAAATGTAACCGTAAACTTGTGTTTTGAAACAATTTTCATTTTTCTACAATTTTTTGTGCATGACAACAATTTAAATTAAGTGTGTGTACATTGTACAATAAAAGTTAGTTTCAAAAACATACGATAAATATAAATAAATATTTAGAAAGATTATAAAAAAACGAATTTATTTTACGTTAAAATTTAGTTTGTCGCTAACATTTTCATTGTTTCTTTCTTTCTTTCTTTATTTCTTTCTTTCTGCTGCTAAAAACAGCCAGGCGAGTCGCTAACATTTTCGTTGTTTCTTTCTTTCTTTCTTTCTGCTGATAAACAGTCAGGCGAGCCTCCGCTGATAGACCAAGTATTAGCAGCAGCAGCAGCTATGCTATGGCTTTCGAAAAATCGTTTGATTTTTGTTTGATTAATCGATTAAATCCCTTAATCAGTAAAAATCAATAACCAAATTTGGAATTTTTCTTAGTTAGAACGATATCAATGTGTATGCAAGATTTTGAATCTGAGTGACCTCCCGTTTTTTTGTTATACGTCGACACGTACATACCAAAATCTCTGTTTTATATATTAGATATAAGTTGAAAATGGAAGCGAATCCGACGGTATGTTGAAAGGAATATATATATATATATATATATATATATATATATATATATATATATATATATAAGAACAATCAAGGTATTTTTTACTTAGCCATGTTAGTACTACTTTATGACTACACCACTTGGACTCTGACTTTCTATTGACAACTATACCTACATAAACATATGTATACAAATACCTATACACATATATACACACGCACACACATATATCTATATACATACGCACACATATATACACACGCACAGATATATATGTATACACATACATGTACCTATATGGGGCTAACCTTAATCTCATGCTACTTATTTATATAACTAACTAATACATCTTTATATATATACACACACACTTGCTCACTTGCGTGCACCCAATTGCATTCGGGCAGCATGTGTAGTGTCATAGTTACATCTCAAATAAAGATGCTATAAACGAGTTGTGGTTTCAAAAACTACAAATATACTAAAACAACCTTCACACGTCGAAATCATATCCCGTTCGCTACACCTTCTGATATACAACTAGTATACTATAATTTGCGAAATGTCTTGCCAGTTATAAAGCTATCTAAAACTATATTAACATTTTTTTAAAGTTATTGGCGTATTAGATATATACATATTAGAACATTCCTCTTATACAACTATGTATAAGCTCTTCATTTCATCTTCTTTAATATTTGTATTTCTCTTTTATTAAGTTTGCTGAAGCAAATAAAAAAATGTTCTTGTCAATTCACAGTGAATTGTTTTTGTATATCTATCCACACGAGGATATGTCATATTACGCATTGGCTTAAATAACAAAGTGTCCAGGTTTGTTCAATCTTAACCAAAAAAATGCTAGCGGTGAGTTAGTATTACCAATACCAACAAACACACGAAGACAACTTTCCCACATCAAAATCATAGCTCGTCCACAGTTTCACCCGTATATTCATATACATTCATCGTATAAATGTCAAATGTGAGTCTTGTTTAATTAGATTCGATTTCTTATTTGCTTTTATCTCTTCAAAATGTCTAGGCACGTCATACGCTATCACGTGATGTCAAAGAAGACAAAAAGAAAATAATAATAAACTTGATATAATTACCGTCTTTACCAACAGATCACATATCACGTAAGGAGGACAAAACATCGTCTCTAACAATCAACTAATTCAACATACAATAAACTTCATTTTCTTGAGAGTCACAAAACAACATACACACGTTTTAATCGTTAATAATAATTTTGACTCATATTATTTTTCAAGGTTCACATGGCAAGTTTCAAGATTGACCTATTTGCCTAGGAGTTTTTAGATAGCAAGAAGAAGAAAAAAAAATAAAGACAATTATATATTAGACTAGTAAAGCTATCCTGCGTTGCCCGGGATTCAAAAAGTTAGAAATAAATTAGAGGATTAGTTGGTTGGCTATCCTGAACAAGAGGGTCTCGTCAGGACAAAAAGAAAAAGGAAAATGTTTTTTCGCAACTAATTTTTCTTGTTATGCATACGGAAGATCTACTCAGACAATTTATCAGTTTTGAAAAAAATATTTTCTTATGATTTTAAAAGGGAGACCTGATTTATATATATATATATATATATATATATATATATATATATATATATATACTATGGGGCGTACGCTATCATCGTAGGAAATATAATCCTAGTCGATGCTGTTTGTGTTTCACTTGGGAAAGGCAACAATTACGCCGAAACTTTCACCGAAAGATTAATTTTTGAGTGCCAAAAAAGAACAGTCTCTTTGGTCTTTGTTGATTCACTGAATAGACGTGAATTTTGCAGTTTCTTGAAATGTGCACTACCACACTTTACAACATTTACCATAATGAACTATGGGCTTCATAAAAATTCCAAAAGAAAAACACAGAGTACTCATATCATCGTCTACACGCTGTGAAAAAATGTCTTGGGTGACAAATTGTAAAAAAATATAGTTCATTCTCGGCAACAGCGGTATTCACCAACACGAACTTGGTGTGGAGAGAGGGTAGCGAATTGTTTCAGCAGAGACTCTGGCTATTCTGTATGCTTAGGCTGATTATTTGACTGTCTTATCGGACAAAAATGCGTGTTACTTTTATGTGGATTCAGTCTCTTTGTCTTATGAGAATCGCCAAAGGCTCATTAATCATGAGCGGGTTCTACTTGACCGAGGTCAGCAAAGTTTGCCCTACTTATTTGATGTTAACGCCTTTCAATAATCGTTACAGTTATCGTTCAAAATAATTTTAAACGAGGAAAAACTTGATGATTCATTCAATATCAATTTTTGGGGAGTCAATGTGTTAATGTAGTTCAAAATTATCTTAGACGTTTTAGATTTATTTCACCCATAAATGGGACACCCTAATAGGCGCTAACACTCCACATAGGAATAATGACAACGAAGTCAGTTAAACAATTATATACGGTAAAAAATGTGTCTTCACAATCATTTTAAACTGGTAAACACTTCATTACCCCAAACAGATCTATTTGACCCAAGGAAGAATTCGGGAATACTTTCTAGTGCTCCTGAATTAGAGCCTCACCAACGTATGTAGTTTAGTGTCAATCTCAGGACAATGTGTGTGTGTGTGTGTGTGTGTGTGTGTGTGTGTGTACGGGGGAACTCTGTTTTATATGTGCTGATTATTTCACTTTGTTTTGTTATCAGTGCTTAAATTCTAAAAAGTTCTCAATTTTCTGTTGGCCTTATTACAGTAAATGGCCGGATATTCATTATGCACTAAGAGAGAGAGGGGGAGGGAGGTAGTGAGATATGGTTGGGGTAGAAAGAGAAACAGAAGGAGAGGGGGACAGAAAGAGAAACGATTGATTACAAACAAGAGAGGACTGGCCAGGTAAATTGTACAAAAAAGTAGAGACGTCAAAGTAAACAGGTGAGTTTCTAACAATTGGTGTTTATATTCTTATGATATTTCAATGGCATTAATTACATCGGCTTGTAAATTCGTTCATTAAAGACACAAGAAGAGAATGAATAACGTTTGTTGGCGGCCGTTGCCTTTCATTTTATTTAACCCGTTCTTTATGAACGAACTATTTTCAGAAAATTTGCAAAATAGAGGCTATATTCTAACATGACAATTAATCCTGAAAAAAAGAACAAGAAATAAACTATAAACATGACAATTTGGTTAGTTGGTTGGTTGGTTGGTTGGCTGGTTGGTTGGTTGGTTGGCTGGTTGGTTGGCTGGTTGGTTGGTTGGTTGGTTGGATTTTACGGTATGTCAACTCTTGTAGGGTTATTTTATGTCGGAAGACATTTGTTTTATTCATTCTTGTTGGGCATTTAATTTTTTTTTTTCAACTCAATTTTTAAACACATGTTGTATCCATTTAACCCATAGATATGACCCTAACAGGTACTACCACTTCGGGTCAGGATGGACCTGGGAGAAATGGTGATGAAGGGATACTCCATATTCCTCAGAGTTCCAAAATAGGAACTTCACCACGAGAAGCAAAACTGATGATAAAAAGGGTTGGGGGTTTGCCATAAGGCAATAGGGATGGGACAATCATATAGGTACTAGGGCTTGACGTGACCAGCTGATTGATCGGAGGGCGTCTTTCCGACCGCGCATCTAAAGGGCAAAAGGTGTTGAATGTCATAGACTGCTCAGCCACCAGGATTCCGTCCCTAAGCATTATGGGTCGCCACCCGCGACCAGCAGGTGGCTCCATTAGGGGTGTCTTAACCCTCTGCAGAGGTGCAGTCGGTGTATTCTACTACTGGGCTGCATGATAATTTGATCAGCAAATGTGTGTGATAGCATAAAAACAATAAAGAACTTATTTTCAATGATGATATTTTGAAAAACAAACTTTACACAATCATACACCACAGTGGGGCCTCTTAGTGATTTTTCTATATATAAACATTCAATAGTTCAACGAACAACCATAAGAGAATACCTTACATTGAGCTATTATCTTTAACAATAATAAAACTCTGTCTCTTTACCGTTAGCGATGAAAATGTCGCTCTGCCTGCAAAAGGGTTAATCTTCATATTTTACATCGATATTTGAAATGAGGATATTAATTCAAGAAGATGAAATAAAGAAAAAAGTAACTTAAGAAAAAAAAATATAACTTAAGAAAAAAATCTAAGAAGTAACGAAAGAAAACGTAACGAAAGAAAACCAAACTAGTCTCCTATTTATTTCCAGGGAAACTCAAACAGACATTGTATATGAGAAGGAAGTTCAGCTGGTATATCAGTCCAGGCCCAGATATATGAAAAATTAACGCCAAAAGGGGTATAATGGTATTAATTCTCACATGGGGATAAATTTCTAATTCCAATATACTGGTAAATTACCATTCTTGATATACTGGGGAAATAATTCCAAATTCTAATATATGAGTAAAGTACTGAAATATTTAAAGGTGGAAGCGTTAAGTACCGCTATTTTCAAGTTCGGATACTGAATGAAAAGGCAGAAGACACAAGTAAAAGTTAACAATTTAAATGAAAGGGAAAGATAGAAGAAGAGATAGATATGTGGGGGATTAAAATAAAATTAAAATAAAAAATTTAAAAATAAATAACAAACTCCTATGAGCCTTCCGCGCATGTGCGAGAAAAAGGACCCACTTCCTACACCCAAGAGAATTTAGGCCTTAACTGGGTCTAAGTCGCTCCTACTGATCAGAGATATTCCCTTGCCATTTGGCGACTATGACCCGTGAATAAAGCCTAAATCATAAAATCACCTTCTGCCTTAGTCTCTTTCTTTTTCGTTCCCTGAATTCTTTTCTTTTCAGTGCGACCACCAAATGAGATGGGGTAAAACCCTAAGAACATTCAACAAGAATATCCAGCTACCTTTAAACGTTTAAAACACCAAAACCTCTTGCTACTCCATAGATAAAGTAAAAGTGTAAGGGAATGGTTGCAACCTTGATGTTATTTGATCTTAACTGATAAAAGTCCGGGTAACAAAAGTAAATTGTTGTAATAATAGTTTTGAATTATTGAAGATGCAAATAGTCTTCGAGTTGTTTTGTCCTTGAAGAGTTGATTTCTCGTTGAATTGAAAGCAGTCTTTGAGTAGGAATAATTTATGGGTATTTCTTTTAAAGTCGAAGTTGTCGACTTGAATTTATGGATTTCGTTGGAAAGTCAACCAACCTATTATTTATCGGCAGAGACGGGCTGAGGAATTACTTTCGGTGGTGGTTATCTTTTTACTGCCGTTCTGAATTCTTTGAAGAGTTTTTTCTTTGGGTTTTTCTTTTTGGTTGGTGTAGCTGAATTTGTTCAATTTCAAGGTTAACTCCTGGGAGAGAGTGGCGCTTATGTTAGTAGTTTCCAATCCAGTCTGAGGGAATGAACTCCTGGGAGAGAGTGGCGCTTATGTTAGTAGTTTCCAATCCAGTCTGAGGAATGAACTCCTGGGAGAGAGTGGCGCTTATGTTAGTAGTTTCCAATCCAGTCTGAGGGAATTAACTCCTGGGAGAGAGTGGCGCTTATGTTAGTAGTTTAATCCAGTCTGAGGGAATTAACTCCTGGGAGAGAGTGGCGCTTATGTTAGTAGTTTCCAATCCAGTCTGAGGGAATTAACTCCTGGAGAGAGTGGCGCTTATGTTAGTAGTTTCCAATCCAGTCTGAGGGAATAACTCCTGGGAGAGAGTGGCGCTTATGTTAGTAGTTTCCAATCAGTCTGAGGGAATAACTCCTGGGAGAGAGTGGCGCTTATGTTAGTAGTCTGAGGGAATTAACTCCTGGGAGAGAGTGGCGCTTATGTTAGTAGTTTCCAATCCAGTCTGAGGGAATTAACTCCTGGGAGAGAGTGGCGCTTATGTTAGTAGTTTCCAATCCAGTCTGAGGGAATTAACTCCTGGGAGAGAGTGGCGCTTATGTTAGTAGTTTCCAATCCAGTCTGAGGGAATTAACTCCTGGAGAGAGTGGCGCTTATGTTAGTAGTTTCCAATCCAGTCTGAGGGAATTAACTCCTGGGAGAGAGTGGCGCTTATGTTAGTAGTTTCCAATCCAGTCTGAGGGAATTAACTCCTGGGAGAGAGTGGCGCTTATGTTAGTAGTTTCCAATCCAGTCTGTGTTAGTAGTTTCCAATCCAGTCTGAGGGAATTAACTCCTGGGAGAGAGTGGCGCTTATGTTAGTAGTTTCCAATCCAGTCTGAGGGAATTAACTCCTGGGAGAGAGTGGCGCTTATGTTAGTAGTTTCCAATCCAGTCTGAGGGAATTAACTCCTGGGAGAGAGTGGCGCTTATGTTAGTAGTTTCCAATCCAGTCTGAGGGAATTAACTCCTGGGAGAGAGTGGCGCTTATAGTAGTTTCCAATCCAGTCTGAGGAATTAACTCCTGGGAGAGAGTGGCGCTTATGTTAGTAGTTTCCAATCCAGTCTGAGGGAATTAACTCCTGGAGAGAGTGGCGCTTATGTTAGTAGTTTCCAATCCAGTCTGAGGGAATTAACTCCTGGGAGAGAGTGGCGCTTATGTTAGTAGTTTCCAATCCAGTCTGAGGGAATTAACTCCTGGGAGAGAGTGGCGCTTATGTTAGTAGTTTCCAATCCAGTCTGAGGGAATTAATCCTGGGAGAGAGTGGCGCTTATGTTAATAGTTTCCAATGCAGTCTGAGGAATTAACCCCTGGGAGAGAGTGGCGCTTATGTTAGTAGTTTCCAATCCAGTCTGAGGGAATTCCTGGGAGAGAGTGGCGCTAGTTTCCAATCCAGTCTGAGGGAATTAACTCCTGGGAGAGAGTGGCGCCTATGTTAGTAGTTTCCAATCCAGTCTGAGGGAATTAACTCCTGGGAGAGAGTGGCGCTTATGTTAGTAGTTTCCAATCCAGTCTGAGGGAATTAATTCCTGGGAGAGAGTGGCGCTTATGTTAATAGTTTCCAATGCAGTCTGAGGGAATTAACCCCTGGGAGAGAGTGGCGCTTATGTTCGTAGTTTCCAATGCAGTCTGAGGGAATTAACTCCTGGGAGAGAGTGGCGCTTATGTTAGTAGTTTCCAATCCAGTCTGAGGGAATGAACTCCTGGGAGAGAGTGGCGCTTATGTTAGTAGTTTCCAATCCAGTCTGAGGGAATAACTCCTGGAGAGAGTGGCGCTTATGTTAGTAGGAATTAACTCCTGGGAGAGAGTGGCGCTTAGTTAGTAGTTTCCAATCCAGTCTGAGGAATTAACTCCTGGGAGAGAGTGGCGCTTATGTTAGTAGTTTCCAATCCAGTCTGAGGGAATTAACTCCTGGGAGAGAGTGGCGCTTGTTAGTAGTTTCCAATCCAGTCTGAGGGAATTAACTCCTGGAGAGAGTGGCGCTTATGTTAGTAGTTTCCAATCCAGTCTGAGGGAATTAACTCCTGGGAGAGAGTGGCGCTTATGTTAGTAGTTTCCAATCCAGTCTGAGGAATTAACTCCTGGGAGAGAGTGGCGCTTATGTTAGTAGTTTCCAATCCAGTCTGAGGGAATTAACTCCTAGATCATCACTGGGCTACATCGAACCGACCACTGCTTATTTTCAGCAACTGTCCCCGATGAATGTGGGGACGATGACGTAGAAAAAAGGGTAGAAGAACTTGGTGCCTCACTGTTTTAGTCCTACTATTTGACACTGATGGCTTTTATCGTCACGTCATAGTTAACTTTTTGTTTAGTTTAAAGGAAATTTCCACAGATAACCTAGGAGGTAGCTGGGAATTTCTGATATCCCCTCCCTAAAACAAAATTTAAAAGTTATATTCATTACAAATACGGTGAACAAATGTACTTACTCTTACTAAGATACGTTTAAATCTTCTTCTTCTTCTTCTTCTTCTTCTTCTTCTTCTTCTTCTTCTTCTTCTTCTTCTTCTTCTTTGTTGCATGTCTTAAAGTCTTGGTTTCCAACAGACAAATGTCATCTGAATTGTATTTTACACTGACAACAAACCACATCCTATCTCCCATTGTCTGTCTTATCCCAACAATAATATCCAATTGTAATCGCCCAGCAGAAAAGTCTATCCTTGCTGACAGTTTAAACCTGACATCGCCAACTTAATTTTCTCTTTAGAGGTGAAATGTTTTATAAATAGCAATTTGATTTAAAGAAAAGTTCCACAAAGTAAACCATCTCGACTGAATTAGATGCCATCTTGGAGTATTCATTGGAAATGTTTACATTCGGTTTTTACCTTAAGTATAGATAAATTGATTGATTAGTTGATTTTAACGGCATGTTAATCCGTCTAGGGTTATTTTATACCTAGAGTTCAGGGAATCTCGTTCAGTATATATCTATATTTTCATTTTTAGTATAGTTGTTTCTGTAGGTGTTTTTTTATGGGTCAGAGTAAACCTGGGAGTAATGGCAATGAAAGGAAGGAAATTGACAAATTTATGCGTCACGTCAAAGCGTCTAGTTGAAATGTAATATTACCAGTCGCAACCTGGAAATTGACTACCTGTTAATTTGGACGGGAACTAAGGGCCAAAAATTAAGCAAAACATTTGTCTTTCCAGGAGAGGAAACGTTGGCGGATATTTAAAAAAATTCAAAGCTTTTGTGAAGCCCGGGGCGAATTTTCAAGTCTTTAGACACAGGAGCTACTGCAATATCACCAAGAGGCTAATGAGTCATCATACACATTTTTTAAAGACAGCGACAACTAATAAATTAGTATGAATACGACCGCATGGTCGGGGGAACCATCCCAGTTGACCCCTTTGGTTGGTTGGTTGGTTGGTTGGTTGGTTTTTATGACATGTCAACCCACTGGGTCACTTTATGTTGATGACGTTTTGTTCTATTCATTCTTGATGGGTATTCAATTTTTTAACACATTTCTTGAAACTAATTTTGTTCTATTCAACACATAGATGGATCCCTAACAGGTACTACCACCCCGGGTCAGAGTGGACCTGGGAGTAAAGATAAGGAAGATGTACTCTACATTCCCCAGAGATTCAGAGCTGGAACCTCAGATAAAGTTTAACCTCATACCCAGGACAATAAAACCCTAAGCCACCACCTTCTAGCACATACATTATAAAAAGGGATCTGGCTTGCCATAAGAGCAATAGGGTTGGCACAATCATATAGGTGCTAGCGCTTGACGTAACCAGTCGATTGATTGGAGGGGGTTATCTCCGACCGCCCGTCAAGCCTAAGTAAGGACGAAAGTGGAGTGTTGTATGACATGGACTGCTCAACCACCAAGTTTCCATCCTTAAGCATCACGGGTCTTTATATTATATACCCTTTTACTCGGGAATGCAATTGCGAGAGAGAAACGGGATGAGGAGATAATAGATTTGGTTCTTACTTGTTTTCTCTTTTGCTTGTTAACTCGTTGTCCGCCATATTCTTCAGGGCTGATTCTTACTCTAGTGGGCTCTGCTGTTCAGTTGACTTTTTCTGTCTAGTTGGGCTGGGTATCTGTGCATTCTTGTTTGTTAATCAATAAAGCAAGACTTTGTTGTTTTCTTTATAACTTTTCTTAAAACAATCCCAGCCCAAAACCGAGCTATCATTGAGTCTTTTATTTGGCAGCATTATCTATTGGGAAAACATTTCCAATTAATAACCGACCAACAGTCTATATCATTTATGTTCGATTGTAAAAGACGGGGGGGGATAAAAAATGAATAGATTACAAGATGGCGTCTAGCACTCTCGTTATTCTTATAATATAATTTATTGTTCAGGGAAACAGAACCACACTGCTGATACATTATCATTATACCATTATTCAACCACTAACTCGAACAAATTAGTGGAGGTCCACAATTCTTCATGTCACTCCGGAGTTACACGCATGGCTCATTTTGTACTTAACCCGTACAAAATGAGCCATGCGTGTAAATTTACCGTATTCAGTAGACAATATAAAGAAAATGATTAAAACTTGTCTGGTATGCTCTGAAATAAACCCCCATAAAAATGGGGGTTTATTTCAGAGCATTTAGAGAATGAAGGTCATATAATAAAGGCTACACAACTATTTGAGAGACTTAACATTGACTTCAAGGGGCCACTACCAACGAACACTGAAAACCGGTATATGTTGACAGTTGTCAACGAATTTAGCAGATTCCCATTCATTTTTCCCAGCAAGGACTTGTCCTCTTAAACCGTTATTGATTGTTTGTAGAGACTCTTCTGCATATTTGGACCACCTGCGTATATTCACTCAGACAGAGGAAAATCTTTTATTTCTAAAGAATTAATTTCATTTTTGAATACTCGTTGGGTAGCTCGGAGTTACTCGGCTGCTTATAATCCGTGTGGTAATGGTCTAGTAGAACACTATAACAGAATAATATGACGAACAATATCTCTGGCTCTGCGTTCTCAGGGTCTACATCCCCCACCCCACCTCTCTGTAGGAGACGGTACCCCCACAGGGTCTTCATTGCATTAGGAGCATGCTATGTACAGTTACTAATGAAACCCCGCACGATAGAATGTTTCATCACCAACAGAGGACTGCAGATGGTCGTTCGCTTCCTGCTTGGTTATCTCAACCCGGAACCGTGTTAATGAGACCACACGTTCGACAAAATAAGTTTGAACCGATGGTGGACTTATTCGATGCTAACCCTAATTACGCACACGTACGCTTGCAAGATGGACGTGAAACTACAGTTTCGCTGAGAGACTTAGCTCCCCCAGGTAACAGATTAACTGATCTCCAACTTGAAGGAACTAACATAACCGATCAAAATTCTTCAAACGGTTTCAATCTGGCGCCCGAGCGAGAAAAGAAGAATGCTGACGCTAACCAAAACCTCCCAACAGTTTAAATTCCAAAAGTTCAAGAAGGTCCGATGCCTGAACAAAGCGGAGATGTACCGAAAACTGATTCTCCGGTCGTACATCGTTCTTCGCGTATCAAACAAAAGCCAACTTTCTTAAAAGATTACATTAAATAAAATATTTAAACTAATCTTGCAAATAATAAGCATTGTTCTTTGATCGGTGAGGAAGAATGTCGTGTGACTTATTATACTACTCCCACCGCTACCCTCTTATTCTAGTTGTTGTTGATATTACTACTACTACAACTAGTACAACTATTAAAAAAAACCGTAGTCTATCGTTTCATTCGTTCATTAGCTACGTTCTACGTATAGTAAAGCTAAACTTCTGCTCCTAGCATACTACAATTTACTAAACAAAGAAAAAGAAAAAAACGTAAAAGATGCGCCAACCGTGACTCGTATCCAAATTCAAAAACTTCTTCAATTTTGCACAAATAAGATTTTTTTAAATAATTAAGGAATCTCTAGAAGCGGTACTTACACTTTCGATCGCACTTTGGAGTTTCCAGAAGGTTCGTAAATTATTACCGCCAAAAAGAAAAATACCAAAATCGGAGCCGATAGGCACGTATATAAACGGTAATACAAATCATGAAGTCAGACTGCCTTTACCCACGCAGGTAGTAGGGACTCGACCCAGAGTCGGCTCTTACCCACGCGGATAGTAGGGACTTTGACCGATCATTCAACATGTAAGCAGCAGAGACGGCGCTGCACACCACCAAGGTGGGACTTTAACTCGGCCGTAAGCACGTTGCATGATACCTTTGATGAACACCCCAAGCACTTAACTTCCGACGAACAAACACGACAGACAGACGCTGAGATGCTGATAACATTTAGCACCACGACAACTCACCAAGCCAATCGCCCGTCTGCGGGCAACTATCCTAATATGATACCCAGCCTGCCATTTCGACCAACAGATGAGACATTTGTCTTCAAGTAGTGAGTAACTGACACCTTTCTTTGTTTATCCAGTTTTTTACCGACCAACGACCATCGGAATCTATTTAATTGATGTTATTAACCATATACCCTGTGTTTGTTTCCCCCCCCCCCACACACACACACACTTTCTTACCTAACTGGCGTTTAATCATTTATCGTCATCCTTAATATTGTTAGCGGGGTCGGCCTCTTTTCTCACCAGTCGGAATTCGTTTTCACCGACAGGAATTCACTCTCACCAACCCCCTACAAGGTAAACAAATGTTACTTTATTCATCATCTACACTAGGACTTTTCAAAGTGATTCATTTAGAGTCTTTGGGGGGATAACATTTTGGCATTGAGGTTGAATTTACTAGTTTGCTTTTATAAATTACTAGATCATGTAGACAAGTTGCCAGACCCTAAGCTTTGTGCAACTGTTGAGCCCATTTTACAAGCTAAGTTTGTATATGATGGAATCGAGGTTTAATCATGTGCCTTATTTACAAAGCAAACGGAGAAGCACTTTGAATAGAGAACGTGGTGATTTACGGTTCAAAATCACAGCCTAATATTCATGATCTTCCCACTGCCTACCAAACCCATCATTCCCATTGTTATATCAAGCCGGTAGGAGTAAGCGTATAGTAGTATGAGAAGTTCTTATAATAAGTTGGAAGGCTCAGAGTAACCTTCCAACGTGGGTACATGTGTGTGTACATAAATTACTGCGACAAAGAAGTTATAAAATATAACAAACATAGACTTTAATACGTGAGTACATAGAGAAATACATTCAAGACAGGAATACATATACTCATCACAAAAAGTACAGCAATATATTACATATATATGAAGAATGTAGGACTTAAGTCCTAAGGAAGTGAATCAGAGTTTCTATAGGAATGTCACTTACTGATAGCTGGTTGGGGGGGGGCAAAGCCCCCCACTTAAGGGTAAGAAGCACAAGCGCTTAAACCATGTGAAGTGGTTGCCGGTCCCTCTGGAGAGAGAGTTAGAATTTTCTCGGTCCCCCACTGAAATAGTCTAGCCCTCTACTGGCGAAAACCTGCAGCAAGGGAAGATAACTCTTCTGGACCCCACAACGATCTAAACAGGGGCAGACAATCGTTACAGTAGCAAAGGAAAAACAAAAACAGGTTGATTTTCAATAAATTATATTGATGATAAGAAAAGGTCGTAGACTTTAGCAGTGTTGCTAGTGATATATGTATGGTTCGAGGCTCGGTGATACGGGTGTAGCGTAATTATTATGATCTACGGAGAATTTGGGGATTGAAAAGAAAATGGTAATCGGATTTCTGGAGAAAGAGAAGAAAAAGAAATAAGAACAAAAAGAGGTTAAAGTTTGGAAGGGTAACGAGAGCCAGCTATCCATCGACCAATGACCCCAGAACTAGATTTAAGAATAACAACGGACGTCCCAGGACGGAAGCGGATGTGTCCTTTCCTCCATCCTCGGGACCACAAAGAGAAAAATCGGTCTTTTTCGTCAGAGGCAGACGTGGGTTTTTGTGTTTTCCACAGTGACATGTCTAGGATAACAACGAACAACGCGCATGAAAGTGATTTACGATAGAACAGCTTGACCTACCGCTGTCTGTCTGTCTGTCTGTCTGTCTCTCTCTCTCTCTCTGAAAAAGAACCCACGAACCTAGAAAGAAATAAACAACCCCTTTTTGACTATACAACTTTCGCACGTTGTTACTCTGAACTAACAACGGCTACCACTACAACTCGACCTTGACCCCTAGCAACATACGATAGTTGACGCTGGCAGTGATGTGGGCACAATGCGTATTAGAGATGTGGTTAGAAAGCCTGGTAGTTGATGGTCCGATTCGGTGTTAGTCGAAACGAGATGTGGTTCGAGTCTCAGCGATATGACGGTTAGAGCGGCTAGCGATGTGGGTAGAATGCGTGATAGGAAATGTTGGTAGGAAGTTGATGGTTTGATGGCCTGCAACGGTGGTGATGATAGTCAAAACGAGATGGTGGTTGGTTCCTTTAAGAGAAGGGTTAGGAGGGAAAGCTTCAGTCGGGTCGACCGGTGTCAGGATGGAGGAGGGTAAGGAGGTGACGAGTGATGTCTGCTTGTCTTGTTGTGGTGGCTAGTGTTCAGCGCGCCCCTCCTGTGTTCTTCGGCTGATGGCTGGTTGGTGTTCGAACGCCCTCCTTTCTGTCTTATCGGCTCTGTCGCCGCTGAACTGCTTGCCGGTCATCAAAGTCGGGGAATTTATACTTTTTTTCGGGTCGAGGCCTTCTTTATTTTACGGTATCAGAAAAATGATAGTTGAATTATCTCCCCCTGCTGTCAGAGAGCGAATCGCCAATATACGATATTGGCGCCAAATTTAAACCCCATGACGAAAGGTACTTATCAAGGGGACCATTAACCAGGCGTGTCACTTTAACAAGCGCTCCCTTCACCTTCCATTTATCGTATGAATTTTCACTAGACGCGATTTTCAAGCGCTCCTTATCAACTGCGAGTAGAATTGTATTCTAGCACATCTTCATCATCAAACAGCGAGTGGTACATCCAGTGCAACTTCACCTTACCCCAACAAGATAAGTCTGTAGCAAATGCCACTAAATTTGCAACACCCTTGTATTTTTGAATATATATTGTTGTTTTTTCTTCTTTTATCCGAAATGATTTGCTAGCCACCGGGAGATTTTAAGGACCATATTACCTTTAGGCACCCCTTTTTGATCTCGATTAAGAAAGGATATGTTTTATATTTACACCGTCAATATCCGGTTGTTTGTTAGGGATTAGGGTTAGCGGTTAGGGTTAGGGGTTAGTTTTATAATTTTTTAAATCTAAAAATCGTCTGTTAAAACAACAGTTTGACAGTGTAAATGAAAAACATGTCCTTTCTTAATTGAGATCAAAAAGGGGTGCCTAAAGGTCATATGGTCCGATTTTAAGATCTCCTTATCTACCATTGTCATTCCTCTTAATGACGAAGGTCACGGATTGATCGAAAATTGAAAATTCTGATTTTATCTTGATAATTTCTTTTCAATATTTCAGCATGTGCCAATCCATATGCGTGCACACGAGTTTTTTCATTTAGCCAAAAATCACGGCTCTGTCAACATTCGGTTGGTGTTCTGGCCTGTTAGGTGAACTTGTTAACATTTTGTATTTTTGTATTATAGTGGGTGTATTGGGTTTAGTGAATTTTGTGAATCAGGAGATACCTTTATTTCTGTTATAGGGATGCTCAAGGATTGCCAAGGGAGATAATTTTTTTAAATTTCTTAATTTTAAAACAATTACCAAAAATCACGGAATTGTCCAATTTTAATGAAATTTTCACCAAATTTTTTTCCGACGACTTGAATTTATAACGATTAGCTTATTTTATTAAAAATATACTTTTTTATTAATTCAGAATGGACCTTTGACCATTTGAAGAGAAAAAATTCCCGGTCCCTAATTTAAAAAATTTTTTTTCTCTAAATTGATGCAAAAAAAATTATTTCATCAAAGTTAAACTGAGTTTTTTACTACCTTAAAAATGTCAAGGTCAATTTTACAAGTCTTGAAGCATCCGGGACTAACATGAAAATTTAACATAAGATAGCCCTGGATTATATCTTTGAGAAAATCTAAGTTTAAAAAAATCGCTATGATGTGTTGCATTTTTATGCGCTTGATTTTTAAGATTTTTTAAATATTGTGAATTTCAAGTATGGATGACAAAACGGGCCAAAATATCTCCCTTTCCGAAAAGGGATTTTACCATGTCAGTTTCAACGATTTCAACGCATTTCACAAGTTACTCGAATTCATTCATTGAAGGAAGACTAAGTGGACCGGGGAGTCGGTAGACGTATATGCCAACAGTATCAAGAGGTTGGCAGGACTAGCCAGATATGTAGGACGAGGGCTGGACCAAACAGCGAAATTGGCCTTCGTAACTGATTTATTTCCTCATGCAACATCTTTCCTCTTCTGAAGAAGAAGGGATCTTTTAACTAAGGCTAGGTACTAGATAGATGTACCGTTCAAGTCTTTTTTCCTCCATATTTTTAACTGTCTTTAAACCACTAGTAGACAACCATGTCCTCATGACCTAGGCATACATCGACCAGACTACTCTCTTGCCTATTCTGCCCTTTCACTCTGGACTCAATTTATTTTGTGTAGTCCCTCAATTTCACCGACTATCCTTGACTATCCTTCCGGGTCGAGTTTTCCTCACTGCATCCTCTGCTGTCCTCTCTGTCTCCGGATTTGATTCTGTTGGGCTTGATGCCAGACTCACAGTTTCCCTTAATATATTTTCCTGGAGTATTTGTGAGGCAGGACTCACCTCTCTACAAGGTATTGGGGTTGCTGATGCCTCGCTATTTATGTGGTAGGACTGGTGACCCAGTGATGGTAACGGGGTTGCTTCTGCTGTTTTTTTTGGGTTTTTTCAAGTCTATTCTATTACGTCGACGCAGTTGCCCCTCAACATTGATGTGGTATGACGTTGTATCCAGTCTTTGCACCACAATTGCCTTTTCCCATTCTTTCTGTCCTTTCACATGCGTTTTCACACGCACTACATCTCTAGGAAATAAAGGTTGAAGTGATTTCACCTTGTGGTTGAAGTACTGCTCTTGTTTCTTGCTGTTGTACTTTATAATATTTTTCAGGTTCCTGGGTATTTCTGGTCTCAGCAGATCTTCTCTGGTTGGAAGAAGCGTATTCGTTCTCCTTGACATTAGCTTCTGTGCAGGTGACAGGAGACCTTTCCTGTGATCCAACATCGCTAGGTGTGGATCAGCATTATCATCCATTGCTTTCTGGAAAAGGTTTTTTGCCATTTTTACTGCAGATTCCACTTTGCCATCGGCTTTGCTGTTGTAAGGACTGACAGGTGTATGCGTAAAACACCATTTTTGCGCAAAGGTAGCAAATTCATGTCCACTAAACTGTGTTTCATTGTCTGTGATAACCTGATCTAGAATCCCGTATCGTGCAAAATTGTGTTTGCTTGTGTATTTGGGAGATGATCAATCTCCCAGAAATTAGTCATAAAATCTACTGTGCATAGATAGTCACTATCTGCAAATATGAACAGATCCACTCCAATTTTTGCCCAAGGTCTCTCCGGAATTTCATTCTGTCGGATTAGCAACTTCATATTTTCTAATGTTGGACACTTTGCTACATAGTCCCTGATATCACTGTTCATATTTGGCCAGTACAAGCATTATCTAGCTATTCTGCAACATTCTTCTACTCCCAAGTGTGTGGAATGCAATTTTTCTTTCAAGACGGCCCGCTGGCTTGTCGGAACTATCACACGGTTTCCTCTAAAATTAATCCATCCTGTACGGTCATTTCACCTCGAAGGTTGAAATATGGTCTCACCTATTGGGTCTAGATGTAATTTGTCATCTGGCCATCCTTCCAGTATGACCTTCTGTAACTGCTGCTGTGGCGAGAGAAACCACGAACGTAGTGGTTCGAAGCGTGTACGACTGTGTTTGGTATGCAGAATGAGATCAGAGGCGAGTGGGGTGATTGAACTCACATCCTCCTGATCGTGAGTCGTGGCCTGACGCATGTGAATTACTAAACTGTCCAGAGTGGCCCGGATGTGAAGGATTGGTGCGTGCTGATTAATGTCGCGCGTGCTGCACGGGCAAGTCAGAGTAAGAAGCCCGGATGAACACTGTAATTGTGTATTTAATGACCAGCCCTAACAAACCTGGGAAAAAGCTTGCAGTAGCATTTTGGCTGTTGTGACGAGTGGACGAGAGAAAATATATTTTGATAGTGTTGGTGAGAAGAGTGCAGCATTGCTGGGAGAGATTGTTTCAGACTGAGCACTTGGTCAGTTGGGAGAGTAAAAGCGTCGGACTTATCTATGGCCCCCAGAGAACATTTGTATTAGAAGATATTTCGGCATTATGGCCTTCGACTCCAAGTTGATACCCCTCTTTGACAGGACCTATTCTGGGCAATTGATAGTTGAATGGGTAGAGAAGGCGGAATTAGTGTGTCAGCTGAGCGGCATGAAGAGAATCGAGTGCGTGGTTCCAATGCGCCTCTCAGGCGGTGCATAATGCTGTTTACCAGCAACTGAGCGACGAAAAGAGGGCCGATTTTGCTTGTATAAAAGAAGCCTTATACACAGCATTTGCCCTCAACTCCATGACAGCTTACAAGCAGTTTGCGGCACGCCGCTTGCGCCCGGGAGAAACGGTCGATGTTTTCTTGGCAGAGCTGTGCAAGCTTGCGGTTCTGTTCGGAGGTATGACAGAGCGGGGTTTGATATGTGCATTCATTGCCGGGTTGCCAGAACATGCAGAGGAACTTCTTCAGGTCACCTCCAGGGTGGACGACCTGGGCATATCAGAAATATTAGGCCGCGCCCGAGCAATATTAAAAGACAGCTCTGTGGGTATAGGGTTGGCAGCCGCAGCAACACATCCACCATGTTATCAGGCAAAGGAAACCGCAGCTCAAACGAAATGTTACACATGTAACGGACACAATCACGTGGCTGGTGACGGTCTCATGCGGCGCGAAAGTCCCAGGCTGCGAACAACCCTCACCTGTTATCGGTGCAAGTGACAGGGTCACATTGCTCGAAATTGTCCGGGAAACGGAGAAGGGGACGAGTCTTCAGCGCCAGTTTCCTCCCCAAACCTCAACTGAGCGGCGCGCTGCCTGTGATCACTGTACAGATCAATGGGACGATGCGTACCGCCCTAGTGGACACAGGTTGTACGCAGTCACTGATGCGCATGGCATGCTGTCGGACGTGGCGAAGAGAGAAGGTGCAAGTACTAACAATGGGTGGAAGGACACTGAGTTGCAGCGGAATTGGAGTAGTCAAACTTGGCGTAAGCAACAGGCCCCCCTCCCCGACATTAAAGTTCTAGTCGTGGTTGGGGCATTACTAAGATTTGACTTGTTGTTCGGATTGGACGCAATCAAGCAGCTGGGCCGAGTGATCGTAACTGGCACCGGCGACGTAAATTTTCCCCAGTCTAGCGAACCGTTCTGCGCTGCCATCCGAACCCGACTTCTGTGCAGAGTATGATGCAAGTGAAAGGATTTGGACTGCATCGTGGAAGTGGTTCGACAACCGACCACCAGCCACATTGAAAAATAGGCTAGCAGAATATCCCATCCCTATCCATCTCCAAGAGGAGTACAATCGCGAACTGCAGATTTGGATAGACAACGGCTGGCTGCTTCCGTACCCTGAAGAGCTTGGACCCCCAAAGGGTCTGATCCCGCTGATGGCCGTACTACAGGAGAACAAACAGAAGGTTCGACCAGTCATGGACTATCGCGAACTGAATGCGCATGTGGATGCTTATACAGCCAATGCAGACGTTTGCGCTCAAAAGCTGAGGGAATGGCGACAGCAAGAGTCAAATGTCGCTATAGTGGACCTGCGCCGGGCGTATCTACAAATTCACGTTGACAAGTCCTTGAGGTCATTCCAAACGGTGAAGGTTAAGGGGCAAAGGTATTGCCTTACCCGTTTGGGGTTCGGGCTGAACGTGGCCCCACAGATCATGCGATCCGTTGTCAAAGCTGTGATCGGGCAAGATGAAACCATCAACAGTGCTACCTCGTCATACATCGACGACATATTCGTCAACGAGAGTGTGTGTCTGGCGGCTCATGTGAAGGCGCATCTTGAGCTGTTTGGGCTGACCTGTAAGGACCCAGAGCAACTGAGTAGTGGTGCTCGTGTGTTGGGCTTGTATGTCTGGGAGGAGCACGGTAGACTCCGATGGCGACGCGACGGCGAGTGTCCGACGGCTCCTTACACGTCGAAGCATCTTTTCCGTGTGTGGGCGGCTGACCGGGCATTTTCCAGTGTGCGGCTGGCTCCGTGTTGCAGCGGCGTTCTTGAAACGGGAACGCCGTAACAACAGGATGGGATGACGAAGTTCAAGACCCTCTACTGCGTCGGATGCTGGAGGAGGTTATTGCGAGAACGGCACAAACTAATCCAGCACACAGTGACTGGTGCGTGAACGGTCGGGATGTCACTGTGTGAGTGGATGCAAGTTCCTTGGCCACTGGTGTGGCTATTGAATATGCGGAGCCATAATTGAAGACGCAAGCTGGTTACGACTGGTACACGCAGATCAGCACATAAATCTGGCAGAGCTTGATGCAGTGTTAAGGGGTGTCAACCTGGCGCTACAATGGAAGGCGAGCGTGATTCATCTGCGGACAGACTCGGCCTGCGTGCAGCGGTGGATTTCGGACACCCTGTCCGAGAAAACGAGTGTACGGACCAAGGCGGCATCAGAGATGTTAATAAGACGCCGGCTAAGCACGCTCCATAAATTAGCTGCGGAATATGGGCTGACAATCGACGTGGCGCTCGTCAAATCTCAAGCAAACCGAGCTGATCCACTCACCAGTGCCCCAGCGATGGCTGGATGCAATCCGTAAAGAAACGGAACCATGACTGGATCCCATTCGCATTTGGACTATTCACCGATCTTGTGGACATCCCGGTGTAAAGCGCACACTCTACTTCGCAAGGTTGGTTAGTCCTGAAGTCTCTAAGGCAGCTGTGCGGGAAGTAGTCAGAGACTGCGAGGAATGTCAATCCATAGATCCAGCCCCAGTAAGGTGGAAGACGGATAGACTGGACGTACGTGAGAACCGGAGCACGGTCGGAATGGACGTGACCCACCTCGGAGGTCGGCATTACCTAACGTTGATCGACTGCGGTCCCAGTCGATTTGCCATTTGGAGGCCGTTACTACGCCAGGACTCTGCCAGCATCATCCGGCAGCTGGAGACTGTATTCTACGAAAGGGGGGCGCCTGCGGAATTACTCACGGATAACGCCACAGTGGATAGACGTAACTTTGCCGAGCGCTGGGGCGTCCGGATGAGATTCCGATGTGCATACGTGCCATCGCAAGAGATACGAAGCGCATTGCCACAAGAACACAGTGCTCGGTGACGGAAGCAGTGTACTGGTACAATGTGACTCCCAAGGATGATATAACAGCTTCAACTGCACCAGCTAATGTGATACCCACATACACGGCCCGTATAAAGGGCATCGATGTTGTATCGCTACCAGAAGACACTGGTCCCAGTAGTTATAAAGTGGGGGATATCGTCTGGGTTAAGATCCCACATGGGCGATGTACGACTCAGTTTGGAAAGGGACAGATAACTAATGTCTACAGCCCACATCCGGTCCTTGTCAACAGGACACCCCGCCACATAAAGGATGTTCGTCCTCTGCGTGGAGCAGACGCCACTAGTTGCCGCATCACTTCCTCTGACGATGAAGCGCCGAGGCTGTATGAGGATTTGACGCGGGAGGATTCAGCAGCATCTGAGAGCGATCACAACGAGTGTGGCCAGAATGGGCCCAGAGACACATCCGATGATACAACTGAGGCCGAAGAGACCACCGAGAGAGACACATCCGATGATACAACCGAGGATGAAGATAACACCGAGCGTGTTCCGCTGAGACGAAGTAGCAGACTAAAGAGATCAGGGAGGAGTGTGGCGAGAGAAACCACGAACCTAGTGGTTTGAAGCGTGCACGACTGTGTTTGGCATGCAGAATGAGATCAGAGGCGAGTGGGGAGATTGAACTCACATCCTCCTGATGTGAATTACTAAACTGTTCAGAGTGGCCCGGATGTGAAGGATTGATGCGTGCTGATTAATGTCGCACATGCTGCACGGGCAAGTCAGAGTAAGAAGCCCGGATGAACACTGTAATTATGTATTTAATGACCAGCCCTCACAAACCTGGGAAAAAGCTTGCAGTAGCATTTTGGCTGTTGCGACGAGTGAAAAGATATTTTGATAGTGTTGGTGAGAAGAGTTACATGGATATATGATCTTGATAAGTGTATCTGCGAGGTACATCTTCTTGCCTGGGTGGTACAGAACCGTAGTGTTATATCCCTGAAGCCTCGTTAACGTGTTCTGCAAGCGTTTGGGGCATTTCCTCAATTCCTTTTTTATTATTGCTTCCAAAGACATATGTACTGTGACGTGTTGACCAAATATATATTGGTGAAACCGTTCACATGCATAGACTACAGCAAGCAGCTCTTTTTCAATCTGGGCATATCGGGTTTCCGTGTCTGTAAGGGCCCGACTGATATAGGCCAGTGGTTGACCTTCTTGCAGCAGTGTTGCTCCCAAGCCCTTCTCACTTGCATCACATTGGATGACTAGAGGTTTCCTGTGATCATAGTACCTCAGCACAGGTTCTTCACTCACCATTTTTCTATTTTCTCAAATGCTTCTTCGTGTATTTGGGACCATGTCCAGAGCACATTGCGAATAGGAGCCATCACGTCCGAAATGTGTGGTAGGAATTTTGCCAAATAGTTCACAAACCCACCCAAGCGTTGTACTCCCTTAACATCCGTTGGCGATGGCATCTCTTTTATGGCCTGGCGATGGCATCTCTTTTATGGCCTGGATCTTCTCCGGATCAGGACGTAAACCCTCACTGGTCACCACATGGCCCATGAATGATAGAGAAGTTTGTCTTAAATCCATTTTCTCAGCATTCAGCCGCATCCCACGCTCACGACATCTAACAGCTTCCTAAGATTTTTTTCATGATCCCCCATAGCTTCCTCCATGGTTTTACCTTTGCCCACCACCAGAAGATCATCTGCTTTGTTGACCACCCCCACCAACTCAGAAACATTGTTATAAAGAACCTTCTGAAATATCTCTGGGGCTGGAGCAATTGCAAATGGTAACACCTTCCATCGAAACCGGCCAAATGGTGTGGCAAATGTGGTTAGCCGACTGCTTGTTTCATCCATTTTCAGATGCCAAAATCCATCAGATAGATCTAGGGTCGAGAATACTTTACTGTCAGCCAGCTCTGGGAGCAGATCTTCCAGTACAGGCAGGTGAAAATGTTCCCGTTTCAGAGCCTTATTTAGTAGTCTTGGGTCAATACATACCCGCAAATTCCTATTTTTCTTGAGCACCAGTGCTAGTGCACTCACCCATGTTCAGCTTTCAGTTTTCCTTTAAGCACCACAGGAATTCTACGCGCCGCTGTCACATGGGGTCCTATGTTAGGATTAACCTTCAAGTGTACCTCCCCTGGTAGTTGTCCCAACTCATTCTTAAATACATTCTTGAACTCCTCTAGGATGTTGCCCGGACGCTGGTTGCTGAGATTTTCCAGTTGCGATACTTTGGCAACTATCTTGAAATTGTCATAATTGACTGTTATCATGTCCGTCTTCTGGATTGCTGTCGCACCAAGTAGGGGGTGGAAGTCCTCCTGTACAATTACAAACTTCACTGCATATTTTTGTCCCGTTTTGGGGTTTATCATTTTAACCCGACACCCCCCTAATGATTTTATTTCTGCCCCATTCCACATCACAAGAGTCTTTTTTTGAGGGTTCCAGGTTTTTCATTGTGACATGCTTCACATTAAGTATGTTTACAGAAACTCCACTATCTAGCTGAAATGCTATCGGTTTTCCTCTTACCATCATTTCTGCTTTTATCATATTCTGCTGGACACCATTAACTATCTCCTTTGTTGTGACGGTGTCTATGTGTCCATATCCATATCCATTGCTACTACTGTCACTGTCACTTAGATGGGCCTCGACTGTCCGCACATTTTTTCTCTTTGTGGATTTACATTTAATTGCAAAGTGATTTTTCCCATTGCATTTAAAACATGTTTTTCCAAATGCAGGGCACAGCTCCTACTCGGCCCATGTTTCATCGCACACGCAGTGCATTCCTTCTACTTTCGCGTAGACGTTTAAAATCTACTCTGTTCACCCCCTCAAATCTTAAGGCGAAAGACTGTTGTGCAGCATTTTCTGCCAGCTTACAAATATCTATACACCTCTGTAAATCCAAATTTCTCACCTTCAGCAACTCACCATGTGTTTGGGGTTGTATATCCCCAGAACTATCAGGTCCCGAAGTACTGACGTCACACAATTATCGCAAAAGTTACAGGTCTTGCACAATGTCCGGAGTGCTGTAATAAATGCTTCCACACTTTCCCCTTCGCTTTGTTTCCTCGTATGAAAAACGAAACGTTCATAAATTTCGTTAGTCTCACCTATAGCATATTCACCAAACGTTTGAATTATCTCTTCAGGGGTTCTTTCGTCGTCAGGAGTTGAAAGCAGTAACGCCGTTTGGTAATGTATCGGCTGCCGAGCTAAATGTAGCTATGTGCAAATTAAGGCCTACTATATAAAAGGGTGATCATAGGAAATTCTTCTAAAAATCATATAAAATAAACTAACGATCCTATTCTAATAAAACTTTCGGTTTATGAAGTAATAAAAGACGAACTTTATTGTAAATAAATTTTTACTAAATTGAAAAGGCTAATAATTTATTTCGTTAGTTTTTGTTTCGCGTATTGATCCCCCCAACAAAGATCTGATTTTTTTATAGTATATAAATAAATTTTACATTTTTGGAAAGACAATATAATGACATAACATATATATAAAAAAAAAGATAATTCGCTAATAAATCAGTTTTGGAAATAGAGCATCTTAAACATTGAAACTTAAAATCTCGTAAATAAGAAAAAATATGTATCTTTTTTTTTTCTTTTTTTTTTTAATTGTTAGATTATTTTCAAAAGTTCGTATTGTGTACATTTTTATTTTATTTTTCAGAGATTTTCAGAGATTTTTACAAATTTATAAAATGTAAAATAAATACTTTAGTTTACTGTCAAGCAAAATCGTATTTATTTAATCAAAGAAAATATTGTATAAAACATATCTCGCTAAAAATGATGACATAATATAAAACATTTTTATTTTTATGAATTTTTGAAAATAATGTGTGAATTAAAAATTGTCGTCAGAATGATTACGGAAGCATCTAAGGGAAACAAACGTAGTTGTCATTTTCACTGATGTGTTATGGGTAAACAGGTTCAAATACGTGACGCGTGCATACTTATACTCTGTGAAAGAGAACACAAACAGTGTTTGAAGAAATCTATTATTTTATTTGGAAACAAATAATTCTCCCGTTTATATCCAGAAAGAAGATATTACCGTTCAGTTAAAATAGGGGCAGACTATTATTTAAATAAAGATTTATTCATTATGGAATAAATTAAAAACTTTAAAAACTACAAAATTGAATAAAGAACTTCACCTCTTTGGGGTATGTATACTTTAGGTACCACCAGACCGTTTAGGTCATCTTGAATAAAACGGAAATAGATATTTCCGAACTTTGTTTATCAAAAATCTCGTCAAAAAAAAGATCGTACAGGGTTGTTACAAAGAAAAATAGTTAATTCAAAGATCAAATTATCCGGTTGGGAAAAATTACATCGTTATCTTAAAAAATAAACAAACCTATCCATATTACGTGCGAAAGGGTAATTTTCAGGCCGCGATTTAGAGAGAAAGAAATACATATTATTACCCTCTTACAGTTATGCATCTAAGTACGGATGGGTGTAACGGACAAACTTTTTTAGCCAAATTTTTTCTATTAAAATGAATAAAATCTTTAAAAACTTTAATATTACAATTTAAAATGAATAAAATCTTTAAAAACTTTAATATTACAATTTACTATGAATAAAAACTTGAAAAACTTTAATCTTAAAATTTCGCAGTGAAATTGACGTTAAAAAATGTCTTCGGTTTTAGTATTAATTCTTAAAATCGAAAATAAAATGAAAATTTGAAATATTTTTCTAAGAGAAAAACTGATAAAACAATCATTCAATATATTATTTTTATTCTAATTGGTCGTAAAAGTTAAATGAAATATTTTTTTACGCTCAGAAAAACAAACTTTAGTTACCGAGAAGCGTCTCGTCATATGTCAGTTTTGCTCTTCCGTACATTCTAAGAATCACACATTACTATTCAACAATAAAAATTACAAATTCTTTTAAAAATATTAATCGAGCACGGATCGGACCAACTTTTAGTTCACCTGAATTATAAAATTCATGTTTTTAAATATCCGTGAAAATTTTGATTTTTTTCCACAGGAAAAAAAAAATATTTAATTTATTTCACGCAGAAAATAAAAATATTTAATCACACAAAAGATTGAAAATCTCGTAAAAATTAATTTCTTAAAAAAAATTTTTTTTTTTTGACAATTTAATAGAATATAGTACATACCAATTACATAAGAAAAAAAGTTTTCAAATATTAATATTATGACATTTTTTTTGCACTTTTTATTTCCGATTTCATTATTTTTTCCTAAAAAAACTATAATTCGGTACGTTATAAAATTTCATTGATATAGTTATTCAGACTCTTATCTTTATAGAAAAAAAGGATCAAATTTTTTTTCCACATCATTTTTTTTTTATCTCATAAAATAAAATAGGGGGGTAATAGACATCGTAAAAATATATTTCCCCTAATATATTTTAGAAAAAAACTATTTCAGATGTATTTCCATCCAATGGTAAACATTTATGGAAATTTTCGTGAAAATCGGACCATTAATTGATTTTTCATAGAATTTTTAAAAAATCCTCTTATCGTAACTTGTTTTTAACTACGTTAAATTTCAGTTGATTTAACAGTGCAAAAATGAAAACATTGTTTTTCAATCATAATTTTCATTATTTTCGTATGCTGATAAAAAATTTAAAAAATCATCAGGAGTTTATTTAATGTTTTTTCTTTCGAATGGAAAAAATTTTTCAAGAAAATATTAATTTTTCTGCAAGTTTCATTGTGTTAAATGTAGGGGGGGTAAATTGCACAGGGTCAAATTGGTGGTACCTAGTATACTTTAATAATTTAATAGATGTATCGGGGGGAAAAAAAGAAAAAAAAAGAAAAGAATATTATTATAGAATTTTATTATAAATAATTTCTAACATTCTAATTTTTATTTTCCCAACTCTCTTTTTCAATAATATTAAGAGTTAAATCGTGAGGCATCAAGGAAATGCTAAATTAGAAATTTGTTTTTGCTTCAGAAAAATGATACGTACGATACTCCATACAAAAATAGTGCACACGTCAAGATGCGTTATTTATGTCAACAAAGATTCGGAAATGGCAGTTTTTACTGAAATTTACTTTTAAATGCAAAAATTTAGGTTTTATGTAAGAGAAATTTGTTTTTTTCTTTTTTATAATACATAAACTTGAAATTGTTCTTTATATTAAACGTAAAATAAAAACACTAAAAAGTTAATTTTCAATTTTTTTATTGACGTTTTTAACGTTTTAAAATATTTTTTAACAATATCCGTTCGAATTAAAAGAGCGTGTTTCGCACATAGCTATACATATGTGACGATGGCATGGTTATGCCATTTCAGCTTTAAAAGCTTCCATTTTTTTTAATAGATTTCCTTCCATGCAAAGAGGTTGTGGTGGTTTAATCCCGGTCACCGGTCTGCACAACCCTTTTCTATCCTGCTCCGCCATTTTTTCCTCGGCACACGTAGTTGAAAATAAACACAACAAAACTGACGTGAAAACTTTAAACTTCGTGCGTGTTCCAAAAATACTGTTCTTGTTTTTTTGTTGTTTTTTTTTCCTCGGCACGTTCTTTATCCTCTCGTTGCCGCCATGTGTTGTTCCGGTCTGACCATTCGATCAACAACAATTCACCTGGTTCTGTTCACACCGTGTTTATATACTACTACAGGGAGAAACAGAAACCGGCGAACGTCACCGTAAAACAGTGACGACCCTGATTTAGTTCCTTATGCAACATTATCTAGCTGAAATGCTATCGGTTTTCCTCCTACCATCATTAACTCTCTCCCTTGATCTAGGCGATCTTAAATAAAATTAAGAACTACTATGGCTTAACACCGGTTGGATTTTGTAGTGTTTACTTCCGCTTCCGGTCGTTTTTTTCACCCGTCAAAAATGTCGCAGCCTGTAATTGGAGGTTGGGGTCGGATTTTCAAGGGCAAAAGTAAGTTAGAAAATAATTTTTGTCGCAATTAAATTTATTTATACTGAACATTAACTAATAGAGTATTCATAAAGTTTGTTATTTTATTGAAATTACAAATTTGTGCGGTTATGTTTCTTGGTTTTTTTTAAAACGTCCTTTAACACCAAATACTGCGATAAAAAGGAATGCACTAAGATGATTTTTTATTGTTTATGTCTATAACTATTCATATTTGAACATTTATTTGTGAGTTTGATTCTCACTAGGCGCTCCATACCTCTGGCCTTGTGCCACATCTAAGCTTAGAAAATAACTATTTGCACAGATCATGTAAATTTTCAGGTTTTATTTTATTAAAAGTTACGTTATTGTATTTTCGTTAATTTTTTCCCCTGGAAATAACGAAATATATTTTACGTTTATATTTACAGTTTTCTTTGGAGTTATGTTTTTTTACTCAGTTATGATATCAGGTATTCTTATTTAATACAAATAATTTGCACAGTTTTATGATTTTAAGTATTTCGTAAGTGAAAAATATTAATGTCATCGAATGAAAAACAATTTGCAAAATGAAGGTTAATTAACCTTCATTTTGCTTGTACGATTGCATTAAAAAAAAAACGTCAACCTCTTCCTGACTTACATAGTTGATTTCTGTGATAAACATTTTTTGTTTATCCTGCTAAAAAATCTACCCCGAAAAAAAAAAGTAATTTTGATTAGTTTTAGTTATTACGAAAATAAAACTACAAACTGGTACATGATCAATGATCATCTAAAGCAATTGTGTTTCTCAACCAGTGTTCTGTGCCAGGTAGTTAAAAAGAAAGATAGTTAATCAATTTATAAATAATGATTTTTATGTAGAAGTTTCATAATGTAAAAAAGTTGCTCTAGAGACGACCTTACTGGTCTGCAAACTTAAAAATAACAATGAAAACGCACTTTTTCGCTGAAATTCGAACTGTGTCGTCTTTTAGAACTACAAAAATATTAATTTAATGATTTTCTTTTTTTGGGAAAATTTTACTTATGTAATTTACTTTGTTTTATTTGTCATGATTCAATAATTTGCATTGACACCTGTCTACTAAAAAAATGCTTTAAAAATCCTCTTCGTATTAGACCACGTCGGGCGTCCGTTCTCTTCATTTGTGTTCTTGTTTTCTGAATGTGTTGGTGAAATAAGAGAGACTACTCCTATTTTAGGTACCACCAATCAGTTTAGGCCATCTTGAATAAAACGGAAATAGATATTTCCGAACTTTGTTTATCAAAAGTCTCGTAAAAAACAATTAAAGATCGTACGTACAGGGTTGTTACAAAGAAAAATAGTTAATTCAAAGATCAAATTATTTGATTGGGAAAAATTACATCGTTATCTTAAAAAATAAACAAATCTATCCGTATTACATGCGAAAGGGTAATTTTCAGGCCACAATTTAGACAGAAAAAAATACATATTATTACCCTCTTACGGTTATGCATCTAAGTACGGATGGGTGTAACGGACAAACTTTTTTAGCCAAATTTTTTCTATTAAAATGAATAAATTCTTTAAAAACTTTAATATTACAAATTACTATTAAAATGAATAAAAACTTGAAAAAATTCAATCTTAAAATTTCGCAGTGAAATTGACGTTAAAAAATGTCTTCGGTTTTAGTATTAATTTTTAAAATCGAAAATAAAATGAAAATTTGAATATCTTTTCTAAGAGAAAAACTGATAAAATAATCAATATATACTTTTTATTCTAATTGGTCGAAAAAGTTAAATAAAATAATTTTTTACGCTAACGAAAACAAACTTTGGTTACGGAGAAGCGTCTCGTCTCTTTGTATAAAAACAAAACAAATATGTCAGTTTTGCTCTTCCGTAGATTCTAAGAATCACACATTACTATTCAACAATAAAAATTACAAATTCTTTAACATCCTGTTGAGAATTTTCAAAGTCCAGAGCATTCCTATAAGGATATATCAAAAAATGGCTAAAAATGGCCTTTGCATCTAAAGTTACCTGTTAATTCCCTTGAATCAAAGACTTCTAAATATGTTTAATATTACATTTAAACAAAGGCTATCGTTTGGGGATGGATTAGGAAAACGAACGAGAGATCCGGCCGGGTGGAATGAGGTGGTATAGGATGTTAAGAGTTAAAAATATTAATCGAGCTCGGATCGGACCAATGTTTAGTTCACCTGAATTTTAAAATTCATATTTTTAGATATCCGTGAAAAATTCGATTTTTTGACGCAGAAAATAAAAATATTTAAGCACACAAAAGATTGAAAATCTCTTAAAAATTAATTTCTTAAAAAAAAAAAATTTTTTTTTGACAATTTAATAGAATATAGTACATACCAATTACAAAAGCAAAAAAAAGTTTTCAAATATTAATATTATGACATTTTTTTCCACTTTTTATTTCCGATTTCATTAATTTTTCCTCAAAAAACTACACCTCGTACATTCATACAATTTCATTGATATAGTTATCCAGACTCTTATCTTTATAGAAAAAAAGTTTTTTTTAATTTTTGACGCGTCATTTTTTTTTTCTCTCATAAAATAAAATGGGGGGGGGGATAGACCTCGTAAAACACTATTTCAGATGTATTTACATCCAATGGTAAACATTTATAGAAATTTTCGTGAAAATCAGATTATTAATTGATTTTTCATAGAATTTTTTAAAAATCCTCTTATCATAACTTGTTTTTAGCTACGTTAAATTTCAGTTGATTTAACAGTGCAAAAATGAAAACATTGTTTTTCAATCATAATTTTCATTATTTCTGTATGCTGAAAAAAGTTTTTTTAAATCATCAGGACTTTATTTTATGTTTTTTCTTTCAAATGGAAAAAATTTTTTCAAGAAAATATTAAATTTTCTGCAAGTTTCATTGTGGGTAAATTTCACAGGGTCAAATTGGTGGTACCTATGAATTATAAAATCGTTTTCTACAAAAGTTCCGAGTGCTTGGAGGGGGTGGGGATTAAAAGGGTGCTTGTCCAGAATAGCACCCGTGGGATCACCCTACCCTTAAAAAAAAAAAAAAAAAAAAACTGTAAATGTTGTAATCTGTTATTTAACAGTCCGATTGCCCTAGACAGTTGTAGTATATAATATAGGTACCACCAATTTTCACTGCGAAATTTACACCCCCATATTAACACAATGAAACTTGCATAAAGGTTAATATTATCTTGAAATTATTTTTGTCCATTTGAAAGAGGAAACATTAAAGAAACTTCTGATGATTTAAAAAAAAATTTCAGCTTACAGAAATAATGAAAATTATGAACAATGTTTACATTTTGCACTGTTAAATCAATTGAAATTTAACATAGCCAAAAACAAGTTATGACTAGAGGCTTTTTTTTTTTAATTCTATGAAAAATCAATTAATGGTCTGATTTTCACGAAAATTTCAATAATTATTTACCTTTTGATGTAAATATGTCTGAAATAGTTTTTTCCTAAAATATATGAGGGCAAATACTTTTTTTTTACGAGGTCTTCCCCCCCCCCATTTTATTTTATGAAATATGAAAAAAGGATTCAAATTGGGAAATAATTTTGATTAATTTGACTGTTGTGCAAACAAAGTGTTGAAGAATTTATGATGATCTCATTTGAATAATGACAGTGTTTTTGCACATCTATCAATTGGATAATCATCATAATCATTTGAAAAAAAGATTATATTGTTTATTGGCATTTCTTGTATAAATTGAAGCATAATATCCAATGGCATCAAATATTTGATACCTTTATTTTTAAAGTAATTTACTTTAAAAACAATTTGATATAACTTTTTCAATTGATGGTTCCCATATTGTATTCATCTCTATACTTGGTCCACCTAAGAAGTCACTAAATTTATTTAAATTCTTCAACACTTTGTACATCAGTCAAATTATTCAAAATGATTTGAATCATTACTATACTCTGATAAAAAACATCTTACAGTTGTAATGAAATGAGAGCCATCTACTCCAAATAATTACAAGAAACACCTGAAGAAGGCTGGAGAGCACATTGGCCGGAATGTTGTGAATTTCACAATAAAGATAAGAACAAGTCTTTAAAATGAAAATAATACATATTGTAAAGCTTCATATACATCTAAAAAATTCAAATGAAATAAAGATTGTCTCATTTGTACAAAAAAGCCCAATGATTGTCCCAATGCTATTGCTTTTATAGCAAGCCCCAACCCTTTTTATCATATGTGCTAGAAAGCGGTGGCTGAGGATCTTCATGTCTGGGAATGATGTTAAACTCTATCTAATTGTGAGGTTCCAGGTCTGGGGAATGTGGAGCACCCCTTCATCAGCATTGCTCCCTGGTCCACTCTGACCAGGAGTGGTAGTACCTATAAGGGTCCCATCTATGGGTTAAATAGAAAAATGTTTATTAAAAAAATTGAGTATCCATTCAGAATGAATTTATTTCACAACTTTGTTGGCATTAAATGACCCACCGAGGTTGATATGCCGTAAAACAAACCAAACCAAAAAAGCAATCTCTTTAATATTATAGTTACTATACAGGTTTGATAATCAGATATTGACTGATATTTTTTGTCAAACAAGGTTTTTGTCTTCTTAAATGTAAAATCTTTTCTTATATTAATTTCTATATTTTAGGCCTTTACCAAGTTGTCAAACAAGGTTGGCATGATAATCCCGAAATTGTTGGCAGTTTAGCCTTAGCTAGTATAGGTAAGTTCATCATTTATTACAATCATTTTTAATTAAGGATAAATATTTTCCTTTTTCACTTGTTCACTTTTTTATTATTTTTTTTTTTTTTCATTTTTTTTTTTCATTTGCCTTTTATAAAATGCATCTAAAAGAATTCAGTTTTTTACATTATGAAAAAAGAAATTGAATTAAATTACATCACTAGGCTATATTTTTGCTTTTTTTATCATTCTGACTGATATCTTTGTTATTAAGAATAGTCATCCGTTCCCACCCCAATTTGTCTCGCCTGAAGAATAGTCATCCGTTCAATTTGTCTCGCCTGAAGAATAGTCATTCCCACCCCAATTTGTCTCGCCGCCTGAAGAATAGTCATCCGTTCCCACCCCAATTGTCTCGCCTGAAGAATAGTCCCACCCCAATTTGTCTCGCCTGAAGAATAGTCATCCGTTCCCACCCCAATTTGTCTCGCCTGAAGAATAGTCATCCGTTCCCATCCCAATTTGTCTTGCCTGAAGAATAGTCCTCTCTCCACTAATCTCTTACCTGCAAAATGATTTGGTTTCTTTGTTTACTGCCATATCAACCTTTGTAGGTTATTTAATGCCAAAGCCATCCTTGTAAAAGAATTGTAATGGTACTATTTAAGCCATAGTTGGGGGGATAAGTGATTCATACTTTTCCCAAGGGTATTAGTCTGAAAGTAAACCTAATAGTGCAACTGAAGTTTGAACTTACTTACTATGATATCGCTGTCCAGCATGTTAGCCACTACACAATGAGAGCACCCCCTGCAAAAAATGGTTACATCTGACTAATGCATATAACAATGAATGATTACATAATTTTTTATCATTTAAAAAATTCTTATGGTTTGTTTAATGACATATCAACCCTTGTGAGTTACTTATAAATATCTATTATTATACTAAAGCTGAGTTTATCAACCTTCGCCAGCTAAAGGATTTTTTTCTATTTATGTTATGGACACAATATTTATACTTAGATATTCCTTGGTGTTAGCACTACCCAGTGTTTGAAAAAAAATTCAGTTTAATTGGTTTTAATTAGGCGTAATTAGCAATTAAGTCAACAACCAACCAATCCCTGTCTAAATTAGACCTGACTCTCTTCCACTCTCCCTCTATATAGAGTTACCGTGAGTGGAAGAGTTAATGTGAGTAGTCGAGTTATATGGAGTGGGAGTGCCCACTGCCTGTAAAAATCAGCACGCAGACACCCTCCCAGCACCTCCTAACTCTAGGTAGATTCGCCCCTCCCTTTCTCCAGACCACAGAAATTTTGGTTTGTTTTAATAAAACAAAACAAAAGTATCTTTTTACGGCATGATTTCAATTTTAGTTGAGCGTAAATTTTACGAAATTGAAATCATGCTTTAAAATAGATTTTTTAAATTACTTATTAATTCATAGAGTATTAAACTTACTTTAAAAAATATTTCATGTTGGGTAAAAAAAATAGTTATATATTTAAATATTATGGAATTCAAATGAGCAAACATTGACTACCCCCACTGTTTAAGTGAAAGTTTTCTTCGGGCTTAAAAGTTTGTTTTAGTTAAAACTAAAACAAACTAGACTGACTTCTGATTTAGGTCGGTAAAATTAAAACGGAAAGTTTTTTGCTGGTACCAAATGACAGTTTAACTGCAGTCTATGAATTAACATTTTGTGAATTTGGTTACGGTTGTTTTTAATTACGTATTGCTTAAAAAAATAAACAACAAAAAACACAAATTACTATACATTTAATGTTGAAAAATATTTTTTAAACTAAGTTTAATTGAAATTATACATTGCTATATTAACACAAATAACTGTCTCAATAATAGATTCAATAATTAATTTCAATGGTTAATTAAATGTATAGTAATTTGGGTTTTTTGTTGTTTATTTTTTAAAGCAATACGTGTATTTATAAATTAGTGGTTGACTGCCTTCTATCACCTATATGATAAAATGGGTAGGTGTTTGCCATAAGAGAAATTGGAAGAATATGATTGGGACATGACCAGCCGATTGATTGGATGGAGCCTCTCCATTCCCCCATTTAGCCTAAGTAAGGGCTGCAGTGGAGTGTTGTTGTATGTCACAGATTGCTCAGCCATTACAGGTCACCACTCACGGTCAACAGGTGGTCCCATTGTGAGTGTTTGTGTGTGTATCTGTGTGTGGGGGAGTATTACCCCTCTGCAGAGGTGCAATCAGTGTATTTTACAGCCCCAGCGTGGCAGGGTGGTATTACATTTGGTACAGGTTAGCAAAATGTTGATATTTAGAAACAGGTTATCACAAAAAAAGAAAAAAATCTTGTTGGTCTGAAGAGTTTGAAATACATTTTAAAAACATGGCCTTTCTGAAAATAATTTTAAATTACTGTATTTGATGGCATATAAGACGCCCCCCCCCCCCATTTCAGCAGGTCAGATTCAGGAAAAAACGTTTTTAATGTATTTAAGCATATATTGTTGAAAACAGTCTAGCTGTGCATTACACAAGTAGAAACATAGCTGTATAAAAACAATTTGGCAGTACAGGCAAGCAATAAGCATACACAAGACATCTCAATAGCAGGAAATGATAATAATAATAAAAGAAGATTAGCCTAGGCCTATGGAAGGTCTCGAACTTCGCCTACGAGGTATAAGACGCAGGACAATTTTTTGAGCCAAAATTTTTGGGAAAAAGTGCGTCCTACATGCCATCAAATAGGGTAACTGAAAATATTAACTAAGAACAAAAAGTAGAAAATTGTAATTCTAAAAACATAATAAACTAATTGTTACTTTAGCACACATAATCAAAAGAATTGTCACTTTATCAACCCAAAGTTTGACAAATTCTTCCGGAGATCGTAGGCATAGTTGGCATTTTTCTTCTTCAATACTTTTACAATTTGAAGATTGCCAAGAATTATTTAAACCTTTGGTATTATTTTACTATTAAACTGGTCTCATTCCTGACTTATTTTATGCTTTTTAAGTAGATCTCAATATTCTAAGACTTTTTCTCATATAATACACCAATCATCACACATGAGCTGATTTGTAGATGTCTTTTTCCTGGTGCCATTTCTTATTAGAAATCTGTTGACTGGTCAATTGGAGTGAAGTAGGGGTGTGTTTAGGGTTTTGAATGAATTTGACCTTCAAAACAGTTATAAATTACTTGTTTTCTGTGGTTCCCCCACCCAAGAACTCCTGGTTCCCACCAAGATTCCCCTCCATGAAAAAAAAATAATTTCCAATTATATTTGAGTCAAATTCATTCAGAACAATAAAAAATGTAAAATACAAATTTCATCCGTGAAGGGTGACGAGTTTAATAGTGAAAATTACAAAACCTTTTATGAAAATATTCCTATCATTTTTATGTTTTGTTTTTCTAAATTTTATTAACGTTTTTAATTTATTTTTCTTTAATAGGACTTCTAGGTTGGGTCTACGTAGTCCAACATAATGAGAAAAAAGGTGATGACCGATTTATTTATAAGAATCGGTATATTGGTAAGTTAATAATTTTCCAAGTACTTAATTTTAAATTCTTCTTGTAAACTGTTCAAAGTTTTATCTTATCTTGTAAAAAGAAAAAAGTTGATCATTAATATTTTCTTTTTTGTTAAATAATAATCTCTATAAAATGTAATCAGTTTTGTTCTATCTTACTTATTAATGTAATCATTTTCCCAAATTAGGACTACAAATCTCTGGATTGTATATACACCTAACATACTCGTGTATAAGTCGACCCTTGATTTATGGTCACATAATCCTAATTCCAGGTTGGCGAAATGTTTTTGAAAGCGTTTGCTCACAGTGGCAATGAATAATGAAGATTATCTTCAGAAGAAAAAAATCCTCTCATCTATAGAAGTTTTTTTTTTTTTGTTTTTTTCAGCTTGAATAGGCAAAGGGAGGTAAGTAAGGAAGATATTCCTCCCACAAAGAAAGAATTATCTTCCTTTAATTATACTGGACCAGCATAAACGAAAATTATTGAAGGCAATTTTTTTTTTCTCTCCACCCATACCCCCACTTAATCATCAGCAAATATATTTACTCTTCCCCACTTGCTACCTTGGTCATACGAACAACATCGGATCGCCACCCTATCCTTATAATTCATATGATTAAAAAGACAAACCAACCAAAATATTTTACGTCCTTTAAAATTCAAATATAATGGGAAGGACTACAAATCTGTCGGCTGGGGCGTTAGACTGCACCTCTGCAGAGGAGTAAGACTCCCCCAATGGGGCTACCTGTTGGCCGTTGGTGGCAACCCGTGATGCTTAATGATAGAACCCAGGTGGCTGAGCAGTCCATGACTTGCAATATTCCACTTTAGGCTAGACGGGCGGTCGGAGAGGGCCCCCTCCGATCAATTGGCTGGCCACATCAAGCCCTAGCACCTATATTGCCCTTATGGCAACCCCTAATCCTTCTTATCATATGGGTGCTGAGGGTCTACATGTCGGTGGCTGAGGGTCTACATGTCCTGGGAATGACGTTAAACTCTATCTGATGGTGAGGTTCCAGTTCTGGAGAATGTGGAGCACCCCTTCATCACCATTGCTCCCTGGTCCACTCTGACCCGGAGTGGTAGTACCTGTTAGGGTCTCATCTATGGGTTGAATAGAAAAACATGAGTTTATAAACAAAATTGTATTATGCATTAAGAATGAATTTATTTCACAACTTTGTTGGCATTAAATGACCCACTGAGGTTGATATGCCGTAAAACAAAACAAACCAAACCAAATTTACTTCATAGGCTGTTATATTTCTTTCTTTTTTAAAAATTTTATTTCTCCCTCCCTAAAAATTAGGCCTTGAAAAGTCAACCTATACACAAGTATATACACACACTGTGTTAACTGTAAGAATGGAAAATGTCATTAGATAGGTTTCTTTGATTTAAAAAAAACAACACTTTTCAGTGATAGTTGTTGTTGTTACCAATAAATATGAAATGGTTTTTAGCAGAATATTGATAAAATAGAAGAAAAGAAAAGAAAGAAAAAAGTACTTCTAATTGTTGTGGCCAGTTAAATATTCAAGCTATAAATTTTAATGATCAGAATTTTTTGTTTTTTCTTAAAGATTATTTCTCCCTCTCAATAATGTTATCATTATTCCACAAATTATCCAGACTAGTATCCTCATCTTAGTTTTTATCACAGCAATAAAAAGGAAAGCTGAAAAATGAGTTTAAAAAAAAAAAAACTTGTCACAATGATTTCTGGAATAATGAAAATATTTCTTCCCATTACTTCAGACATTTTTCACTATTTGTCAATTATAATGTTTGTATTTTTATTTTTAGAATTTTGTAAAGATAAAATTTTAAAAGAAACAAATATGTAGCTCTGATCTTTTGGTTTCAATTCTTAGATTTGTTCAATTTCTTCCAGTGGTTCGTGACACAGATGTGAAGGATCCGCAGTCAGATAGATACTCTTGACAACATCTCCTCCAATTTTGCTACCTTAAAAGAAAAATTAAATAAACAAATAATGGTAGTGAATTTAACAGCTGCATTGGTACCTTAGGGTTTCTGGTGTTTTTTTTGTTTTTTTTTCCTAGTATAAATAAATATTGTTTATTTAAATTGGTCATTTGTTAGTTGTTTTTTATTTATTTATTTATTTTATTTTTATTTTTTTCTTGGGTGGGGGGTATTTATTGTATTTATATGATTTATGTATTATGAAACTCTGACAGTTTTCTCCTGCCTGCAATAATTAAATCTTATCTGTTTAGTACTTGGGTTGAGACCATTGTACTTCAGACTTAATGGCTTATTAACACCATGTTGAAGTGAGCTAGTATATTGTTGTATATACAAGCAGCTGGTATTTATAGAACTCAAGAATACTCCATTCATGCATTTGGATGATTCCATTCCTTGAGACCTGATTGGTTGCTTGGTTTCAATGGTGTTATGGTGTCAGATAAATAATCTGGCATTCTGCAGTAGGCTTGTGACAATGTAAGATCCATATTCTACAAGGATATAGACTGAAGCATTGCAAGTAACAAATAAATTTGTTTTTAGAAACAATGCTGTGTGAATACAATGAACTATTCAGTTTAAACTCTGAATATACGAGGGAGATTCAAAAATTATTTGCACTCTTATTTTATGAAAGCCAAGCTCATCATGGATGATTTGGTAGGCAGAACCAGGATTAATCTGCTGAGATTAAACTACCTCAATAACTCACCTGTTCACCATTACCATCTCTCAAACTTGCTGAATGGGGATTGATAGATGTCCTGCTCCCTCTTTGTGTGTCATGCAACATGTAACAGCATGTCAAAGTAAGATTTTTATGAGCAATATACTTAAAATACTCTGAGAGATTAAAGCAATTTTCGGTTATTTCCTAAAAGTCTAACATATGACTGATAAATTATTTATTTATTTATTTATTGATCTACTAGGAAAAAAGAAGACCGAGTTGGGTTTAGGGTTAGTTTAATGGGAAAATAAATAATTCATCAGTCAAGTAGTGGTTCCCCTTTGTTTATGTTAGATTTATAGGAAATAACCCAATTTTCAGTCCAATTTGCAACTAAGGGATAATTTTCTGTGAGGTTAGCATTCATGCTGAACAAGATGATTAACTTCATTTATTAGAGTTGTTCAATTACTCATTATATATGCTAATTTGACCTTTACACGACTTTTTAAATAGAAGCATCAAATCATCATGGAATGTTTTTACAATGAGAAACCAATAATAAACTCTTGCTAATTCATTTTGGTGTTTTTTGCCTGCTGATATTGAATAATTATTTTTTCATATGAAACATTCACAATCATAACTAATTAACAATTACTATTGTTGACTTTCATCTTTTTAAAGAATTTTGGTTAAATCAAACTTAATGGACCTAAATTCCACCATCGTATGTCACCTGCCTGTTAACTTTGAACAACGTATCTTTGAGACGTAACACAGATTCTCAAAGATATGTGGTTCAAAATTAACTGACCTGAAAAAATGTAAAAGTTTTTAAATAAAATAACTGGTGCATTATATCTTTTATTCATTAATATATCAACACTGAAAATTTCATTAAATTCGGATAATTCCCTGATTTTTTTGTATTTTTTTTTTTCTTTCGGCAGGGTGACATACGATGGTGGAAAGTTAAGTTTGATTTAACCTTTTTTTTTTTTTTTTTTTTTTTTTTTTGTGAGAAATTATAAAAATACCAGGTGTCCCAAAACATTTGACATCATTTTATGAAATGATGTCACATTTTTGGGGACACCCTGTATATTCAATTATTGATGACTGAAGAATCAGGTTTTTATTGTGGGTTGGGGATTGCTTTTATCTGTAATGTTTAAAACCTTTTAGATATTGTTTAATATTAGTGAAAACTTTAAAATTCTAAAGAAACAAAACCTCTGCAAATAGATAATGAAAGGAACTAATCTTTTTTCTGATGTACTTATCTTATTCTTCACTCCAATTATTTTAAGTTTTTTGGGGGTTTTTTTTATCACTATGTAACAACATTTTTTGCTTTTTCACATACTACCCATACTAACATTTTTTTCTCTGAATTTTTTAGATTAGGCTTGATAATTTGGATTATTCAGACTATTGTCCTCATCTTTATTGTTATCTACAAAACGTTAGCCGGTGCCCTCCGGGCTTCTTCAGGTGTTTCATGTCAAACTCTGGAACCTTCTCTTCGAACTCGGGGACATTCTTATCATAATTGGGAACCTTCACAGAACTTTGAACCAAACCCTTTATTCAATCCAGGGCGGGGGGTAGACTTTTTTCATAACATGAACATAGAATACTTAACACTTGTACCCGGTTTGGATTAAATAAAGTGTTTGGTTCAAAGTTCCATGAAGGTTCAACAAGAAACACATGAAGAAGCTTGGAGGGCAGATTGTCTGAAACATTGTGTAGATAACAATAAAGATGAGGACAATAGTCCAAATAATACAACATTTTTGTTGCATAGTGTTATTAATCTATTCAATAAATTATATAGTTTCAGTTTAAAGAAATCAGAAACTGATGCAAAGAGTTATTTTACCTTTTTAATTAAATTAAGAAAGAAAAGAAAGTGATGTTATTTCACAAAAATTGGTTGTAATTTTAATATAAGATTCCCTTAGATATTGCCCATATATGTTATTTCATTAAAAGATTATTTTTTCAAATAATAGATGGTAAATATTTACAGGAATTAATAGCAAAGTAAACAATAACATTATCATATTAATTTTTTTTTTTTTTTTTTTTCAATAAATTGTTTGATTATTTTATATTATAAGAGTATTTGTTTTAAAAACGAATCATGCAGTCATCATTGTAGTACTAGTAAATGAAACATTCAAGAATTACGGTAAACAGTGATGGAGAGAGAAGAGGAGTTACTACTTCTACCCCTTCTCCTCCTCTCACTAAAATGGCTTCTCTTTACTCCTCAACTGATGTCCCCAAGGGTTCCATTATTGATTTTTATTGAAATCCAATTAGCCATACCTGTTCCTGAATATAAGCTTAACGTGTATAAAGTTTCATGATCGCATCACAGGTGTAGATGCCAACTTGTTATACACAGATAGAAATTAAGGGTTTTTAAAGTAAAACCCCTGTTTATGAGATATCTATACTTACCTGTATAACTAATGCAATTTTTATCTAATTTAGTTTACCATCCAAGGAATTTTAAAAAAATGATTTTTCTTTCAATTATCTCCCTTGTAATTCTTCATTAAATTCCAGAAATAAGTCACTTTTTTATACGAGTCACTCATAATGACCTTCAACAACCCAGAACCTAAAGAGGGGAGGAGGGAGAGAGAAGTATACAGGTAAGTATAGATATCTCATAAACAGGGGTTTTACTTTATTAATATCTATACTTACCTGTATGACTAATGCAAGAAATAGAATTTGTAGCAGAACTCAGGGAGGTGGGAAAAGAGTAAAAGGAATATACTCACTTATTCTTTTGCAATTCCATCTGTTTCTAAGATGGATATTCCTGCAAAATTTCCTTCACCCCAAGATGTAAAGGTACTTTCTGAAGACGAATGAGCCACTTGGAGGATATATCTGGAAAAGTCCAACATGGAGCGAATCTCCTAGTATCATGGGCCCTTCAAATTTAATTGATCTGAAGGCTCATAACCATGTCTAATAGCAACACAATCCACCTTGAAATTCAACTAATCGCTGCCAGTCTACATCATTTTGTCTGATAGGGAATGAAAATCGTTTCATCTAGCCATAACTGCTTGATTCTTTTCATGTATAATCTCAGACAACGACACAGGTGATTCTCAGTCATCTGTAAATTTCGTAAAATCAAGGCCATTATCAGGATTGTTTTCCAACATAATACTTTAATACCGTAGAATTTAAGGGTAAAAGGGGGTGATTAATGAGAGCCCTTAGAACAAAGGGTAAGTGATTAGGGAGATGTGATCTCACAGGTATTTTAATTAAAAATTTCTTTAACCAAAAGTTTCTGAATTTAAAAGAACTTTTCTCCCAACCCTAGCTACTAATGCTGTTCCATATTCTACAATAGTTGAAGCTCTGCAACCTCAGACCCGTGTAAATGGATCAGAAAATCTGCACATTCTTTATAGAAGCAGACTACAGGTCAATATATTGTTCAATACCCCAGCATCTGTATATCTGTTGCCTTGTTTCATACGCTCTCCTAGTGGAAGGCTTTCTACCATTCTTGATGTAACTCAGCCCTTTCTAGAAAGAGATTCTTCGAAGTAACCTTTGAAATAAAAGTAATCCATTCTACAGTATATGTCCCAACTGAGCTCCTCCAAATTCAGTCAATTTCTGTCTCGGAGAAAAGACTGCTATCTCAAACTTCTGTCCAAATCAGGGTTCACCTTGATATGTTCGAGAAGGAGACTAATATCATCCCTGTAACTTCTTGATGACAACTCTTCCGCATGATTCCCCCCTTTTTTTTTTCAAAATAAGAATTATTAAAAAAAAAATTTTTTAATAATTTTTATTTTGATTAAAAAACAAGTGCTGAAATAACCCTGGCCTTCTTGGACTCTGGGAATTTATTCATTTCGTCTGAAATAACGCAGTTCTGGAAAGACAAACTGGAAATGGTACTTTCCAAGAAAACACCCCTACCCTTCATGGGCTTTGGGAAGTAATTCTATTGGTTGCTATCCTTTAAAAAAACTTTTTTATTTCATTAGAAATAATGCTGTTCTGAAAAGACAAACTAAATACAGTACTTCCCCACCACTTTGTTTAGAGTTGAGGTATACTGAAGCTTCAGCCCCCCCCCCCCCCAAAGATCGATGTGATCAGTACCCTGCTAGTCATCCCCGACAGCCCAGATTGAGGAATCAATCTCACTATTGTTATGTAACAGATTTTTTTCTGCTGCTTTATTCATAAAAGCAAATTCCTACAAGTTATACAGGTAAGTATAGATATTGATATAAACTGCCATTTATATAGCAGATAAGCATGGGAAAAGTTATCTCCCTTTAAAGATAAGTTTTTATCTTTGTTCACGTAAGGTATGACACTCTTTTTCAATGGTGATTTCTAATAGTTTTCTCTAGGAATTTATATTTGTTTGAACCATTTTCTTTTCTTCTTTTAATGCAATTGTACTGTTAAAATATCTTTACTATAATTTGAAAGGATTTTCCTTCTTTTTTTAAAACAAATATCGAATGAAAACTCATCAAGCATCTTAGTCCAATTACGGATTCTAGTGTTTAAAATATTTACATGAATTAAAATTGTTGATTGAGAATTTAATAACCTGTGTGTGTGTATTTCTGTATAATCAATATGTATCATATTGTACCAGTTCACATAACTTAGGTAGTAATATCTCCTCTACAGAAAACAATGTTAATATATGCATAGGGAAGACATTGACTGCTATAGACAGATTATCGATTATATAGAAATTTCATTTCTCAAAGTGAAAGCAAGAATTCGGACCCTATTACCTTTAGGCACCCCTTTTTGATCTCGATTAAGAAAGGACATGTTTTTCATTTACACCGTCAATATCCAGTTATTTGTTAGGGGTTAGTTTTATAATTTTTTTAAAATCAAAAAATCGTCTGTTAAAACAACCAGATATTGACGATGTAATTCAAAAACATGTCCTTTCTTAATCGAGCTCAAAAGGGGGTGCCTAAAGGTATTATGGTACAAGAATTCTTCCAAGCTGTAGCCATGTCGGTTCTACTGTATGGCTGTTCCATTTGGACTCTAAAGAAATGCTTAGAGAAAAAGCTAAATGGGAACTACAAAAGGATGCTGGGTGCTGTCTAGAACAAATCTTAGAACAAGCACCACAAAAAGCGGCTGTACAGCCACTTACCTCTTATCACACAAACCACCCATTAAAGTCTTCCTGGACACTGCTAGAGTAACAAGAATAAACTCATAACTGATATTCTCTTGTGGACACCTACACATGGACACACCAGTGTAGGCCAACCAGCAAAAGCCTACATCAATCAGTTCTGTGAGGATTATGGATGGAAACCCTACCAGGGGTGATGACTGATAGGGATAGGTCAGTACAAACTGATAATGAATATATTATATCATATAAATTATATTATGATATATATTATTTAATGTATGTGTCAAAGAGTTAATTCTTCATTACATCTTTGGTGTATCAACATTTTTTTTTTTTTTTTTTTTTTTTTTTTTTTCAACAAATTTTTCCGAAACAATTAAAATATTTTGCTAATGATTGAATTCTGATAATGTTTTGTTAAAACTGGTAGAGAAATGTTAAAATTAATATTATTCCTGGCTGTCTTACTTTTTGTTTGTTTATATCTGATCTCACTGATAAGATAAAGCAAGAATTCTTCCAAGCCTTAGCCAGGCTACTGTACAGTTGAACTGCTAGAATTCTAATGAAGTGCCTAGAGAAAAAGCTAGATGGATGCTACACAAGGATGCTGTGTGCTGTTTTAAACAAATCTTGAAAACAGCACCCCACAAAACAGCAGCTGTATGGCCACTTGCTTCCTATCAGACAATCCATCCAAGTTAGACAAGAGTGCTGGACACTGCTTAAGAAGCAAGGAGGAACTCATTAGAGCAAGTGGAGAATGTGTTGAGAAAAAGATGAAACAATCATATAATTAGTGAATGCAGCAAACTAGCACAAAGAGAGTACAAGACTAGGCACAATTAACGAGGGGGCAGGTGATCTACTGGCAATTGTGCAAGAAATTAAATTTTCACCATATAACTAAATGGTATATGCACAAGCCTGGATCTGTCCTGGAGAATGAGATGCATAAAATTCTCTGGGACATTAGGTGATTTGTCTGTATCTCACAGACGGATCACCTAATCCCGGCCAAGAGATTAACTAGAGGAAGAGAACTTGTCATCTCATGGATTTTACTGTCCTGGCGGACTATTGATTAAAAGTAAAAGAAAATGAAAATATGGACAAATTTTTGGACCTTGCCAGAGAACTGAGAAAGCTGTGGAACATGAAGGTAAAGGAAAAAGCGGCCGTTAGATTACCACGTGGAGACAAAAAAAAAAAAAGAAGAAAGTACATTCAAGTAAGTGCTAAATTCCTGCCTATGCTAAAAGTTTAATTGCTGAAATTAAACAACTAAAGCACTGGAATAAAATCATTTATTACTTTATTTGAAACTTTTGTTATTGAAATTTTTGTTCCTTGTCGAATTTAAAAAAAAAAAATGTCTAAAATCATTCCATTGGGAGGATTAGAAGCACCAGGACACCTCGATACCGTTGGCGAACCAGAAACACCACACAGAAGATATGAGGACTGGAAAATAGATCTAGAAATCTATATCACAGCAACAGGTGTGTGTAACGCCAAACAAAAAAAGGAGTTTTGCTTGTATCAGGAGGACCAGGCGTTCGTGAATTTTGGTGAAATTTCACGGAACAGGAAAAGAGGGAACAAGAAGTAGAACAGTTCAATAGAACAATCCTAAAAGCAATTAAAATTGCTAAAGTAAGGAAAAAGAGCTGGAAGGAGGAAATAAAGAGATTCCTATTGAAGTATCGTACTACTCCTCATACGGTAACAGGAGTGTCCCCAGCCAAACTACTAACAAACCCGATGTTAAAGAAGCATCTACTGCACATGAAAAGATACATGACAGAGATGCCCTCCACAAATGGGAGTGTAAAATAATTGACGTCCAAAGGAGAATACCCAAAGACCAGATTAAAAATAAATTAAAATAAATAAATTTTATAAATTCTAATTTTATTAAAAAAATAGAATAAAAATAAAATGGAAAAAAAAATTAAAAAAAGGAGACAGTGCTGTGCCAGAACCTGCATAAAACAAAATAAAAACAACAACAAAAAAAGAGAAATGCAGCAGTGGGAAAGTTGGTGATACACCTCATAAACCTGACAACCACAGTGTGCCAGCCACTGACCAGTCTCCCACTACCATTCTTCTACAACACACATCCCAAACTGCACTACACCAAACTCAAACACAGACAAATCACCCAGAGTTAGACGAGCACCAGCTTGGCAGAAAGACTTTATAATGTCCGGAATAAACCTTTTAATCAAAAGGGAAAAACAAAAAAATAACTGGGGGAAGATGTAGTATCCTAACATCTCGACCTGGCGAGATTAGGGGAAATCTCATAGGGCGAGATCCCGAAAATAGGGACTTCACTACTAACGTGGACATGCAGCCACACGGACCTCAAGTGTAAATATTCCTGTAATAAAACCTATTTGTAAAATGGTAAACCTGAGTTAAATTCTCTACAGACGGAGATATAGATATTAGGGAATCTTCACTAATGGAAGATTTAAGACAAGATAGTTCATAGGAAGTAAATATTTTAACTCGCTTAGTGGCCATAAGACAAAAAATTAAAACACAACGTATATCACTCGGAAATGATCCCTTTCAAGGAAATTTCAATAAGGAGACTGCTCTAAATGAAAAATTAAATAATTTAAAATTAGAGCAAATTAATACTAATTCTTTTACAAAAAATTTGAATTTACATAATTCTTTTACTGAAAAATAAAATTTACCCTTTTTAGAATTAGAACAAAGAGATACTAATTCCATTGCTGAAAATGAAAACTTAGAGTTACCTACTTTAGAATTAGAAAAAAAATAACACTAATTCTATAACTGAAAATGAAAATTTAGATAATTTAGAATTAGAGCAAAATAATACTAATTCTTTTACTGAAAAAGTTACCTAATTTAGAATTAGAAAAAGTTGACACTAATTCTATTGCCCTAAATGAACAAATAAATTTACCTAATTTAGAATTAGAAATAATAGACACTAATTCTATTACACTAAATGAACAATTAAACTTACCTAATTTAGAAGTGGAAAAAATTGACACTAAATCTATCACGCTAAATTAACAATTGAAGTTACTTAATTTAGAATTAGAAAAAAATGACTAATTCTATTACCCTAAATGAAAACTTAGAATTAGGAAAAAACAAGACAAAACAGAATGAACAATTTGAACGAAATTCTCTCAAGTAAAAGGAACTGAATTGGAAAAGAAGAAAAAAGGTCCAGAATGGACATTCAAAAAAATTAAAGGGCTGCATGAAATGGACAAAATTCATGTTGTCGAAATATTCATCAAGAACCCAGCTAAGCCTAGGATATTTTTGACAGTCAGGCCATGTCTTTGAATTTCAATCAGGAGGAGACTAAAAAGATTACTTGGCATGGAACTACATAGCTTCAAACATCCATGCCCACTAGAGTTATCCATGACCCACAGTCATGAGGCAGAGGATCATCCAGAAAAGAAAAACTCAAGAAAGGATCATGTAAAGCCTAAAAGAATAATGAAGATAAAGACTTTTTGTATTATAAATAAATATTGATATAAGTAAAATGGCTAGAATAATGCCAGGAGAAACCTAGGGCAGTCTTCCCATAAGGTTCCCCAATCACTTTTTGTTACTTGCCTTTCTTATTGCTGAGAATTTAAATAAATTGACCTTATGTAAATTCATATTAAAATAGAATTTACCCTGCTAACATGCACTGATGCTCTTTGCATGTTTTCTTCTTTGTTGGGAGAATATCAGAAAAATTATAGTTAAATTATCTCCCCATGCCGCTAGAGGGCGAATCTCCAATATACGATATTGGCACCTAAATTAAACCCCTTGACAAAAGTCACTTATCAATAGGCCATCAAACCAGGCGAGTCGCGTTTTTCAAGCGCTCCCTTTACCTTCATCTTCAGCACTTATCGTGTTGACAGTCAACCAGCGAGTGGAATAATAATTCCAGTGCTCACCATTACCTTAACAACCAGCGAGTGGTTTCATCCAGCGCAACCTTTACCTTTACCTCACCCTCAGCAAGATAAGTCTGGCTAGCAAATGCCACAAATTTGCAACCACCCTTTTTGTACTTTTTGAATAAATAAATATATGTTTCTTTAATTTCAATTGTTGTTTCTCATCTTCTTTCATCCGAAATTACTTGCTTACCACCGGGAAATTATAAGAGTCTCAAATATCTCTTTAGGAGTAAAAGAGAAAATAAGAGGAAAATGATTTATCAAATTGGTAAAAAAAAATTGCCATGAATTTGTATAGTAGAATGTTTGTTTATTTTAGGAAATTTTTTTTTGTTTACATTTAAGATATTTTTTCTAAAAATGCATTCCTAAACTTTATTAAAGATTTGATGATAAACAAAGCTAAGAATTAGTGTATTATAATATTCATTTATTTTAAGAATAGTCTATTTTTATTGTTTACATTTTTAAAACAATTCTATTTTTTTAAACAAGCTTCCTTGCCTGTTGATTTCCAGTGGTAGAAATGTATTTGTTTAATTCCTTCTTTTTTTTTACCGTATTAAAATGCTAAGAATTAAATACTTATGATTGTCTGTATTACAATTTCTTTTTTTCTTTTTTTGGTTTATAATAGTGTTTTTTTGGGTTTTTTTTGTACATATGACAAATTTAAATTCTGTTCTTAATTCCTTCTTGAAGTTTATCAGTTTAATTTATTTCCTTTTGCGACACCTAAAAGTAACAAAGAAGCTAATAACTAAACATTACCTTATTTGTAGGTTGAATATTTCACATGATAATTTAATGTTTATTTCATTAATAGTTTCTTTCAAAAAAGGTTTGAGTTACACTGATTAAAAATGGATATATTTTATTCTAAAATGAAAGTATTAATAATTTGAAAAAAGTTGAGTTATTATTAAACGTTAAATGTTTTTGTTTATTATTGTTATTTACTTCGCTGTAGAAAAGAATTCGATCGATAAAACCACATACAAATTAGATATTCAGAAAGATTATTTTCTTTTCTTTCTAACCAAATAAATATTTCTTAGATTGGATTGAGAATACACGAGAAATTCCAAGCTGAATTAATTAGGGCATGAATTTGCCATGCGGCCATTTTGAATCACTGCTGTTATAGCCGGCAATTTTTTTTCATATTAGCAGCAGCAGCCTTGTTACGATTATTGCAAATTTTGTTTTTGTTTAATTAATTAATTATATCCCTTAATCAGTAAATATCAATAACCAAATTTGGTGTGTTTCTTAGTTATAAGGATATCAAGATGTATGCAAGATTTTGAATCTGAATAACATCTCTTTTCTGAGTTATAACTTGACACGTACATACCAAACTTTCTTTTATATACAGGGTTTTGATAGTTTCATAAGGAAAAAGAAAATGTGCTTGGTAACTACAAAATTTAATAGATTGTAAAGAAATTCAACAGGCATGGAAATTACACTACTGTCAACAAGTTTCACTCAAAATGACCGCCATTAGCATGGATCACAGTCTCGATCCTTCTCCGGGACCTGGAGCAAGCTGATATTATAGTTTCCCTGGGAAGGGTCTCAAAAACTACCTTATTTCTGTCGATTAACTGTGCTTTTGTAGTACTGGCACGGTGATTGGTGTCTTTCTCAATGGCGCCACATACATAATAATCCATGGGGTTAAGATCTGGGGAGTTCGGATGCCAAACATTGGGACTGGTGTAGTTGTAAAAATTTGCCAACAACCATTTTTGACTTTTCCCAGAGGTGTGGCAGGGGGCCGAATCCTGCTGCCATACATATGGCCTACCATTGACTACCCTTGTTATCCAGGACTTGACTACAGTGTTTAGCAACCCTACATAGGCATCAGAATTCAGATACCCTCTCTGAAAAAATGCGGAAGAATCACATCACCCTCAGAGGATACACATCCGAAAGCCATCACAGTTTGGGGAAATTTAGTCTGCATAACACAAGGAGTGTCCTTTGGATTGTATGCAAGCCATCTGTTATTCTGCATGTTGTGCTTTTGATCTTGGCAAAAGTTTTTTTCATCGGAAAAGAACCAGATTATTTGTGATTCAGCAGGATGTTTCACTTTGCTCAGAAGTTTCTTCGCCTTTGTCAGATGATTTTCACGGGCCTTTTCTGGGAGCAGTTGACCTCTGCAACGCTTGTATGAGTAGTAGCTAAGGTCTTCATTGAGTGCAAGCTTTATGGTAGAGGCTGAAACATTCAATTCACGTGACAAAGCCTGAATTCCAATGCCAGGGTCCTCCAACACTTTTTCTGCTGATTTTTTAGGAATTCTGCTGTACGAATGCAATCAGATCATCTTTTATGTTGCTTTCTTCTAGCGACAGCTCGTAGTCTCCATTGTAATTCTCCAGTTCCTGCCTGATTGTTTTTAGTGTTCAGGGAGCATTGGGCAGCAACCATAATCTCCTTATTTTGATGGCCAGCACAGATCATCATAATACAAGTTATTCTCTTCTATGATTCAGGTGGATTCTAGTCATCCATTCTGTCATCACGTATATGAAGGATCCAAGCTTTTAAATGATGCGTAGTGTGCGTCAATACCTCCAACCTACAAAGAAAAATAACCAAGTATAAATATGTCAAATTTATCCCAAACACCCTGAGGTGGGGGGGGGGGTTCAGTTAATGAAAGATTTCATTTATGAATCATCATCCACCCCTAATGTCAGAGGGAAGCTGTTAAGCTCCAAAATGTATCTGGTTTTCTTTACATGACCGTCTACAACCAACAACAAGGATTCACTCAACTTTCACTTTGTTTCTTTTTATTTGTTTGTTTCTTTTATGACCCATAGATTCTCAGGGCTGGGGAACTGAAGTTTGACCCACCATTTATCGATCACCACATAGGTTTGTTGGGGAGTCTATTGAAGTCTTTAAAATGTTTCATTTTAGTCTTCGAATATTTGTAACAATGGGAAATAACTCTTCAAAGTCTTATTTCACTGTTCAAAATGTACTATTAAAATGGAGTTGCTTTATTTCATTTACCAAAACTTGTCATGATTATTAGTTAAGAAATGTTTTTGTGATCTGTTTTGACTAAAGCAACCAAATAGCAAGTATCAGGTACATTAAGTTCATATTCAGAATTTCTGACTATTTCTTAGACATGTTTCTTCATTTTCTATAGACATTATCTGGCACAAGCTAATGTTTGTGGTCCAATTCACAAATACAGTTTCTATGCCTTTCGGCTAAGATCACAGTGTAGTATCTATTCGTACTAGCTGATACTAGCAATATATATATATATATATATGATTGTGTGTGTATGTATCTTGTGGGAAAATTGTCATAATATCATGATTAACAGGCTTGTCTCTCAGATTTTTACTGAGTTCAATGCTCAATCGCCCTCGCCCCCCCCCCTTAAATGGGTTTCTGAAACATTGAGTTGTATTTAGTAATAATACTGATTCTTTGCCATGTTACACAAGAGCCAGTTTTGCAAATAAATTCCTACTGACTAGTAAGTTAGGTCTTCACCTGTTGTCTTGTCTCATATCTAAGCTACTTTTAATACAATCCAATTTGGAGTATGTGTTAGTATGTCTCACTGATAAATTACTATGAAGTAATGAGTACAAAATTCATTAGACACACCTTATTAGTGGTTTTATGCCAAGTTTGATCTTTGGTTAGAAAATAAATATATTAATGAAAACCTTAACTAGTAATTGGAAGAAGTAAAATTGAATTAATTTTGGTAATGAATTGGTTGATACCAAAAAAATAATTTCTTTTCTGCCATCTACTACATTTGTTTGTCTAAATTTTTGAGATGAGGCTTGATAATTTGTATTATTTGGAATATTGTTCTCATCTTTATTGTTTTGTCTGAAGTGACCTCTGTCCTTCTTGAGGTATTTCTTCTCAAACTCGGGTTTGAAGAAAAGATTCCTGAATTTGAGAAGAAACACCAGAAGCCAAAACGTTGTGTATGTATCAATAGGTGAGAACAATAGTTTAAATAATACAAACTACTACATTTAGTTTTGTTTTGAATTTCTTTTTATCATCAATACATTTTATATCAGTTTCTTTTAAGATGTGTACAAAGGCAAAATATACTTATTTACTTCATGGGAGTTGACTTTTTCAAACTAGTATAGGGATTACATTCCTTCCTTGTCACTGTTCTCCTATTTGACTCTATGGGACACAAAAAGTGATTATATTCCTGTGTCTTCTAATAGCCTTTTGGCAGTGTACTCAGCAGCATTATAAAGCCAAAAGCAACAAAATCAAAATCCTCTTTTACCCTCCAGCCTTGATTGAGGTAATATACCTCAGTTGTGTCTCCTGTCTATTTACAGACGGACTTTGTACCTCCAGCATTTTCATGTTGTATGCCACACAAAAACATGCTCAGCATGTAAGTCTAAACATTTTCCTCTTTATTTACCAGCAGAAAGATTTTCTTTACTAAAAGACTATTTTCCTATCAGGATATTTCTCTCATACAACTTTGTATCTGCTGTCATGTTTGCTTGCTCTGGTAATAAAATATCCTTGTTATCACTTTTTAGGGAACTGTTTGCACATTTTTATTCCATATGATATGCAACCACCATCATCGTTCCTTTTACACTGGATTGTACCTATAATGAGGGATTTTTATTTATTAATTTTTGTTTTTAAATTTCAAAATAAAGACAAAACACAGAATTTATAGTACATACAATTTTTCTTTTTATTGCGAAAAAGTTCAATTTTTAGAAAAAATATCCATATCTGTTGTTTCGACATTCAGCCCATTTAAGAAAAATGTTCACATGATACCAGCAGGAAAAAAAAAAAAGGAAAAAAATCCCAGCAAATTTAAAAACCTAATTTCAACATTTTCTCTTTCTCTCACACTCTCAATCATTCGTTTATTTATAACACTCAAATACTGGGTAAAAGATTGCTTCATATCCAAAAACAAAAAACATGATAGAACCAGCAGTACTGATGTTAAATTTGGCAAAAATTATTTTGATTTTTAAGTTTTAATTAAAAGTTGAGATAATTGTTTTTTAAAGGTTTAAAAACATGGCTGCCAAAAGCCTCTAACCCAAACATCTTTTTGTTGTTTTGCATAATATGAGAAAAGCTTAAAAGGATGCACTTTTTACTTAATTCATTGCTGATCCATCTAAAACCAAAATAATTGTTGACAAAAGAATTGTTCTGTTTTTTAATTTATGCAAATTCTTTCAAATATGTATGGTGAGACACAAGTAATAAGTCAGTCAGTAATTTATTGTTGATTGCTCTATTACTTTTGCCCCAAACCGTATATCTCCAAAATCAAATAACATGACTAGCATTTTAACACCTGAGAAACCTATTTTTAGGATAAAGTGTTTGAAATATTTTTTTTTTGTATACAAGTATAAAACTAAAGTTCTTTTCCTTATTTAAAAGATTTTTTTGAACACTTGATTCAAAATGATCTATTCTGTATCTCCTCCATCAAATATGCTTAAATATCTTTGACTAGAATAATAAACTCATTTTTCAAAACTTTATAATTCATTAAATATTAATACTTCTATCCCATAACAGTTAGTGTATGAAGAGGTACACTTGTGTAATGGTTATTATCATAGGGAATAAAATTGGAGATTAAAGTTCAAATCTTGGTTGAGGCTATTTGCATTTCAGTTCATACCAAATACCTTTAAGAAGAGTATAAATTCATCCCTTCTCCTTTTGGTAAATAATATATAGATAGGTTAAAAGCATACCACAGGTAACCTGAAGCCAACATTTTTAGATCTCATTTTCCTGATGCAGATATCATTGGAGAACAAAAAAGTTTTGGTAAACAAACCAGACTTTGGCATCATAAAAATGAGGTGTACAAAAGTTTGGGTTTGGGTTACCCTTACCACACTTTAAACCTGGACTATAAATATTGGGGACAGACTGGGCAACTGAATTCAAACCAGCTGTACTCCACTTAAAAACTGAACTTGAGTCTCATCCTGGAGTGGAAAATGTAACATAAAATAAGATTTCCCCCCTTTTATACAGTTTGCCAAACATAAAGAATGAAAGAAAAACTTTTAAATTCAGGTAAGAAATTCATCTGCCTGGGACCAACATTTCTTATGATCCACATTGTCAGTTCACTCTTTTACCAGAGAACTGTCATGTTTGACTAAAATAATTTCTGGCTTTAGAAAAGTAAGCACCATGTTAACAAGTTTTTGAAAGCTGACTTTTGTGATCCATTTTTTAGGCAAACCCTGTAGACATGATTTAAAATTTATATAAAATGTGCACTCATTGTGTGTATATATATATGAAGATTGATTTGATGCCTTTGTATTCTGAAAAAAGCCAGGAAACCATTATAGGGTGCTACAAAAGTTGCATTTCATTTGAAAAAATTGAACAACTTTTGAATAAAAAAATTTTTTAAATTCTTTTAACTCTATTCATCTTAATTCTTCTTGGAAATTACTTTGAACTAATTTTGAAATATGATAACACTCAAATAAAATGGGTTATAATTTTTTTTTTTTTTAAATGATACTTGAATTTTATATTAAGCTGAATTTCCTCTAAAAAAAAAAAACAAGAACAAAAAAAAATGCTAGATAAAAGTTTAGTGTTTTGTAGCTTTTTTTTTTTTGTTTTAGAATTGAAAAAGATTTGTTTAAAAATAAAAAAAATCATTTCTCACTGAAAAAACATTTTAAGTTTTTAAAAGATTTTTAGTGGTGATATTAGTTGTTTCTTTTGGTGATTTTTATTAATTTTTTTTATTAGTATAATGAATAAAATTTCAAGATCTAGATTGAGAAATAATTTATGGGTAATTAGTTATTAACTGAAAGGAACACATATATATTCCCAAGCTGATTGAGCATTCGATAATTTGTGAGATTTGTTTATTTTTAAATTTGTAAGTAGAAATGTGAAAAATATTTAAAATCTAAAAATGTACTGTTGGGGAAGAAAACAATAATATAAAACAACAACAAAAAAAATTCAATATTTTTTTTGTATCAACTAAAACATCAGTGACAACCTGATTATCTCATATTTCTTTTCACAAAAACTATTTTAGGCAGCCATTAATAAATATGTTAAACAGAATTAAAACTTTAAACATAAAATAGAAAATTGTCAGGATTTTATTAGGAAAGAAAAAACAAAAAACACTTTGACACTTCTGAATGAGTTTAGTCCTGACAAAAAGACTTTTTCTTTTTTTTTTCTTTCTTTTTTTCCTTAAAGACTAATTTTTTTCAGTTTAGCATTCAGAAGATCTTCCTTTAGTCAGATATGAAAATTAATTTCTGTTTTAGACAATATCAATACAATGTCAAATGGTGGCATTCTTTGTGTAACAGTTTTTTTATAGGAAATGGAATTGGCAACTCAAGTTGAAATCCTAGGTGAAGCTGTTAGTGTTTCACTTTGTACTACTGCTCTTGGAAAAGGTATGAATCTATCTCTTCTCATTTCAACTATGGGTAAATACTAGGGCAGACTGGGTTCTTCTTTAAATTCAAAACCAGCATTACTCCACTGGCAGAGAGGTTTTCAAAAGGATCCCTTGATATTTAAAAATAGGGAAAGATAAATCACGTACATGGATTTCTTTTTAAGTTTAAAGATGGTTTCAACATTAGGGCTCTTCTAAAGCCCCAGAAAATCAAATTTTTTTCCCCAAATCTGAAAAATTGCCTTAGTTGATGAGGATCATCTGAATTCTAAACATCAGTTTACAGTCTTTTTTTTTTTATTTTTATCTTTATCTTAGATGGGACCAATCTAGTTCAGAAGTGCCATGGATTTTTTTTTCTTATTCAAAGAAAAGAAGAAGGGAATTAGAATATATAAATAATAACATAATATTAGCATCCGATTGTCAACCATCAGCATCCAACATTTGGCAAAACTACATTTTACAGTTTACCAAAGAAAAAGAAAGAAGAAATCTTATAATGCAAGTATTTAACTACATTCCCTCAGTTGTAGTATTCAACATGGTCAGTTTAAAGAAAGTAAAAAGGGAACCCATGCATGGGGAAGAGGTGCAACTGAAAGATTAGAATTCTTGGGACCAGATCCATCACATATCGATGAGATAAAAGCAGTATTGCTGTCAAGTTGGAAATGTAAAGCAAATATCAACATACTTGAAGTGATTGAACATCATGCGAGGGATTAAAAAAAAAAAGGTTGAAGAAAGGGATGATGAAGAGGAATTAACTCCTGCCCTGCCCGACAATAACAATTGTGCACTTGAAAATGGACATGTCTATTTTGGGGGTGAATTTGAAATACATACAGCCTTATAAATCCGCTTTAGAAAAGTTAAGATTAAATATTTACATCGAGATATATAAGAATTTCATCTGAAAGAGACTGGCTCTATTCAAAAGGTGAAATTAATGAGATATTTGTGTTTTCATGAAAAGTAGGGCCATCCTAAAGGTCCCAGGCAGTTGCCCAGGGATTATAAGGAATGCTTGTCGTGTGTCCGAGACAGCAGGACATTCCAAATAGACAAAAATAGGAAAAATCAATTAAACAATAAAAACTCAATAAGAAAATTCCCTGAAATAGTTGGGGCCTGGGGAGGAAGGTAAGTCAGGTATATTGGGAATTTCTGGGCCACACTAGCATTCTGTTATAGCCACCCTGCTTTTCTTACCCTTTTAAAAGACTTCTAATTCTGAATCTCTCTTCTACCCTCATCCTTCTCAAGAAGAAAATACATATTGAGGAGAAGGAGGAGGATATTCATAATAATGTTTAATAGCAATCCACAAAGACTCACTTTGTCATTCAAAAAATGTTTTCTCTCTCATTCATATATATATATATATATATATATATATATATATGAGAGAGAAAACATTTTTTCTTTTTTCTTTATAAAAAGCTCTTTATTAGCTAATGTACAAATATATATATAGAGAGAGAGATTTTTGGTACATGAAAACTTATAAACTACTAAAAGTAGAGGAATCATATGTAAATAGGGAGGTGATATTTTATTATGAAATAAAATATAAAATAAAGGGGATACGAAGGCCTTTTTCGACCGGTACTTTTTCAAGTATATACACCGGTGACAATTAAAAGTCAGAATTTAAAGAAATTAATAAGAATGAATGGGGGTAAACTAGAGAGGGGGGGGGAAAAAAAAAACGGGGAAAGAGGGGTATGTGTGTGTGCCCTAGGTTAAACCTAGGTATATATATATATATATATATATATATATATATATATATATATATATATAACATTCATGCCAAGATATTTGTACATTAGCTAATAAAGAGCTTTTTATAAGAATCTGATATATATATATATATATATATATATATTATGTGTGTGTGTTTGCTATGAAAATTGCATATGTGAGAAACTGCCAGTTACAAAGTGCTGTTGACTTCATGTCCACATTACCCTAATATATATATCAGTTAAAAATGAAACTATCAAAACACTGGCAATCAGGTTGGAGGGATAATATTTTTTTTTTAATGTGGGAAGGGGGATAATTGAATGTTACAAGTTTTCTACCGTGACTGGACTTTTCATATGTGTTTATAAAAAAAAGTTTTGTTATTTTTAAATGATAAGGTTGAATTGTATTTTTCCTGAAATAGAAATGCAAATATTTTAAACCCAAGATGAAATCCCAAATGTCAATTATAAGAAAATTAGGAAACAATGTTTTATTAAATTACCTCATTTTAAGCTTTTTCAAGTTAAAGTAATATTAAATTGTGCAAAAGTAGAGCTTAAATTTTTTTTCAATAGAGAATGTGTATAATTATGTGGATAATTGATATGAGGTGATGGTGGCTGGAATAAAATTTTCAAATGAATTTTTACAGAAAAATTGATGGTGTTTTTAAATGTTTTTCTTTTGTCCCTCAATATCTGTTCAGATTTCCTTTTCATGTTTGTTAATTGGTCAAGCAAAGGATATCTTTGTTTTCTCTAAATGAAAATCTCTAATTGTCTTCTAATAAGAAAATACAAGATTAACATCAGATGGGCATCTACAAGAGTTAGTTTTCCTTTTGTTTTTCAAATATAAACTTTCAAATGGAGCTCATGTCTATTATTAGGGACTTTCCGCCTCTTAGGAAAAATGACTCATGTACATGCATGGCAGAAAGTTCAAGATGGTTTCAATATTGTATTTATATTGTAAATAACCCTCCATAACTAAAAATTAAAAAATAAATATTTCACCTTTTTGATAAAAAGGAAAGGTTTTCTGAATGCTAATGTTGAAAAAAGTGTTTGCCTTTTTTTTTTCCTGATCAATCTGGTTTGGATATATCAATATTCTGTTGAACTACTTATCTCTTTAATTCCTATTTAATCAATTAAAATTATCTGAAATTCCAAGCCAACACAAAAAACTGAAATATTGCATTTTTATTAATTGGCAGAACAAATAATTTATCTATATCAACAATTCATTTTTTTTTACCCCTCCCATCTCCCTTGGTTTTTGGGTTATTCAGTGTCATCATCATCACAATAGCGTACATTCTGTTGGACTGAATTGTTTTTGGACGGTAAAAGTCTCCCCCCTTCCAACAGATTAGAAAGAAATCAAATAGTCTGATTATCATTTAGGTTTTTTCAAGGCACGTTTAAAAAGGTACCAAATTAAAAAAATCAAACAGGAAAAAAAAAAAAGACTTTGGCATTGCACCCCTCCCCCAAACACATACACACACCAAAAGAAAAAACTTTTTTTCCACCTTCAAATAGAAAAAACTGTTGAGGACATTTAGATTAATATTGCAATAATTCAAACTGGACATATAGATATGAATCCCGGGGGGGGGGGGGGGGAGAGAAAAAAAATTGACAAAAGAACTTGAACTATTATTTACACTTTTTATCAATTATCAAGACATTGAAAAATGCTAATCACAGCAGAAACTAATTTTTAACTGAAGGTTGGCAAAAGAAAGGACAAAAAAAAATAATACATTATATTAGGTTAGTTTTTGTTTTCCTCAAATCATTTTTTTAAGGAACTTCCTAAAGAAAAAAAAAAGAAAAACTGTAATCCAAGAAAGGCTTTATCATTTCCATTCGTATAAAATGACAAATGAATGTCAGTATAATTTTGAATTAAAAAAAATGTTTATTCAAACAAATTAACCCTTTGAAAATATTCAAAATGTTGCAATTTTATATATAATAATATTTTTGAATATATTTCAAATTGTCTATAGAATGTTGTAACCTATTAATGAATACCCTGTAAAGTGGTTAAAAAAAACTACATTTTCAGCTATTTTTCAAGCCAGCAGTCCAGGGCGAAAGGACTACGGTTGTGGGAGGCTCAGAGTTTTAAGAGTTAAACAATAATAGATATATGCCAAGAATTAGATTTTATCTTATAAACTTATTTTAAGATTGTATGTTTTTGAAATACTCTATAAGTTGTTTTGTTTTTTTAGAGTCAAATATTTTTCTTCCTTTTTTTCCCCTTTATAAGTAGAAAAATGTCAGTTTTCTCCCTTCTCTTTGTCATATTGATGCTCTCTTTTCTTTCTTCTCTCAAGTTCTCTCTGCTTCTATATTCTTCAGGTGTATTTTATCTGTGTTCACTCATCTTTAATTCATTATGGTCAAGTCACACTGAAAGCAACAGTTTCTGCTAGATCACCAAAGTTAAGCAGTGATGAATCTGTTCAATAGTTAATTGGGTGACCATTTAAGCAACAGAAAATACTGTTAGCAACATGGGTCCTTTGTTTGTCAAAAATGACCCCAAAAGGATCGATATGCCACAAACCAAACAACCTTAATCCAGAAAAGTATGATCATAAATTACAGGCATTAAACAACATTAGTAGTTGACATAGTTAACAAAGGTGGCACATTGACATCCACATGAGCCAAAGTTTAATAGGTGGTAATTTCCTCCATGTAAAGTCGGTGAGGCAAAAAAAGATTCTGCCATGTTACCATAGCAACTACTACTTCAAAGTTTATTTAAAGCTGTTATCTATGAAAGAAAGGGTGTTTTTATGGGGGGGAAGGGTACCAATTTCTGATTAATTTTCTCGAAAAAAGACAAGACACCTGATAAAAAGACAAGACACCTGATAAAAACCAAAACATTGTGAGTGAAACAATGAAAATGATTTCAATGATCCAAGAAATAGATATAATTATAAATCCCATGGATTTTATAAGCATACTGTACACCAATTATCTGATTGGTGGATTACCTTATAAAAAGGCAGCAAATAGAATCAAACTATTTAAAAAACGTTTGATCCACACTTCCCACTATAAATTAATTAATCTAATTTAATCACTAATACAACAGAACTTTTATAATATAGTATGTCATATCACTGACAGTTAACAAAAAAATGTGCATTTGTGCATGTGTATATATATATATATATATACACACACACAGTGATGCTGATAGCTTTTTAATTTACAGCATCCTGGGACGCATGTATTTGATTTGAATGAGTCCCTGGGAAATTTGATGGGTCCCAACTAAAGTTTCTTAATAAATTGTAGAGGTTTTATCTATGAACAACTAACCTACCTTGTACCTCATAGTGTGTAATTCATTTCCAAGAAAATATTGAAATGTATTTGCAGTTAGCTGGAAATGATGTGGAAATTTAAAAAAAAAAACACTGGGATGCATGGATCCAATTTTACTGTGTCCTTTTAGATTTTTATGCATCAATGATGCAGGAAGTATACCTATCAGCATCTCTGTGTGTGTGTGTGTGTGTGTGTATATATATATATAATATATATATTATATATATATAAAAATTAAATTTCATTCTTTATATCATTTACTGGTTTTTACAAAAAAAAATTACCAACCGTTTTTCTCAGATCAATTATTTGTAAGAATAAGAAAAAAGTAGGCATTCTAGATGAATATAAAACATTAATTTGCAGTTGTAATTACTGAACAAAAAAGCCTGGAAGTGTTGTGTTTAGATATCTAGATATGTGTTGAAAGAGACCATTGGTCAGATTTACTAATTTAATGTCTCACTGGCGTTCACATATGCATCTCTTGAGGTTTCTAGAAGTTTCTCCTGTGTATTTTTATCATAGTCTTTGCAAGGAATCATGATCCCTCCAATGCATAAAGTCTGATGCCGGCATTTACATGATTCCTTGCAAAGACTGCAATAAAAAATACATAGAAGAAACCAAGAAATGCATATATGAACACAAATGAGACATTAAATTAGCAAATCTGACCAATGGTCTCTTTCAACACATCCAAAACTACTTATGTTTTAATATCTAGAAATAAAATTGTCTGTTTTATAGAATGAAAATAGACATCACTTAGCTTTTTAAAAGTGACAGAAAATTCCTTTTCCCCTCCCATTTTAACGTATTATTAGATGTTATAGTTCTGCACTATATAACTTGATATATCTTAATGACTAAAGGGTAAATTAATTGAAACTTTGATTGAAAAAGAAGAAAGATGAGAGTATGGCAAAATTCCCTAATTCACAATGATACCAAAAAGCTTAGAAGACCCAAAAATTCATACATAAAAAGCAAGGAAAGTAAGATTAACTAAATCCAATCTCTGACCCTGTATTTAAAAAAAAAAATTTAAAAAATAAAAAACTTATTTAAAAGGTCCTAGATTTTAAATTAATAAGTAAGCCCAAATTTTATTACCCTTACAAAAGAGGATACGAAAAAAAATGGTACAAGAAACATATTTTCAATGGCGAATGATAGAAAAAAAATATCCGTACCACAGTTTGATTGTGGCTGTAACTAGTACAGGACTGACCCTTGGATGATTGGGAGTATAATGCTGGTCAACTGACTATGATGAAGTGGTCAATATCATAGTGTTGTGTAGGAGTGAAAGAAAAATGTTTTTTGCATGGTGATGTAAACTGGTGATAGAGGGGGGCAGTGTTAGTTTGCAATAAATCTCCACTGCTGCGTCCGTGCCATTTCATCACAAGGCAAAGCGACAAGACCTTGCGACTGAACATCACGACTGTCAATGCAAAGATTGTAACTTCGATGTTTAAACATGTTTTTGTTGTGGATCTGGACCCATTTCTGAAAGAGAAAAAAAATCAAATTCCATTCAAAATATATTACTGAACAGCTGAAATGAATATTAGAATTCAATAAAAAGTAAAAGTAAAGTCGGCGGAGTGGCCTATTGTTGCTATCAGCTTCCCAGCGAGGGAGTCTATCCCCTTTTCGCTAGCACTAGACCAAGTAGATTTTTTTTGTGCCACACCTACCATCAGCTCCCTACTTTACCACATAGATCAGATTATCCAAGCTGTGCTACTCATGTGCTGAGTTGGCAGTAACCAGTATCAAACCCGGAACCCTGCAATTTCTAGATGGGTGATCTACTAATCAAGCTAAACTAACCCCTAGAATTCAATAAAGTGTTTATATTTATTTACCCAACCTCTCCACACAAGCAGGATTTGACACAATTTTTTAAGCAGAGCTTAACAGGTATGAATTCAGAGTTTTCCATCTCTTAGACTGGTTGCCATACCAATGTTAAAGAGCCCAGTCTACCCTACTATTTACCCATAGCTGGAGAGAGAATAGTTGAATACATACCTTTTGCCAAGGGCATTAGCGCTATGTGAAATGCAAGCATCTTTGTCCAGAATTTGAACTCATTTCACTGTGTCCATTTCCTATGATGATAACCATTACATCATGAGGCCCTCAAAACTTTGCATGATTGAAATTCCTTTAGACACAACTCGGGTAATAAAGTATCTGCTAAACGCCAGTAAGGGTTTACTTTTACAGTCCCCAAAGTCTATTTATCCAACACCTCCACCACGATGTCATTTTTTTAAAGCACAGTACAACTGGTTCATATTCAGTTTTTCTTTTTCTTGCTAAAGAAGTCAGTTTAGCCAATCATCATAAGGAATTGGTGGACAAGGTTTAAATCCTGGATGAAGCTATTTGCATTTTACTGCACACTAATGGCGTTGGCAAAGACATGAAACCATCTGTTCTTACCCATAACTATGGAATAGAAGACACAATCATCAGATATAAATTTATCAGCTAATTTCATCTGATGATTCTATAGATGATACAAAAAATGATAAAAAAGTGAGATTTTAATTAATTTTAGTTTTTATATTGCTCTACTGGCTAGCATTTGAACACTTTTTGATTTTGTATTATTTGGATTATTCAGACTACAACAACGTTTTGGCCGATGTGCCCTCCAGCCTTCTTCAGGTGTTTCTTGTCGGATTCGGAAACATTCTCTTTGAACTCAGGAGCTTACATGTTATAATCAGGAGTCTTCACGGAAGTTCAAACCAAACCCTTTATTCAATCCATGGGGGTAGACTGTTCTCATTCCATTAACCATGACCATGATTCTATATTAATATCGCCTTTGGCCAGGATTGAACCTGCAGCCCAGAGATGACTGTCATTTAGAACTGAACACTTATATATGTTGTGCCATGTGTTCAACTAGACAATTCAGGGTGAATTTTGGGAACTTATTAACCTAATTTTCTTTATTAACAATTTTGATTTAACAGTTATTTATTCTCACCTGTACATCATATAAATATATATACATGCAAACCTGATGAGAATTTTAGTTATATATATATATATATATGAGGAAGAATGAATAAAGAAAAGAAAGAACAGAATGGATAATAAAAGATGAATTTAATCAATATCACTTACACATGTGTTTCGGTCAGTTCCTCTGTGTGAAAATATTCTGCACACAGAGAAGATTCGATCTTCATCAGTGAAATTTTATTTTGAATGAAAAAATTTGTTGGGGAAAAACGGAGAATTTTTAGAAATGTTCGAAGAGAATTTTTAAAAATCACTTTTGGAACACTGAAATAGAACCGTTAGAATTTGGATATTTGATTTTTCTAGGAGTTATGGTAGATACAATTTTGTTCTTTATTCATTCTTCCTCATATTGTCAGATTCATTTCCAATTTCCATTTTTACACACACACACATATATATGTGAAAATAAAATGGAAATTAATCCGACAATGTGAATATGATATAATGAAAAAACAAAGGATGTTTACAACTGCATGGGCTCATCAGGAGAGAATGTGCAAACCGTTTCGGGGCCTTCCTCTCGACGGTTTAAAAAGCAACACCGGCCCTTCCTCACTAATATGAGGACCCTCGCAATATCATGCATCGACCGCACGTTAATTCCAACGTTTGATTAGCATTTTAGGTCATTTTTCCCGTTTTATTTTTTGTTGATGACCGACCCACATGCGGTCGATGCATGATATTGCGAGGGTCCTCATATTAGTGAGGAAGGGCCGGTGTTGCTTTTTAAACCGTCGAGAGGAAGGCCCCGAAACGGTTTGCACATTCTTTCCTGATGAGCCCATGCAGTTGTAAACATCCTTTGTTTTTTCATTATATCATATTCACACTGTCGGATTAATTTCCATTTTATTTTCACATACTTGTCTATGAAAAAACTTTACATATGAATGTTTACTCCTTCGATAATATTTATCCATAAACACCACGGATTTACCTATAAAAGTGGGCTACTTATTTTACAGTTGGATTGTATTACAAATAATTTTGATATTTATATACACTTTTTATACAAATTTACACTTTTTTAAATTACTCTACACCAGACTTTTTTGAGTCTTATTTTATAACTATAATGCTTCTGATTAATTTTAAAATTAAAAATGAAGTTCATTTTATTTTTAAATAAAATTCATTTTATTTTTAAATAAAATTCATTTTATTTTTAATATAGACAGTGCATTTTTTTATTAATTCCAACGTTTGACTAGCAGCGTTCTGTTTTTGCTAACGGTCATTTTTCCCGTCTTATTTTTGTTGATGACCGACCCACGTGCGGTCGATGCATGATATTGCGAGGGTCCTCATATCAGTGAGGAAGGGCCGGTGTTGCTTTTTAAACCGTCGAGAGGAAGGCCCCGAAACGGTTTGCACATTCTCTCCTGATGAGCCCATGCAGTTGTAAACATCCTTTGTTTTTTCATTATATCATATTCACACATATATATATATATATATAACTAAAATTCTCATCAGGTTTGCATGTATATATATATCTATATTATGTACAGGTGAGAATAAATAACCGTTAAATCAAAATTGTTAATAAAGAACATTAGGTTAATAAGTTCCTAAAATTCACCATATATATATATATATATATATATATATATATTAGGGACTGGCAAACTGAGTCTAAAATGCGTTTTTGACAAAATGACTTTAGAAAATAATTTACCAAAAATCAGGAAATTATCGGATTTTAATCCTAAATGCATTATTTATTTTATTTCAAAACTTTCTCATTTTTTTCAGGTCACTTAATTTTGACCCCCTTATGTTGGGGGCGTAAAATGTTTTGCAAGTTGATCATTTTCGATACTAATTACAGCATAAATAATGAGATAAAAGTTATGAATAGAAAAAGAAAAAAAAAAAATTTTTTACGGTTGCGCTTCTATGAGAAAATAAGTACCAAAAATAAAAAAATAAAATGTAAAAAAATAATAAATAATTAATTTTTTGGAGATTTCGTTTTTACTCATTTCGATAATTATTTAATTGGCTATTATTTTATAAAAGAAAAAATTATACATCAATGTTTTTTCTGCTTAAAAATTTTCAATCGAGTTTTTCTTTAAAACTTATTACTTTTGGCGCCTAAAATAAGGTTTGCATTAAGTGTTCGGGTTTTAGAATCTAAAAATATAACATTTTAAACTTGACATCAGGATTTTCATATTTTAAATGAATTTTATATATTAATTTTTCATAGCAAAAATACTAAATTAAAGTTCTGAAATAAAATAACTGATGCATTATAAAATTCATTAATTGTTAAATCAATACTGAAAATTTCATTAAAATCGGATAATGACCTGATTTTTGGTAAAATATTTTTCCATCCCAAATGTTACGTTAAAATTGTAAACATGCGCCTAAAACCATTGAAAAACAGCCAAAATGGCGGATCGCGTCAAAATTGACCAAAACAAATAGTTTTAAATCTTTTAAAAATAAACTGAATATGTAATTATATTTTTCTTTTTTTAATGATGGTTATTATGCTACTACTTATCGATTTAGACAAAGTTTAACCTTAAATAATAGATTTAATTATTCTTAATTCGCTTTTAAAACACGTAGTATCCGATTTTTTTTGCCAGTCCCTAATATATATATATATATATATATATATATAAAAGTTAGGGTAGTATGGACATGAAGTGATTGGTACATGTAAACAGGCAGTGTTGAATTCATGTCCATGCTACTTTAACTGAAATATCAATGTTATGGAATATGATATTGAGCACTATTTACTTATAAATATACCACCCATATTATATACATATGTATATAATAAAAATATGTAATATAATATATAATATTATTTATTATTAATTATAATATATAAATATATAATATTACTATATAATATAGTAAAAAAAAGGAAAAAAAAAAAATTAAATAAATATGTTTTTCAACATAAATTTGCATTATTTTGCCTTCAAAAAATATATTATTACATTTTAATTAATGCTTCTAACACACTATAAAAATAAAAAAAAAATCTTTATTTCAATATCCCTGAGCAGGGCCTCATTATTTTTATAGTATTAAAAAAAATATATCTGAAATGATTTTCAAAACTTCCTGCAAAACAAGACGCAACATGGGATCTAATGGAGTTTTTACGATCTTTGCCAAGCGGAACTTTACAATCTTTGCCGAGCGTTTGAATTTACATTAGAACATTCAACGGATTAATATCACAGTTGAGTTTAACAAACACAGATGTAAGCTTTTCAACTGTCTGAAGATGGGCCTAGCCTGAAAATATTAAGAGTAAAAAGAAGAAAAAAAAAAAAATTAAATAAATATGTTTTTCAACATAAATTTGCATTATTTTGCCTTCAAAAAAATATATATATATACAGGGTGTTCGGGATAAATTTGACATATTTATATTTGGTTATTTTTCTCTGTAGGTTGGAGGTATTGATGCACACTATGCATTTAAAAGCTTGGACCTTTCTTCATTCATGAAGAATAATCAAAGTTCCAATTACCGTCGAATTGGGAAGACAAAGCAACAAACGGTTGTAATCTAATACAAACCCGAATAGTTGCAAAGTCTACTGCAGAATGACAAGGTATTTATAAAATTCCACAATATCATTCAAATCAAGCAGCCAATCAGAACTCAAGGAATGGAATCACCCAAATCAACCAAATTCATGAATGGATCATTCTTGATTTCTATATATACCAACTGTCTTGAACACTGCTCCAGTTGTACTTAGTTAGCTGCTGTTATGCAAACCAACAGTAGACTAACTGACTTCAATAATTCATATGTGTGATGACAGATAGAATGGATGACTGGAACCCACCTGAATCATAGAAGAGAATAACTTGTATCATGATGATCTGTGCCAGCCATCAAAATAAGGAGATTATGGTTGCTGCCCAATTCTCTCTGAACTGTAAAAACAATCAGGCATGAACTGGAGAATTGCAATGGAGACTAGGAGGCTGTGGTTAGAAGAAAGTGTTGAAATTCACTTTAGTCAGTACAAATTAACACTAACAGACTCTGCTAATAATAAGGGTCAGAAGTTATCTGCCCTAATCCATTTATTGTACGGGTGAGTTACTTGCCCTTTGACCTTTTAATTTCAGTTATTGTTTTTAAATAAATAAAACACCTTGTGAAAAAGCAGTCCTAATGTGTTCCCTCGTTAATCCATTCGAATGTATCTCAATTGGAATATGTTTCAATGAGTAACTGCGCCTGCCAGAGAGAAAAAGGTATGTCTCTTTTTCTGTGGGATTAAGTTAATAAATTCCCAACAAAAGGTTTAAAAGAAAGCGCGAACTACGAGGGACAGATTTTTTCCGCCATTTTTGATTTGTCATTCTCGGAGGAAGTTTTGTGTCGTTTATGATTTAAATATCTTTTGTATTATCTATAATTGAAATTTTTGGGAACATAGCGATGGAGACAAAACTTGTAAATCTTGTACCGCTGAATGGAACAAATTATGCTACATGGAAGGTACAATGCAAAATGACCTTAATAAGAGATGGTGTTTGGAATATCGTGAATGGAACAGAGATGGTTCCAGATTCCAGGACAGAAGCGGGACTTCATACGAAGTATTCATCGCAAAAAGATCGTGCATTGGCAACGGTTATACTGTCTCTAGAGCCGTCACTTTTGTACCTAATTGGGGATCCAGACGACCCAGCCGTAGTATGGAAAAAATTAGCTGACCAATTTCAGAAGACGTGGGCTAACAAACTAGCGTTAAGGAGGAGATTATACTCTTTTAAACTAAAGGAAGGTGATTCTGTTCACAATCACATAAAATTGATGACTGAAACGTTTGATGAATTATCTGTTATCGGCGATTCCATTAATGAGGAAGATAGAGTAGTACATCTCCTGGCTAGCCTTCTTGAATCCTTTGATATGTTGGTGACAGCACTTGAAGCAAGTCAAGATCTGACTAAATGGGCCTTAATAACTGAACGACTGCTATACGAGGAAACTAAAATGAGAGAAAAACAAACTGGTGGTGCTGAGTCAAAAGCCATGACATCAAAACACTATATCAACAAAAAGGGACCCAAATGTTTTAACTGTGGTAAATTTGGACATATTAAACGTGACTATCGTCTACTCGGAGAAGACTCAAAAGAAAGTGTAAAAAGGAACTATCCAAAGAAGAAAGCTTTCTTAACGGAGAAAACGAAAGTGGAGCCTAGTTGTTCTAAAAACGAACACGTTGTTGGTTTACTTGCTCACCATGCATTAACAACAACAAATAATGAAAACAGCTCATGGATCATGGACTCTGGAGCGACATGTCATATGTGCCATGATATTGATAAGTTTATCAATTTTAAAAAATTAGATAAAGCAGAGGATATAACCTTCGGTGATAGACACTCAGTTGAAGCATTTGGGACAGGGACTGTTGATATAAATGTGAGAGTATCTGACGACAAACAACAAAGATGTAGATTGTTTGAGACACTATATGTTCCCAAATTATCATACAACTTGCTTAGTGTTTCAAGGGCTACTAGATCTGGAAAATCGTTTACATTCACAGTCATGTTGTCAACTTCTGGATGAAAAACGGAGTGTAGTAGCTACAGGTTCAAAAGTTGGGAACATGTACTACTTGAACTGTATTGAAGAACAGGAGGCAGCCCATGCTGCAACTACATGCTCGAGTGGTGACACAAAGGAGGAGATTTGGCATCGATGTTTTGGTCATCTTGGAGTGAAGAACTTAAAGAAGCTAGCAAGAGATCAACTAGTAAATGGCCTTGACTATGATGTAACAAAAGACATCAACTTTTGTGAGCCATGTGTGGATGGAAAACATCACCGTTCTTCGTTTCCAAAATCTGGTGGTAGACGAACCAAACATATAGATATTAAGTTCCACTATATCCGTGAACAAGTTGAAAGGAAAGCTATTCAACTTGAATATTGTCAAAGCAAGGACATGGTTGCTGATAATGCTGACAAAAGGACTTGTGAGCTCACAATTTGTGAAGCTCAGAGAACGGTTAGGTTTTAGAGAAATTATAGAACAAGCCTGACTGCAAGTGAGGAGGAGTGTTGAAATTCACTTTAGTCAGTACAAATTAACACTAACAGACTCTGCTAATAATAAGGGTCAGAAGTTATCTGCCCTAATCCATTTATTGTATGGGTGAGTTACTTGCCCTTTGACCTATTAGTTTCAGTTATTGTTTTTAAATAAATAAAACACCTCGTGTTATGAAAAGCAGTCCTAATGTGTTCCCTCGTTAATCCATTCGATGGTATCTCAATTGGAATGTTTCAATGAGTAACTGCGCCTGCCAGAGAGAAAAAGGTATGTCTCTTTTTCTGTGGGATTAAGTTAATAAATTCCCAACAGAAAGCAACATAACAGATGATCTGATTGTGTTTGTACAGCAGAATTCTTAAAAAGTCTGCAGAAAAAAGTGTTGGAGGGCCCTCAGATGCCTATGTGGAGTTGCTAAACATCTGTAGTCAAACCTTGGATAACAAGGATAGACCATATGTATGGCAGCAGGATTCAGCCCCCTGCCACACCTCTGGGAAAAGTAAAAAATGGTTGTCAGCAAATTTTTATGACTACACCAGTCCCAATGTTTGGCCTCCGAACTCCCCAGATCTTAACCCCATTGATTATTATGTATGTGGTGCTGTTGAGAAAGACACCAATCACCATGCCAGAACTACAAAAACCCAGTTAATCAACAGAAATAAGGTAGTTTTTGAGACTCTTCCCAGGGAAACTGTAATATCAGCTTGCTCTAGGTTCCGAAGCAGGATTGAGGCTGTGATCAATGCTAATGGCGGTTATTTTGAGTGAAACTTGTTGACAGTAGTGTAATTTCTGTGCCTGTTGAATTTCTTTACAATCCATTAAATTTTGTAGTTACCAAGCACATTTTCTTTTTCCTTATGAAACTATCAAATTTCTCCTGAACACCATGTATATATATATATATATATATATATATATATATATATATATATGTGTGTGTGTGTGTGTGTGTGTGTGTGTGTGTGTATCACTTACCATTGAATGATGAGTTGGTGTACAGTGGGCCAGTTCTAATACTGTGCCAGGTGTATTGCTAGGAAGTACAATGCAAAGATCAAGGTGTCTCAGACTGCCATCATCAGAGAATGACCATTCCTGCAGAACACATGGAAGAGAAATGGAATTATTTGATGTCCTTCATTCAAAATTGATCAATTTTAAAAGTCAAATAAAATCTTATCAAAACTTATTGTTAGATTCAGAGGACAAATTGTTGACAATAATTTTCAAAATAAATTTTTCTATTTAACAAAAAATACTAATGAATATTCATTATAAGGAGATTTAAGATTTAAATAAACTGATTTATATTGATTATACAAATAATAGGGAATGAATAAACAACCAATAGAATTTATTATACAATATTAAATATCTACAAGTTTGTTGTTCTGATCTAATGCTAATAATTTTCAAGCAGGTCTATTTGACCAAACAGGTACTACCACTCTAGGCCAGAGCTGTTTTTGGCCTTGCTCAGAACTTTTCAGCATTCTCTTGTAGATGATGATTTTAACTTTGATTTTTCTTTTTTGTAATATATTTCACCAGATTCTTATGGGTACAGATAATACACACTAATCCTATTTAGAATGCACAGAATGCACTCTTATCTTAACATAAGTTACAGACAGATAAACAAAGAGAAAAAATCCAGAAATACCACACTTTTCATTATATAGATTGTGTAAAATAAATGTTTATAATTGTGTGAAATAAATGGTAAAATAAATTCAACAAAGCAAATCACTGGGAAAAAGGGGGAAAAAGGGATGGAGACAAGCATGCAGCACAATCAAAATAGCAATAAACATGAAGCTTCACAAAGCAAGGTTAATAAGCATTCAATATATCAAAATGGGAAAATCTTTCACCTTAATATGACAATCCAGCCATAAACATGAATTAAACATTTTGCTGTATAAAGTTTAAACAATACACCAAGGTTCACAGATTGAATATAAACATTTGGCCTATAAAGTAATAATATTAATTTATTTTTTGTTTTTGTTTTCAGGTTGGTAATTGAAAATTAGCAGATTAAGATTTAAAAAGATTTAGTTGAGTAATCTTACAAAATTGAAACACCAAATCAGTAATCTTGTCTCTGTTTCCAAGATCTCTTTAATTAGTGTTAAATATCTTGTACTTGACAAGCTACATTATTTGTTCCCCTATTTGGTTGAGGGCCATAGTGTATAAATGGTTGGTAGTTAAGTTATGACTACATTTAGAAAATAGCAACTGTGCTGCTCTTATCACAGTTAATGGGACAAAATTTGAATCCTCTTACACATCATTTAATAAGTCCCGGGCCTAACTAATAAAACAACAACTTCTAGGCAAAATTCGACTTTATTCATCAACATAGACTCCTTCTAGGCTGATACACTGATTCCAATGCTTCTCTAACAATTCGATGCCTTTTTTGTAGAACAATTTGTCTCAAAATACGCCTCAGTTTCCAATATCACTTATTCATTGGAGCCAAATCTCTTTCCCTGGAGCATTCTTTTGAGGTCTGCAAACAGACAATTGTTGCTGGGGGCCAGATCTGGAGAATAGGGTGGGTGCAGAAGCAATTCAAAGTGCAATTCATGTAGTGTTGCGATCAACTTGTGACATGGTGCATTGTCTTGATGAAAGAGCACTTTTTTGCTTCTTCATTTGTGGCCATTTTTTGGCGATTTCTTCCTTTAAACGCACCAATAATGCTATATGATATTCGCTATTGATGGTTCTTCTTTTCTCAAGGTAATCAATGAATAAAATACCTTGCGCATCCCAAAATATGGAGGTCAGAATCTTGCTTGCTGATGCTTGCATCTTTGGTTGCTTTGGACAGCTTTCCCCTGCTGCTGTCCACTCAGCTGACTGCCGATTTGACTCCGGAATGAAGTGGTGGATCAATGTTTCATCCATAGTTACATATTTATGCCAAAAAAACCTTTTTGTTGCATTGAAACAGTTGCAAACAATGCTCTGATTCGTTAACGCATCGTTGTTTTTGATCGACTGTGAGCAAACGCGGCACCTACTTTGAACAGAGCTTTCTCATTGACAAATGTTCATGTAAAATACACTGCATTCTTATATCTTTAATTCCTCTGCTATCTCATGCAACTTCAATTTACGATCAGCCAAAACGAATTTGTAGAGTTTTTTGGTGTTTTCCGAGACAACTGACGAATTGGGGTGATATGAGCATTAAGCATCATTAGTGTCTGTATGACCGCATTTAAAGTCAGCATACCACCTCTTGAGCAGAGTCCGAATAACACTTACGAAGCCATTGCTTTGCTTAAACAGTATTTTTTTTCCATCAGAAAGTAATTCAGATTTTTCCATTGTTTTGAAAATTTGCAACAGTAGCTTCACTTAAATAACTGTAATTTGTAAACTAATAATCCGATTGGCCTCAAATTTTCACACATGCCATTTGAAGATTACTTTTACTGATAAAAATCATATGGATTTTTTATTAGTGGCACCATCTATGTGTCAGGCCCAGGACTTATTGAGTGATGTGTTACCATTCACAAAATATAAATCAATGTGAGTGATATTAGCACTTGTTGAGCACAAAGAAGAGAACCAGAATTCAAATTCTCTCTTGCCACCTTTTCCCTATTGGTCAACACTCCTGGAAGGTCTTTAGTATGAATCCACACAGAGATCTAGGTTTTTGGTGTGTCCATGTGTAGGTGTCCACAGGAAAATGTCATTTATGAGCTCATTGTTGCTTCTCCAGCAGTGTTCAGTGTGTCTTGTCTTACTTGGATAGTTTGTGTGATAGGAAGTAAGTGGTCATACAGCTGCTTTTTTGTGAAGTACTGCTTTTAAGATTTGTTCAAGACAATACGCAGCATCCTTGTGTAGTTCCTATCTAGGTTTTTCTCCAAGCATTTCATTAGAGTTTAAGGGGTGTAGCCATACAGTAGCACTGACACAGTTACAGCTTGGAAGAATTCTCACTTCAGTGTACAAGATTCATATGTAAATCTATATCCATCAAAGGACAGAGATAATGTTAGTTAGAAAGCAAATCAGATTTGGTAAGATAACATTTATTTAATCAAAAAGGGAAAACAAATTTTAAGAATAAAAAAATATAAACAGTTTGTGCCTACAACATTTTAGAATTGCAGTCATAAGCAGATTCATCCTTAACAAAAGTATTTTTTTTTTCACCTGAGTCTCATCAGAGAATTACCACAGGCAAAAGAACTATGATATTGAATGCAAAAATGTCATAATGAGGGGGTAGGTAAATTGTGATTGTCCAGGATCAGGCATCCTCATGCTGAAACAAAAATGTTTTGTTAAGGATTGCAATTCTAAAAAAAAAAAAAAAATCATAAAAAGATTAATGTTTCAGATAGTGTGTGAAATCTAAAAATGTTAATATAAAATTAGTCAGAGGCAAACTAAAGTGTTTGGTGGGTCATTTCAAATGATAATCCCAACAAAGACTTCAATCTTTTTTTTATAGAAAAATCAACTTTTTCTATTTCTAATGCAGATTTTTATGCTTATGCTCTTCTGTACTGAAAATAGTTGAGGTAACTTTAAAAAAAAAAAAAAATTACATTGAATGTTCTGTAGTGTGGCCCACCTGATGCTGCGGCATGTCTCATGTATTATGTTACAATTTTTGTGACCACTTTTAGGCAAGAGTACTTTACAATGGAGATCCCTTGTGTTCCTTAATGTTAGGTAGAATCCTTGTGTTCCTTAGTGTTAGGTAGAATTCTTGTGTTCCCTAGTGAAGAATCCTTGTGTTAAGCAGAGCGCTTGGTTGTTGACCCGTTTGTCCGTGTTGAATACCAGCAACTGAATGGCTTTCAAGATTGGCAATTAAATAGTTAATTAACCAAAACTATTCAAACGAGTTGATTGGTTTAAGTGGTGGGTCACAGCACGCCTTATATATCCAAAATAATCCAACAAAAATAATCCTATTTTGGTATAAGGTAGGCTGGTCCAGTAAAAAAAACATATCAAAGTCACATTTGTTTCTTTCTCTTTTTTATTATTATTATTATTATCATTACTATTATTATCCATATTGTTATTATTTTGTTATTGTTAATTTAATTTAATTTAATTTTTTTTGTAATTTCTATTTTATTATTATCAGAATAATTAGAAAAATTCAACAATACAGAAATACAGTTAGTGATTTTAGTAATTTACTTTTGGTTAGTTCAATGTCTTACCCAAGACACCCGTTTGGTAGGTGAGACAGATGGTTATTTTTTAGATTTCCAAGAAATAATGGAGCTTTCATCTGATAATTTAAAACAGTATCCTGATATATTCTATCGTTCATTTGAATTAGCCCAGTCGGCATCACAGAATCCCTGTAATTATAAGGGTTCTGAGGATTTAAAAAAAAACTAGTGACTGATTTATTGTGCCTCTCAAAGAACACAGAACATGCCTTACCCTTGTTACATGAATTGTTGTTGGTTTGTCTAAATATTGATACAATTTTGAAACCGTAAAAGATATATCTGGTCTCATAGCCACCATGATGTAAATTAAATAATCAACAATTTCACGGTAGAGTTTGTTGTCTATTAATTTGTTTTTATTATCAATCATTTTATTTATATCCATTTCGCATGGAGTTGGGCGGGGTTTACAATCTTTCATGTTAAATTTTGATAATAACTTTACAATATATCTTTGTTGATTCATTTTAATAGTATCCTCACAATATTCAAATTGCATCCCTAAAAACCAGGACAGCCTTCCAAGATCGGTCATTTTGAATTTTAAATTTAGGCTGGCTTTAATCTTTATTAAATCTTCAGTTTTTGAAGCAATTAATAATATAATTATTGATGTTTCATTGTTAATATCCTTAGTATACATACAAGGGTCTATAATAGAGGGTTTAAAAATCCTGGTCAATCAAGTAATTATGACAGGTGTTATTCCAGGAATGACCACTTTGTTTTAAACCGTATAAGGCCCTTTTGAGCTTCCATACACAATTCTTATTTTTATTTTCAAAACCTTTTGGTGGGTCTATAAATATCTCAAAGTCCAAATGGGCATTTAGATATGCACTTTTGACATCAAGATGGTGTACTAGCAAGTTGTATTGTACAGCAATTTGTATCAAAATTCTTATCAAAGTTAGATTTGTCATTGGGGAGAACGTGTCTATATAATCTTCCCCATACATTTGTGAGAAACCTTTTGCAACAAATCTCACTTTATATTCACAAGTGCCATCATCTTTATTTGTCTTTTCAACTCAGGCTCATAGTGGCAAACCCATGTTTAGCCCATTTGTAAACATTTTTTTTTACTAAAACGTTCTTCTCCAATATATACATCAGACATTCTTCTGTAAATTCCACATGGTTTGCACTTCTCAGTCACCAAAAATGTGATGACAGACCTCTGTTCAAGCCTGGAGCACTCTGATTTGCCAACATTTTGAATAACTTCAAAACAAATATTTTTATAAGATTAAAATAACTTTTGCTATGAACCAATTCCAAACAATTCAGAGTTGACATTTTTGAAAAATATTCTGAAAGAAAAGAATCATTTTGCTTTTTTCAAAAAAATTTAACTTATTTAATGAATGACCCACATATTTTCATCCCGATAAACCAGGTAAAATTACCAATTACAGAAATTTGTCAGTGTGATATTTTATTTTATTTCTGGATGACACCAAAGAATCTGCCTTTGAAAAGGTCTTATACTGTCATTGTGAAAGAAGCAATATTAAGAGGTTAAAAAAGTGGGGGTTCAGCATAAAATGAAGGGTTAGTATGGGTTAGGAGGTCTGATTGCGTTATTTCCATATGAAAGGATTTACCTGGTTGCCACCTGAATTGTGACAATGGAACAAGCCGATAGAACCATCTGCAAAATGACCCATAGTATCCATGCACAGCTCTCCCTGCTTGATCATACCATATAACAAAGCTTGGTTTGAAGGAACTCTACAAAGAACAGGAATGATGCCATAATGCTAAAAACCATTTCAACAGTGTGTGTGTGTGTGTGTGTGTGTGTGTGTGTGTGTGTGTGTGTGTGTGTGTATGTGTGTGCACGCATTTTATACATGTTAAAAGCTCATGGTGTTCAAACACCAGCACTTCGCTATTTTATATCTACTTAAATATGAAACACAATCTCACTTAGAGAAAAATAGAGGGGGGGGGGTCTCCATGGCATTGTAACTAATGTTCTGGACTGAGACATTGTAGTAAATGAGTTTGAATTCCATTTGTGCTATTAAGTTCACATTCAGACTAATACCCCTGGGAAAGGTATGAACCTACACACACCCCCAGTTATGCGTTAAATAGTACCACTACTGTGCTTCTACAAGGATGGCTTTGGATTTAAATAATCCACAAATGTTGACATGCCATTAAACAAAGAAACCAAACTAAACCTTAGATAAAAATAGACAATGTTAAAATGTTCATAGTGTAATGGTTATCGTCGTAGGAAATGGAATTGGTGACCAGAGTTCAAATTCTAGATGAGGTTGTTTCCATTTCACACACTTGGGAAAGTCATGTATCCATCTGTTTTCTCCTCAACTATGGGTTGGGTAAGTTGGACAACCAATCTAGAAGAAGATAACTCTGAATTCAAACCAGCTTTTCTTTGCTTAAAAATTTACACAACCCCTCCGTCAAGAGTAGAATGTGACATAAGGTCAATTTTTAAGCAGAGTTGAAAAGGTTTGAATTCAGAGTTTTCCTAGACTGATTGCTATACCAAAGTTAAAGGGACCAGTCTGTCCTACTATTTTACCCATAGCTGGAGGGAAAATGTTTTAATGCATACCTTTCCCAAGGGTATTAGTGCTATGTGAAATACAAACAGCTTCGTCCAGGATTTGAACTCTGGTCACCTTGTCCATTTCCTACAAGAATAATCATAAGCACATCATGAGCACCTGTGTGACACAGGTGCACTTAAGGGAGGGTTGAGTAAATACATGAATACTATCCATGACACTGAGTTTCATGTGTGACACTATAAACTCTTCTGTCCTTTGGTGCATATATTGAGGTGCAATGCATGTGGGCATATGCATATGTAGGCACAAGCATATCTATATGAATATGTATGCATATAGACATAGTGTATATGCATAGATGTGTGCATGTATAGTAGTATCAAAAGGATAGATAAACAAGTTAAGGGAAGTTGGTAGATTTTAAGGGAGGTTGGTAGATTTTAATAGATATCAAGATAGAAAGAGAAGGGAATGGGAATGAAAGGGTTAGTTTTTTAATGTCCATAATAAACTCAAGTCTTCAGACAAATAATAAGGTATATTAATTTGGTGGGTGGGGGCTATATATTCAAAGGAACAGCCAGGAGCTGTGTAGAGGACAGTTGGTCACAAGAAGAGTTATGGTCTAGTACCAGCTCAAGGAAAATGGCCAGATCAGTAAGTGGTGTGGTCAGGAATGGTAGCAGTCCACTAAATCAACAGTTGACCATCAGACACAGAACAAGGAGAAAACTGACCAGTGTTCAAGTCTTCATTTGCCATCTGAGAGAATGCTAGGGTTAATTCTTTTGGGCTGAGGAACAAAGTATCACACACGCTATCTCCTCCACCAGGACTGCTCAAAGAATGAATAAAAACAAATGGATTCTTTTTTTGTGTGTGCTGCTTACCCCAGGGCTTATAGAGTTTTAACTAAAACCTGTAATGGAATAATCTTTTCTTAAAAACAAACATAATGTGAGATTGAGGTCATTTAGCAGGTGAAACTGGGCGAGTCCCCTCCCACATACAGGGCTGCACAAATGGACATGCAATGTGTTCGATCACTGGCACTATTTAACCCTGAGAACCCAAGTAGCCATTATTTGTTTATTTGTGCTACTACCTAGAAGTACATATACCCAATGGCTGGAGGTC
>CM042143.1:41714524-41769524 GCA_023376005.1 Doryteuthis pealeii | reverse complement strand
GTTTATCTATTTAAATGATAAACTTCATGCTGGGACAAATTGATCAGGACTAAACTTTTATATAAAAATATGACTTTGTTAATTAGAAAGTTTAAGCTCATCATACCTTTAAAAAATGTATATATTAAAATAAAAATTAAAAGACTTTGAGCTAAATAAGCCATTTCAAATTTGAGCAACTTAAACCACAAGGTACGTTCTGCCAAAAATAAAAATGAAGAAAAACACATCCATTATTTCTTAACTTTTAAATAAACTAACGTTAAAACTATTAAACATCATCATCAGGCCACATTTACAGCATAGATTCCCATGACTCTCTCACTACACATTCCTATCCGTCATCACCCCTGGTAGGTCTTCTTCATGGCATCCAGAATCCGCACAGTGTTGATTGACATAGGTTTTTGATGGTCAGCCTACACTGATGTGTCCAAGAGAACATCACTTATGAGTTCTTCCTTGTTTCTTCAGCATGTCTTGTTTGTCTTACTTGGATGATTTGTGTGATAGGCGGTAAGTGGCAGTACAGTTGCTTTTTTATAGGGTGCTGCTTCCAGGATTTGTTCAAGATAGCACACAGCATTCTTGTGTAGTTCCATCCAAAACACCCAGAGAAAAAGCTAGATGGGAACTATCAAACATATTCTATTTGCTCTATACTAGCAAAATATGCACCCTCAAAGGCACAAGTATTTAAGTTCTAATGTTATGAAATATATTAAATTAGAAAGGCTAGAAATAAGAATGCTGATAAAATGATTTAAAATAGAGGGAGTATAATCGAAAAATAGAACAACTTTGAAACTAACTCTTCCATCATTTTCCATCACTCCCATCTTTCATTGCTAAATTTTCCTAATTTAACTATTTAATTTAGTTAAAATAGGATGTAAAGAATAAAATTAATTTTTTTGTTAATGGATCTCTTTTAAGATTTATCTCAGAGATTTTTGATCATATTCATTAAGATAAAACCAAACAATTAGAAATCAATAATACTAAGCACATATCTATTAAAATCAAATTTTTAATATCAATATGCAAATTAGCCTCCCCATTCACACAGAAAACCACCATTTTGTTGTATATATAAATACAATTGCATGTTATTGGTATGTAGATATGACCAACAGTATTAATAATGTAAGACAATTTTATTGATAATAGAGGTTTAAATAAAAATAAATTCAAACTAAGGGAATTAATATAGTTTTGGTTACAGACAGAAAAACATATAATCTCCATTATAATAAGATATTTTAAATTATTATACAGCTAAAGCATCTATTTTAAAATACAAACTAGCAGTGTTGATAGCACTAGTGTATGATATCTTAGCAGGCAAAATCAGATTTCTGTGAAAATACAAACACTTTCATTTTCTCTCTCTCAGTAGTTTTTTTTTAGCACCACCACTGGTATTGCTGTGATTTCATAAAAATTTAAAATCTTTGAATTTGTAATTTGTCTGTATCCTACATTTAAGAACTAGATACTTCAGGTATCTCCATTGGAAGTAATCACAGGGTGGGGGGATCAGGTGAGCAAGCTGGCCTCCTTGGGAGATTCAATGCATTGCAACATTCAATGCATTTAATATTTTTTTAAATAACTTTCAAAACACAAACACATGATGTTCACCATTCCTGGCAACTGAAATGCTATAGTTGCAGTTGCTGCTGCTGCTCAAAGATATACCTCCCACTTGCTCCCAACTACTAGCACCTGTTCAGCAGCAATTTTAAATCTAAATTATTCTGCTGGACCCTGTATATTCTGACAACATTCTTCTTTTTTTTCTTTTAAATGTTTTTAATCAAGAAAAATGCATCTAACATTTCTTATCTTTCACTATTGATATTACTTCATGTTTTGTTTGTTTAGTTTTATTATGTAGTTAAAAGTGTCTATCTTAAGATACAAACATGTTCATTAGAAAAACAGAATGATATTTTAAAGCAACCCCACCACCCAAAAAAACAAACAAATGTAAACCCACTTATCCTGTGAATATCAAGCATCTGGCATAGATAGCTGCTGACCCAAGTGGTCAACAACACCCAAACCCTCTTAAACAATAGGAATAACAAGCCCTTTATGATCACAATACAAACCATCTGACCTGCTCTTGGAGTGGAGCAGGGCCTAAAAAATCATATTGACATATTTAGCTAGATTTCAGCCTAGACAGCGGATTGTACCCTGTGGCTTTTAGGACCTTATTTCATAGATTCACAGAAAGCTGAATGGATACAAAATAAGTCTCATTTAAAAAAAAAAAAATCTATTTATATTTTTTATAGTACTTTTTTTCTATCATCAAGACATATTGATAGCAGCACAGATTCCCTTGACTAGAGTTCAAGTGGTGCAACCATAGAGTAGTACTACTACAACTGGAAAGAATTCCCATTATATATTATCAAAGAGATCAGATTAATCTTTCAGATAACAAAAAGAATCTAGAAGTTACAATTTAAATAGACTCAGAAATATAAAACTATTTAAAGTTTCTTTAGAAGAAAAATTGCTTCAGCAGCCATTAAGTTCAATATCAAGTCAAATGATATTTATAGAATATTATGGTTGATTTCTTAGTTTAATGGCATATCAACCTTTATAGGTTATTTTATGCCAAAGTTATCCTTGTTGAAGAATAATTTTGATACTATTTAACCCATAGCTGGTAGAGAGAGGAATGAGAGTATTAGTCTGAAAATGAACATAATAGCATGACTGGAGGTTGAACTTGCTTACTACAGTCCAGTACATTAGCCACTACGCCATGGGGTCCCCCCCCCCCCTAGAATATTCTGAATACAGATAATTGAAAACATTTTTTTTCTATACATCATAAGCAATTTTTTTTTAATCATCCACTTTATATGAAATATGTTTGAATAAAAAAAAAGGTTGAATCTATCATCATTGAAACTATAAAATTAAACGAGTCCTCACAAATGTAAGAAGAAAATAATTAAAACAAAGCAATGTCATCTCCCTTAAAAGCAAAACTAGAACAAAAATTTCCTTAGAAACAACAAATAAGAGTAAATTATAACATTTTGTTAGAAATACCTGATCAGGTCACCAACAGGCATCCCAGCCGAGATCGGTTTTGAAAGGAACTGAATTTTGCTTTTCACCGGTTGTTAATAAACAAAATCAACAAACGATACAAACCAAAAATATGTCTTTATACTGTAATAGTTTTTTATTTTAATAAAAAAAAATTGTGAAAATCTTAAATTAATTTTGCACTGAAGATAAACTAATATTGTTATTTAAAAAAAATAAAACTTTAAATGAAAGACACGTTTTTATATTAGTTTTTAGGTACCACCCGACCGTTTATGCCATCTTGAATAAAACGGAAATAGATATTTCCGAACTTTGTTTATCAAAAATCTCGTAAAAAAAAAGATCGTACAGGGTTGTTACAAAGAAAAATAGTTAATTCAAAGATCAAATTATCCGATTGGGGAAAATTAAATCGTTATCTTAAAAAATAAACAAACCTGCCCGTATTACATGCGAAAGGGTAATTTTCAGACCGTAATATAGACAGAAAAGTTACTAATTATTTCCCTTTTACGATAACCCGTAAAAGTATGGAATGAAAATTTGAATATTTTTTCTAAGATAAAAACTGATAAAATAATCTATTATACTTACTTTTTATTTTAATTATTGAAAAAAGTTAAATAAAATAATTTTTTTCACGCTAACACTGTCAGCCTAACAGGAACAAACTTTGGTTACTTTGAAGCGTCTCGTCTCTTTGTAAAACAAATGTCAGCAATGCTCTTCCGTACATTCTAAGGATCACACATTACTATTCAACAACAAAAATTACAAATTCTTTTAAAAATATTAATCGAGCTCGTATCGGACCAATGTTTAGTGCACCTGAATTATAAAATTCATATTTTTAAATATCCGTGAAAAATTCGATTTTTTGACGCAGGAAAAAAAAAAATTAATTTATTTCACGCAGAAAATAAAAATATTTAATCACACAAAAGATTGAAAATCTCTTAAAAATTAATTTCTTAAAAAAATTTTTTTTTTGTTGACAATTTAATAGAATATAGTACATACCAATTATAAAAGCAAAAAAAAGTTTTGAAATATTAATATTATGACATTTTTTTTGCACTTTTTATTTCCGATTTCATTAATTTTTCCTCAAAAAACTAGACCTCGTACATTCATACAATTTAATTGATATAGTTATTCAGACTCTTATCTTTATAGAAAAAAAGAAAAATTTTCTGACTCGTCATTTTTTTTATCTCATAAAATAAAATGGGGGGGGGGGTAGACCTCGTAAAAAATATTTCCCCTAATATATTTTAGAAAAAAACTATTTCAGATGTATTTACATCCAATGGTAAACATTTATGGAAATTTTCGGGAAAATTAGATTATTAATTGATTTTTCATAGAATTTTTAAAAAATCCTCTTATCGTAACTTGTTTTTAGCTACGTTAAATTTCAGTTGACTTAACAGTGCAAAAATGAAAACATTGTTTTTCAATCATAATTTTCATTATTTTCGTAAGCTGATAAAAAATTTAAAAAAATCATCAGGAGTTTGTTTAATGTTTTTTCTTTCGAATGGAAAAAATCTTTTCAAGAAAATATTATTTTTTCTGCAAGTTTCATTGTGTTAAATGTAGGGGGGGGGGTAAATTGCACAGGGTCAAATTGGTGGTACCTAGTTTTTATTTAATCAGAATAAGAATCCAATTGAGATCTCTGGCACCCAGGTATTACTTTAATGAATCAGAAGTTTTTCTAATTAATCAGAAATTGATGAATATTTATCAACACTTACAATAAATTTTTTTAAATTATGAAAAAATATTAATTCTTAATTTGATCATATACACTAGGTACCACCAATTTTCCCTGTGAAATTTACCCCCCCCCCTCCCACACACACACTATATTTAACACAATGAAACTTGCATAAAGGTTAATATTATCTTGAAATTTTTTTGTCCATTTGAAAGAAACATTAAACAAACTCCTGATGATTTAAAAAAAAACTTTTTTCAGCTTTCGGAAATAATGAAAATTATGATTGAAAAACAATGTTTTCATTTTTGCACCGTTAAATCAACTGAAATTTAACGTAGCCAAAAACAAGTTACCACTTTTTTTTTTTTAAATTCTATGAAAAATCAATTAATTGTCCGATTTTCATGAAAATTTCAAGAATAAGCAATTCTGGAAATGTTCATGAAAATGGGACAATTAATTGATTTTTCATAGAATTTTTTTAAAATCCTCTTGTGGTAATTTGTTTTTGGCTACGTTAAATTTCATTTGATTTAACGGTGCAAAAATGAAAACATTATTCTTTTGATGAAAATATGTCTGAAATTGTTTTTTCCTAAAATATATTAGGGGAAATTTTTTTTTTTTTTACGAGGTCTACGAGATATGAAAAAAATGAAAAGATATTGTTCAGAAATGATTTATAAAATTTATTTTCCATGTGCCTCTACATGAATTCCTATCTGAAATAATATTGTTATAATGTCAATATCAATATTAGTTTATTGTTAGTGGAAAATTAATTTTTTAACATAGGCTAACAACAACAACATGAAATAACTTTTTTTTTTTTAACTGTCCATATAGGCACATGGAAAATTAATAAACATGTCTTTTGTTTAAAATTTTATTAAAAAAAAAAACAAATTAGTTTATCTTTAGTGCAAAATTAATTTTTTTCATATAAATAAAAAAATTAATTTTTTTCACATAAATAAAATAAATTAGTTATTTCATGTTGCATACAACATGAAATAACTAATTTTTTTTATTAAGATCAAAAACTATTTTAGTATAAAAACGTGTCTTTTTGACTGTTGATTTTGTTTACTAACAACTGGTGAAAAGCAAAATTCAGTTCCTGTCAAAACTGATCTCGGCTGGGGTGCCTATTTGTGACCTGATCTGAAATACCAAGTTTTCCAGACAACATGAAGAAAAAAAAAATCTTTTTACTCACTCAAGTTCAGGATAGACATTATCCAAAAACCATTTAAAAGGTCGACATTTTAATTTCTTTTTCAATTCTAATCGTTCTGTAATGCTGTAAAAATAAAAAAATAAATAAAAAATAAACATTTTTTCATTTTTCATTTTAAGCAATTACTTTTGATTTAATTTCTATTCCTTTTATGGTTCATGTTAGCTGAACTTGATTCTGAAACAAAGAAAACGCTGGGGAATTGTTTTTCTATTTAATCAATTTAGTGGTTATGTGACCTGTTCTCAACTATATCCACACATGTTATCAATAGTCCTATACATATTTAAACCAACTGAATTAAACACCAAAAATTGAAACAGGCTATTAGAAAGTCCAGCAACATTCAAAGTGGAGAAGTTGCAACATGTAGTTTATGTAGAAGAGTATGTCTCTCCAGGGCTGGGCTGGCCTGGTGAGTCATCTGAGAAAACACAAGTTTCAAATGCTACTTAAGTATGAAAAAAATAAAAAGAATGGGAAATGGTCTTACTTGTGCTCGAGTTGACCGCCAACACATATTTAAAAGTTGGCCCTTACTAATGGTCAGGTGCCAAATTGAAAATTTGTAATTGACTTTATGATTTATTCATTTATGAATTTTGATTTGTAACTGACTTTTTGATTTTGAAGATGTAGTTCAAGTGTATAAGGGAAATAGTTCAATAGAATATTCACAGAATCATCTATCCGCATCAAATTTAAAAAATAATAACATTCAGCTGGAGAAGAACTTAAAATTTCTGTTTTAATTCTTTTTTAAAAAATCTTCAAAGAATACCATTTTTAAAAAATGCAGTACTAATATCTTATTATAATGGAGATTGTGCTTTTCTGTCTGTAACCGAAACTATATTACTATACAAGTCACAATTCCATTTGTTATTTACGTTATATTCTCCATGAATTGATTTTTATTTGAACCTCAATTATGAATAAAATTGTTTTACATTATTAATATACTGTTAACCATATCTATTTAATATTAGCATGCAAATGTATTTATATATACAACAAAATAGCGGTTTTCAGTGTGAACAGGAAGGTTAATTTGCATATTGATATCAAAAATTTGATTTTGATAAATATGTGCTTAGTATTATTGATTTCTAATTGTTTGGTTTTATCTAGGGCCTAAAATGCGTTTTTGACAAAATGACTTTAGCCCCCCCCCTTACAGAAAATAATTTACCAAAAATCAGGGAATGATCGGATTTTAATGAAATTTTCAGTGTTGATTTATCAATAAATGAACTTTATAATGCATTATTTATTTTATTTCAAAACTTTCTAATTTTTTTCAGGTCGCTTAATTTTGACCCCCCTTATGTTGGGGACGTAATATTTTGTTCAAGTTGGTCTTATACTGTATTAATTACAGTATAAATAGAGAGATAAAAGACCGAAGTTACAAATAGAAACCAAAAAAATTTTTTAACGGTGGCTTTTCTATGAGAAAATAAGTACCGATTATCGAAAACTAAAATGTAAAAAAATAATAGATAATTAATTTTTTGGAGATTTTTTTTTTACTCATTTCGATAATTATTTAATTGGCTATTATCTTATAAAAGAAAAAATTCTACATTGATATTTTTTCTGCTTAAAAAGCGGGGGGGGTACATTTTCAATCGAGTTTTTCTTCAAAAAGTATACTTTGATGCAATAAAATAAGGTTTGTATTAAATAGATATTTATTTCTAGAATCTAAAAATATAACATTTTAAACTTAAAATCTGAATATTTTTATTTTAAATGAATTTTTTTGCCAGTCCCTAGTTTTATCTTAATGAATATGAGCAAAAATCTTGGTGATAAATCTTAAAAGAAATCCATGAACAAGAAAAAATAACTATAATTTTATTCTTTACTTCCTATTTTAACTAAATAGTTAAATTAGGAAAATTTAGCAATGAAAGATGGGAGTTTTGAAAGAGTAATTTTTTTTTCAATTCTTTTTATCTGCATTCTTATTTAGTTTCATTAGCCTCATAAATACTTGCACCCAGAGGGTGCATATATTTGCTAGTATATATAAGTAACAGTAGGAAGTGCGTGGTGTAATGGTTAAAGTCATAGGAAATGGACTCGTTGCTCAGAGTTCAAATCCTGGATGTGGTAATTGCATTTCATTTAGTGCTAATACCCTTGGCAAAGGTATGAATTCTACTCTTGTTACATAATTATTAGATACCTAATATTTATGGCAATAGTGTAGAAATCAAAATGGCCGTTATAAGCTACAGCCCACGACCTTGAGGGATGAGTGACAACACTTGACCTCACTCTCACCTTGCCTTCTGGGGATAAATCGTGAGAACCGGAAGGCATAGAAGACCCTGTCTTCCAGTTTAAGGATAGTAAGTAACCCAGTTAGCAAGTAGGAGCCAAGCTCGTAGGATGTGCGCAGATGTCTGGTTGGGGGATTTACAAATAAAGTAACATCAAAGTAAATCAAAGTCTTGTGTTTATTACCTAAAAACTAACAATGACACAGGGCTTCTGATAAGGAGAAATCCCTAACAGAAACCAGACCCAAAGTCCCCAAGAAAGTTCAGACCTTAGAAGAGACCAGACCAAGATGTTAGAAGATAGAACAAAAGCCGGCCAGAAGAAAATATGACCAGAAGTAAAGAAGTAAGAAACATATATCGATTTGGTGCCATTAAACCAGCCACGCCATCATGACGTGGTCATATTCGAACCTGCGACAACGTGCCTAACCGCTAGACAGAGAAGAGAAAAGAACATGAAGAAAAAAAAAAAAAAAAAAAAAAAAAAAAAAAAGGCAGAAAAAATGAAACAGACAAAAAGGAAAAAAAAAAAAAGAAGAAAAAGGACATATGATAGAATTTTTTTTTAAATATAAGTACGCACACGCACGTACACACACACATTGCTTTAGAAACTTTGTAATAGAGACAGAAAAAAAAAGAAAGAAAAAAAAAAGACCCAACTCATAATTTTTAGGATTTGAAATGAAAAAAAAAATTGTTTGCAATTGTAATAGTTGTGTTGTTGAGTATTTGATTTTCAGATTGAATGTTAAAAAAAAAAAGAAGAAAAAAAGAGACATTGTTTTAAGTACTTTAAGAATAGAAGAAAAAGAAAGAAAAAAAAGTCCAACTCAAAATGTTTTTTGGAATCATTAGAAAAAAAAAAGAGAAACTAAGACTGACCGATATGGGAGAAAGAAAGAGACAATTTTTTTTTTTTTTGTTGTATAATTTTTGAACTTGCATAAATGTTTTAGAATTGTTTGAAAAAAAAATGCTATTGAAAAATGTTAGTAGATGTCTAAATTAGGGATTTGAACTTCAGACGGACTGTTGAAAAAAAGAGGGAAAGGACATTTTGTTTTGAAAAAGTGATAATTGTTTAAGTTGTTTTGAAGATATAAAAAAAAAAAGAGAGTGTGTATGCTATAAAAAAAAAAAAAGAGAGAGAAGGACACTAAGAGAATACATTCCCCCTCCAAGTAGAGAGAGAGTGGGAGATACTGAATGTATGTGCCAGAGGGAGAGAGAGAGACAAAGAATATGTGCTCCCCCCAGGTAGCAGTAATTGTTGAAGAATCCATGTACAATGACCCCCCACCCCAGTGGAAGATTTTATTTTGACCGGTAAAACACGTGGTGAATTTTTTTAAAAAATTTTCAGTTGCCATATTGGAATTTTTTTTCTTTTTGATTTTTTCGTTTTTTCGATTGAAGCTGGATTTTTTTGGGGGAAATTATACATTGTGATGTGATAGTGATGTTTACCCGTGCAATTTATGTCATTTTTACTCATAATATTATAATGGATTTAGATAATTTTATAATTCTAGTAAGTTTTTACCCATGCAAAAAGTTAATTTAAAAAAAAAAAGTAATTTTGAAACTTTTAGTTGGGAAGGTAATATTTTTTTGTGTGTTAAATCACAATGCTGTTTTTCTTCGGATCGAGGGTCTGATTTTGAGTCAATTGTTGGAGATTCGCCTAAGTTGTATGTTTTTGGATCTTTTGGAATCACGGTAATAAAAAGAAGTTTTTACAGAAAAACTCACCGATACCAATGATAGAGATCCTGTGTGGGAAATGCAACTGCATTTTCCCGTGTTTTTTTTGAGTTCTGAATACGTCAGAATAAGAGAAAAATGGCGTGGTGCCCTGCTCCAAGAGGTTTTTCGTGTTTACTCTGCTCCGCACGGTGTATATTTTTTTTCCGGGAATGCAATTGTGGGCGATTTCTTCAATTTTTGATCTTAATTTGGACGCAAACAGTGTGGTGTAGACATAAAAATTTTGATTTGGGAGATTAAGATTTTTCGTAGATAAACAGATAAATGAATAAACTCCAGAAAGAGCAAGTGCCTATTTTTGGATTGAATTTTAGAAGGAATAAGGTTTGTTACCCTGATTAATGGGATAATTTTAAGAAACTGGGGAAATTAATGTAATTTTGGAGGAAAAAGAAAAATGGCGAATTTAATTGTAAAATCCCATGGGATTGATTTTGAGAGAAGGACTGACTCCACCCCCCTCCTTGTCTCCCATTGGCTGAAGGATGAATGGAAAGGTTTTTGAATAAACGGTCACGTAGTCGGCCATGTTTGAATTGAATGATCGTTGGGGTCAAGCATGCATTTTTTTCCCCAATGTCGGCCATTTTGAATGTTAGAATTTTTTAGGAAAGAAAGACTTTTTGAATTTAATCAAAGATTGTTGGTGGAAAAAGTAACTTAGTAATTTTAATATTGATGAATAGTGGATTTTGACACTGGTGATTTTTGAAGAAAAATTGTTGAAAAAGAATTTGAAAAAAACTTTGGATTGATTTTGAGAGCCCTTGGAGGCTGATTGACAATATTTTTGGAGAAGGAAATTAATAATTGATTTTGTATTTTGCATTTTTTGTCAGTGACTAGTAGTATAATTCGTTTTTTGAATTTTTTCCGAAAGTTGGACATAGTTAAAAAGTTGATTTTAGTAAGATTTATGAGTGCCAAAATTTTATTGATAGTTTTGAAAATTTTATTAGTGAATTTTGTGACCTTGCTGTGTAGTATGGATCGAGTTCTGAACTTATGCCTGACTGTTTGGAGAAATTTTTTCCAATTTGTTTTGGGAATCGGTGGAGAATGAAAGTGGTCGTGTCGAAGGCCCACCATTCCACGAATTGCGATTCCTTGATGAGCGTCCCATGTGGTTACTGTAGTTTCGGGAGGATATTCCGCGCTCTTTGGGTTTTAGATTCCGATTGGATTGTAATGAGAATTGGGGTTCTGAGAGGTCAGAATAAGACAAATGGCAAGAGTCCTGCCCCTGAGATTCTAAGGAATAATGTGGGATTGTGATGTATTATGGGGGTTCTGAAGAGCAGAATAAGAGGAAAGGCGAAGTGGCCGCACCTATGTTTTATGAGGATTAGATTTTGGGGGGGTTATGATTTTGGAACTTTTGTTTTCGTGACCCCACACGATTATTACTTTGTAAATTGGATAATGATTAAAAAAATTAAAAAAAGTAAAGAAGGCCAAGTAGCCTATTGCTGGTATTAGCCAAACAGTGAGGGAGTCTATCCCTTTTTGCTAGCACTAGACTAAGGAGATTGTTTTGGCTGAGGTGGAGCACAACACCTAACGTCAACTCCCCACTGTACCGCACAGTTCAGATTACTTAATCTGTACTACTCATGCACTGAGTTGGCGAGGACCAGTATCAAACCTGGAACCTTGCAAATCTAAGGTGGGTGCTCAACCGACTGAGTGAAATTGGATGATGATAGATGCCTATTAATTTTTGTTTTTTAATACTTTCTATCTAGGAGAATCTTCCAAATAAAAATTCATAAATTAACAAAAAAAAAAAAAATTAACAAATCCCAAAGTCATTTACAAAATGTTATTCTGGCACCTGACTGTTAATAGGAGCCAATTTTTAAATATTTATAGGATTGCTAATCATATGGATGGATATAATTGAGAACAGATCATATGACAGCTAAATTGATTAAAGGGAAAAACAATTCTCCAGTGTTTTTTTTTTTTTTTTTTTAGAAGTTCAGCACATCGTCCAGCAATAAAAGAAACAGAAATAGAGTTAAAAGTTTAATGGCCACAGTGATTTTAGTAGAGAGAGAGAGAGAGAGAGAGAGAGAGAGAGAGAGAGAGAGAGAGAAAAGAGAGAGAGAGAGAGAGAGAGAGAGATGACATCAACTTTAAGGTCAACATCTTTCTATACCCAACTCCTTTTTTCATCAATGGCATCAGCAGTCATTTGAAAGACAAATTCAACATTTGAAAATTTCAAAAACTTACATAAATTGACTATGACATTCAGTTCTCACAGTTACATACACACAAACATTTTTATTGTCTAACAAACATAGAATTATCAAACTTTTTTTTTTACTTTCTTTAGATTTGACACACCAAAGCAAAATGTCTAGAAGAGACTTTGTTTTCACTTAAACTGATTCTTCTTTGTTCAATACAAAGCCTCCTACAAAATATTAAGTTATTATTCAAAGAGTAAATTAATATTCAATAGACTCGCAAGAATATGCGCCCTCTCCCAGGCATAAGTATTTAAGTATTTAATATAATGAAATAGAATAAATTAGAATAGCAAAATTAAATAAGAATACATATAAAAAGAATACACTTATTTTAATTACATTTTAATTGGTCTCTATATAAAATCGGTCATAGGATTGATTTTAATACATTGGAGAATAAAACAATATTAAAGATCAATAACGCCAAGTAATTATTTGTTAAAACCGGTATGCAAGTTAACCACACCATATATTATGTAAACCTTTATTTCTTAGTGATATATAAGACAATGGGCTGTTTTGAAACAAACAGACGCAAATTTTCATAAAGACATCATTAATAAATAAATAATAATTCAATGTTATAATGATTTTGACTATAAATTAAATACTCATAGATAAACTTTGGGTATTGTGATATAAGAAGTGACATATATCAGTTACAAACAGACACTGAATCTCCATTATAATAAGATAAGCTGTCCAATGGACAGAGAAAATTAAGTTATAATAAAAGTTCTCTTACCTCTACAAGATTTCTATATCTACAATATTTTCTACAAAATGACTATTGTTGTATACTCTCTATACTTCTATTCTTCGTCTGATCGTCTTTTGGTATCTTATGTTCTTCTTCTAGCGTCTGGAACTTGTCTTGGGGACTTTTTGTCTGGTCTTCCATTGGGGATTTCTCATCTATATAGATTTTGGATAAATAACCCAAGACTTTGATTTTCTTTAGATCATATTTTATTCCAAAATCCCCAACAGACTTACTGTGCAGATTGAGTCGGCAGCATGCTTAATGTGACTTGCTCCCTTTGTGGTTCGACCGATACTCTAACTCTTTCTAATCTAAACTGGAAGAGGGCCTTCTCCACCTATTCTCACAGTATCCACTGGAAAAGGGATCAGGATGAGATCAAGACTTGTCACTCAATCCTTCAAGGCCGCCGGCTGTACTCATTCAGCAATTTTGGTTTCTACACTAACTGTACATAAGTGTTAGGGTACTAACAATTATGTAACACTATTTTCTGTATTTATTTTCACTATTAGACTAATACCCTGGGAACCCCTTTATCCTCTCCCACTTATGGGTTGAATAGTACCACTACTGTTCTTCTACAAGGAGGGTTTTGGCATTAAATAACCCATTAAGGTTGATATGCCATTAAACTAAGAAACCAAACAGGTTCTAAGAGTTAAGTTACATCTCTTATTATAATGGAGATTGGGTATTTGTCTGTCTGTAACCAAAACTATATCACTACTCATGTTACAACAGTTTTTGCTGGTTGGCTAACACTAGTGTTCTTAAGAGTTCATCCTTACTACTACAGAGCCCAACATTGTCTTGTTCATCTTACTGAAAAAGAAAACTGTTTTTCCCATGTGGACCTGCTAGAACTAAAGACTGCAACTTGTCAAATGTTATTTAAATAGAAGATGGACAACATCAAGTAACCCTGATCATCAAAAGAGATGTCATAAAAGTGTTATTTAGCATGGCACTCAATGACCTAATAGGTTGATTTTTCACTTTTTTAAAATATCAAATTTAGTTATATGTTAGTATACTGAATACTAATACCAAAAATTAGATCTTTTATTTGTATCATTGTTTGAGGAAATAGCATCAAAGATCGTAGGCTAAAATTCACAAAAAATCCTTGTTTTTACAACATTTGGCCTAGAATTGGTTAGAAAATTTACTGTTTTCAATATTTGAATAAGAAAATGTTATTTTATTTTATTAAAATGAAATGAATTAAATATTATAAATAGAATTCAAATTGAAAATGTATCCCCTCCCATCACCACATACGCTGGGAACATTATGGATATTGTAATAAAAGAACCATTTTCTACATTTGTTTTCTTCAAGACCAAGTTTTAATTTGACTTACATTTTCGGATAACACCGAAAAGATAACAAATTTATGGCTATTTTAGTCTTTAAAATTTATTTTCTGAAATGAAGAAAAATTTTTGAAGAAAAATATTTTGTGTGGTAATTTTTTATGTTAATTTGCAACTTCCACCTTATTGGATAGCTTACAGATTCAAAATTGATCTACGCTACTTTTCAGGTATGTTGATGGTACTACAAAAAGCTCTAAAACATTCGCTGATTCACTAGGTAAATTGTATGGAAATGATTACAATTATTTACCCCAAATAACTTTTAACACATTTGGTAGTCCTCTGGATACTTCTTGTTTTATTATTGAGGAAATAAATGTCCTGAGTTGTGACCAAAGACTTATAGTGTAGGGATTTCTAGAGGAAAGGTGAACCCTAGATTTGCTGGTTGGAAAATTGGGTCAATAAATCAGGCAAGGTGGATGACTTTGGTTATTAGGCTAATGTGTTTATGGAGGTGCTTACCCACAAGGAATGTCTGTCAAACTTCACAGCTGCCTGAAAATATTTTATACTCTATGGTGAAGTTTGATAAACTGAAAGTGAGGGAGGAAGCTATAAAAATATCTCGGCCATTAGGTAAGTAAACATTTATTCATATAAAACTGATTAAATTGATTATATCCATTTATTGAATCATTTTAAAGTTCTGTTTCATTATAAAAATTAAAGCAAGTAAGATTACATTTTTAAGTTTACTCAATATATTGACTTTTATATTCTTTCAGGATTCAAGAAAAGATTGAAAAAAATAAACACAATCAATTTTGGAGTTACACATTGGTCCCATTTGATTAACCTTTTGCAAAGTGGAGTTTGCAAATCTGCATTTACAGAAGGATTTTCATAAAATGAACTTCTGGAGTTCTCAATAAATGGCACAAAGCTGGAGTTGCCAGATTTGCCTTCACATTCTCAAAATGTAGAAAGGGCAGTAAAGTTAATTACAGAAGCTTTCCAATCAATGTATGGGCTTGAAGCAAGACAGACATATACTTGCCAAAGTTTTGTGTCATAAAACAAGGCCTTCTTTGCTTCCAAGGGTTCTTACATGGAGGAATTTGATAGTATATGTTAAATAATAATTCCAAGTTAAAGTTGATCGAATATCAGGGGTATTTCTAAAAATGATCCCCCAATTTGCGCCCTAGAATATCCATACTTGTTTGTTTTTTGTTTTTTTTTGTTTTCTTTTGTTTCCTTTATAACATAAATTATCTGATTTTTCAATCTTTTGAAATGTTATCACTGTTACAGCTTAATTAATGAGGTAAAAAGCAGCATATCAGAGGTGTCAATGGTAATGGGAGGGGGGGATATTTTTTCAATTTGAATTCTATTTATAATATTTAATTCATTTCATTTTAATATAATAAAATAACATTTTCTTATTCAAATATTGAAAACAGTAAATTTTCTCAACCAATTCTAGGCCAAATGTTGTAAAAACAAGGATTTTTTGTGAATTTTAGCCTACGGTCTTTGATGCTATTTCCTCAAACAATGGTACAAATAAAAGATCTAGTTTTTGGTATTAGTATTCAGTATACTAACATATAACTTTTGCATAGATGGACAATTTTATATTTTTAAAAAGACCTACCCTAGTGTATGGATATATATCAGATTAACTGCAGACACTGATGCAAGTATATTCGTATATAATGCATGCTTTCACTTTTTCGCAACGTCATTATTCTGTTTTGCAAGAACACAATAAACAGAATTCTATTTCATTGTGAGTTTGAAAATAAAGAAGGATATAGAAGAGAAGAGAAAACTGTTTTGGGATATAATGCCAACTCGGTGAATAGTGCCAAGTCAAAGGAATTGAATAAGTGACTGAGAATCACTAATATCTGTTATTATGGTGTGTGAATGAATGTTATCTTGATGGAATATAACTTCCTTTTAATTGTAAAGAGGTCAATGCATTTCTTTGAAGACTCTATTCAATATGTCTAGAATTGCAATCTCACTTCACTCCAGATTCCCAGCACTTTGAAAATCTGTCAAAAGCAGGTGGGAAGCTTTATCTTCAGAACTATTTATGTTACACATTTTGTTTATACTACTCATACAAGTTTCAAACTGTTTAGACAATTTCAGGTGTGTTTAGTGTAATGTTTATTTTTGTAGGAAATGGAATCGGCGGCTGACCCGAGTTCTTATCCTGGATGAGGCTGTTTGTGTTACAATTCATGTTACTACTCTTAAGAAAGGCATGATTTCATCTGTTCTCCCTCTAGCTATGGGTAAATAGTAGGGCAGACTGGGTTCTTTAGTATTGGAGAAGGAAATCTGAATTCAAGCCAGCCTTACTCAGCTTAAAAATTGATTGTGTGTTATATTCTGCTCATGATGGAGGAGTTGGGTAAATACATAGTAAGAATTTATATTGGTTAGGCAACCAGTCTAGGAGAAGGAAAACTTTGAAAAATTCAAACCAGTCATACACTGCTTAAAAATTGATCTTGTGTCTATGTATCCTCAGGCCTTCTTCAGGTGTTTCTTGTAATCCATTTGGGTAGAAACACCTGTAAAAGGCCAAGGGTACATTGACTGAAACATTGTGTACGGGTATCTTATAATTAAGATTAAATTTTGTTATTTTGATTTTTCAGTGTGGTCCTTATCATTATTGTGAATATATACATACACAACGTTTCAGCCAATGTACCCTCAGGCCTTCTTCAGGTGTTTCTTGTAATACATTGGGGTAGAAACATTATGTATGGGTATTTTATAATTAAGATAAGGACAACAGTCTGAAAAGAATTAAAATAATATATTAAAAAAAAATTCAGACAAATAATATCAAGGTTTATTCTAAACTTTTAAAAAAATGTTGATATTTCATTTTTGCATCAATTTTGAATTTTGTTTCCTGTGTCATTTATTCAATGCAAAATATTAAAAAACTATTTCATAAAAAGATCTTTTCAGTTTACAAATTTCAATTCAGTAAATGTTGAAGATATAAAAAAAAACATCAAAGACAAAAACTCTGGAAGATTTGGTTGGTACAATCAACAATAAGATAAGAATGATTTGCATATTAAAAAAACCAAAAAACAACTCAATTCAATTTTTGGTAATTGATTCTGAAATCCTGTTCTTCAGCAAGTTAATTGATGATTGCAATTTGTTGAGATATTCTCAGCACATTCCCAGAAATAAGTTAAAACTAGTAGAACATGTGATAATTAATTATTATAATGTTTGATATGTTTACTTAAGAGCTATTGCAAATAGTTCAATGTGTAAAAAGTATAATAATCTTGATTTAACTCTCTCACTCTTTTTTTCTTTCTTTCCTTCTTTTCATCTTTTCATTATGATTCATTGAAACAGATTAGCATTATCAATTCTATGCGCTCACACCCTCTCTTTATCTTTCCCCTACTTTCTTTCTTTCTGATTACATTCTTCTGTGTAGCATATCCTTTTGTTCTCTTTCTTTCTTTATAGTAAAAATGGAATGGTCCATTATTTAGCTGAGGTGACAATGGATAAGCAACACCAGATAATCAGGATTTTTGCATTTCATCTTAGCCAATTTGAACAGTCTCATTTTTAACCAGAGATGTTGCAAGATGATAATGGTTGTATAATTAGAGAGCACAAGTATTGATATAAAGATGAATCTACATAAATAAAATGCAATGTAATGGTTATCAAGTTAGGCTAACAGACCATTACTAGGAGGTTGATTCTCACTGGGTGCCACAGGTTTCTAATCTTGTGCCACAACTAAGCTAAGTTTAGTTTGGTTTCTTTATTTAATGACATATCAATATTCAGGAGTTATTTAATGCAAAAGCCATCCTTGTAAAAGAACAGTAGTGGTACTAACCCATAGCTGGGGCAATGAGGGGCTTCATACATTTCTCCTCTCTAATAAGTTTAGTAAATAATGATTTATGGGTAAAGTTTGGAATAAAATCTGCCTGCATGAGAAAAGGAAGCCAAAATGGCAAATTAAATTAACATATTTCACTTTAAGGATATCTTGATGAAGTGGCCAAATGATTATTTTTTCAATCTTAATGAATCTCCACATAACTATAGACAAACGTATTCAGTTTTGTTTTTTGTTTTTTTAAAGAATAATCCCATTCAAATATATCCATTAATTTCTTTTCACAACTAATAACAAGTAAAAATAATATGTAACTTGCTGATAACTAAGGAGGAGTCCCTGTGTCATAGTGGCTAGTGTGCTAGACTGCAACATCATAGTAAGTGAGTTCAAACTCCAGCCATACTATTACATTCACTTTCAGAATAATACCATTGGGAAAGGTATAAAACTCTCCTCAACATCCTGGCTATGAGTTAGGGTCCAGTTTAGCTCAGATGGTAGAGCATCCACTTTGGAACCACAAGGTTCTGGGTTCAATAATAACACTCTCCAACTCAGCACGAGTAGCACATTGTATATGTGTGGTAAAGTGGGGAGCAGATGGTAGGTGTGGCACTCAACCTCAGAAACAAGACAATCTTCCCCTTGCCCTTCTAATACCGACAATAGGCCACTCTGCCTACTTTACTTACTATTCTTCTACAAGGATGTCAACACAAAGGTTGATATGCCATAAAAAGAAACCTTGTTAATAACTAGCAAAATAATATGTAACTTGTTAATGTACATAAAACTCCTTTGTACTTGTGAGTTAATTATTCATAAGCAAAAGAAATCTAAGTAATTAAATACTTACTCTCCAAATGAAACATATTTTGAAGATGGAACTGTATTATAATAAAGATGTTTATATTCATCCATCCAAACTTCAGCTGCTCTTCTTGTATTTCTGAATTAAAAAAGAAAAATCATTGAATTAATTCATGTTCAATGATTCCACAAGTAACAGATGGTTTAGATTTCTTTAGAACAATTATCAAAAGAATCAGAAGAAAAAAAAAGAAAAAAATTATTGAAGTGAAGATTTTTTACCTCATCTAATATTGCAATAATGTTAAAGTTTAGAGTAATATTACAAATCTTTTGAAAAGAAATAGACATAAATCAAATGAAAACATAAAATGCAAACAGCATCAGCGTGTACATTTAACCCTTCATTTATAGTCAGGAAATTTTTGAAATTGTTTTTGAAGCTAAGGGTTGCTGCTTGTCCTTTACATTATGTTTAAATTTCAACCTTACAAAAAATCACTAGCAAAATAAAAACATTCTCCGGGTAGTGTAAAAATTTAATTTTGCAATGCTCTTTCATAAAAAGAAAATGTAAACAGATGTTTAAAATCTTATATTTTTTTAATAATAGAAATAAAAAATTAGTTTTTCAGTCCAGATTTAAATAAATATTTTTTCTTTCGAATAAAACCAAGTTTCTAACAGTTAAATTCAAGTTAATTCAAATACTGTCAAAACTGTTCTGTTTTGATTATCATCTGTCGTAAAACAAAATTTTACGATAGACGATATTCAAACAGATCATTTTTTTTCACCATAGAATAAAAATTTAACATAGAAGAAGATTGTGGCTATTTCTTGTTTGTAAATAATTTCTTCATGAAACTATATATTAGATAACTTTAAATATATATTAAAATAAAACAAATTATACATAAATCAATAATACCCGGTATGTCTATATTAAAACTTGTTTAAAAAAACAACGCTGACCATTTAATGTTGCATATTAAATTTCTGAGTATATATAAAACAGGGTTATTCTTTATTCTATGTATTAATGATTTTGACTATAAATTAAATCCTCATTGATAAACTTATGCAATTCCTGAGGGTATTGTGACATGATTAGTAATGTAGTTTTGGTTACAGACAGACAACGAATCTCCATTATATATAGAGATGTATAGGCCACCCCTTGATATATGGTCATAAAATCATTCATTTATGGAATTTATTTTTGAAGTTAGGGTTGCTCCTCAACGTGCACATTATGTTTGAATTTCAACCTTACACAATTATTACTCCTGTATAGGTCGACCGTTGATTTATGGTCATGAAATCATTCATTTATGGAATTTATTTTTTGAAGCTAAGGGTTGCCTCCTAGACTTCTACATTATGTTACAAAATTATTATTCATGAATCAGTTGATGGCAATTTTTCAACTAAAATGTCGGTCTTTACAATTTGACCGAAATAGAAGGAGTTTACATGTTAGAAGGAGTATTAACTCATCAAAATAATTATCACAAATTGCATATCTTAATCTTGACTAAAAGCCAAGAAACTAATTCCACTTTCTCTCATAAGCATCAACTATTCTTTCTGAATCTCCACCCACACTTACACACCAGACCTATGTTTCATTCCAACAGTTTCTTTCCTAGAACATCTGTACTACAGATCAAACTCCCTCATCAATGTTTTTTTAACCACCTATAACCTTGGACTTTTTTTTAGTTTAGGGTCAATAACTGCTTTATCCTGTCTTAGTTTTGGATTTCTGCCTTTTTTCAAGGATTCTTTACTTACATCTCCTTACAATGTCAAGTGAATCTTCATTTTTTTTTTTTAAGTGAAATGAATCTTTATAATTTTTTTTTAAGTGAAGTAAATATTATGTTAAAAAAAAGTCTGGAGTAATTGTCCTAGCCTTATTATCTATTTACTTACATCTTTTCAAGTGAATCTTACATTTAAACAAAGGGAAGGGAATCTTAATGTAAAAAAACGTCTGTGGAGTTACAAGAGAAATAAAAAAAGAGACTATCTAAAATCATTTCTTTTCAGCCATCAATGAACCTTTATCAATTGCTTTAAATTGATCCACATATTCCTATTGATACAGGAAAGAAAAATGGACAAGAAAATCTGAAGTTAATGCAAAATATTCTTTAATTTCAAGTGTAATGTTTCATTCTCTCTCCAATCATTTTCAAAAGGGAAATTGAACAGACAAGGGAACCATGCTGTAACCTTGGCAACTGATGTTTTTGACAATCTTCTCTTAACTGAAAATTTGAAAGTTATTGGAAAATATTTTTAATGAAAATATTTGAAAATATTATAACTGAAATTATTAGGGGAATATATTATTGAATTGGAAAGGTATTTTTTTATCAGAAAATTTATGTAATTTATAAAAATATTTTGAAACTGAAATTTGAAAATATTCTAATTAAAAACATTGTTGTTTTATTTAAATGCTAGGGTAATTTATAGTAAAAAAAAGAAAAAATGTTTGCAGAGTGGACTATTGTCGATATCAGCTGGACGGTGAGGGAGTCTATCTCCTTTTCACTAGTGCTTGACCAAGGAGATTATTTTTGCTGAGGTGGTGTGCCACACCTTAAGTCAATTCCTGAATTCTTTACAGCACAGATCAAATTACCCAATCTGTAATACTGAGTTGGCTAAAACCTGTATCAAAACTGAAACCCTGTGATTCCTAGGCTAATGATTTTGAATTTCTCTAAATGATCATCTATGGTAAAAAGCCTCTGATTTATGGCATTGGATTATCTTTAAAGCCATTCACAATTATAATTGGAGTTGTAATCTCCAGTAACTGTGGAGAGATACAAATATAATTGGACAGATATTGACAGGTTATCACCCATATGGAAATCTGATCTCTCTGATAAGATAAAATGGGATTTCTTCCAAGCTGTTGCCGGGTCAGTACTACTGTATGGTTGCACCACTTGAACTCTAACAAAATGGAGAAAAAGCTAGATTCCCATCTACAGAAAGATACTGCATATTGTTTTGAATCCTGGAGGTGTTGGCTAATACAAACTGTGCTCACCAAGTTCATTCTCTTAGATAATAACTATTTCACCACTAGTATCTCCACATTGTAATAACAATAATGTAATTATAATAATAATGATGATGATGATGATGGCAATGTAATAATAATAATAAGTATACTATATAAGTATACATACTTATTATACTTATATAATAAGTATACTTTATAAACTGTGTATAAGTATTTACCCAACCCCTCCAAGCAGGATGTGACACAGGGTCAATTTCTAAGTGGATTAAAGTTGGTTTGAATTCAGACTAGTTGCCTGACCAAAGCTAAAGAACCCAGTCTACCCTACTATTTTTAATAGCTGGGAAGAGAGAACAGCTGGATTTATGCCTTTCCCAAGAGCATTAGTGCAAAGTGAAATACAAATAGTCTCATCCAGGATTTTAACTTGGGTCACTGATTTAATTTAATACAAAGCAAAGTGTATTTTACTAAACTGTGTAATCATACAACATCCACTTTGATTGGAAACAATTTAAATAATATTTTAGACATTTTTTCCAATACATTCAAAAACAACAAGACAAGGTTTATAAATCAAATACACAAATGTCATCTATTCACAAAGTTTCATTTAAATATTATTAACAATGAGAGGAAAAAAAAGAAGAAAGACCTTGCATAAAAATAATATCATTCTCACCGAGCAAATACTATTCCACTCCCCCCAGGAAATGTGTAGGGGTGTTGTTTCCGGAAAACATGACCAACTCGACTGCAAGGAATTATTTCCAAACTACCATGGCATAACCAAACACGGAATGAAATTTCTGAAAGAATAAAAACAAATTTTTACATTTTTTATTTTTGGTCATGATTGCTTGAAGTGATAAATTATCCTAAGACCAACTTTTCATATAACTTTTCTCTGAAAATTATTATAATAATAATTCATACATAATTATATAGTTTCATGTAATAATTTATATTTACAGTCCGCAATACCATTTAGGACTATTTTGTGTCTTACTCAGTAGGTTTTTTTACTGCTAGTTTAAACCCATTATATCATTGAATAATAATCCTTTTTTTGCACACAATTATATGGTTTCAAGTATTCCTACCTAATACTAATGATTTTATACAACTATATGGTTTCAAGTAATTATTCCTATTTAATAATAATCATTTGTTTCCACATTGTTATATGTTATCAGATATTCTAATCTAATATAAATATAATATTAAACTGCATCTGGTGGTGAGGCTCCAGTTCAGTGCCATTGTCATTACTTCCAGATCCACTCTGATCTGAAGTGGTAGTGATAGGGAAGCATCTATGGGTCAAATAGATCTGTTTGAAAATTATTTCTATTGAATAAGAATATGTGTAACCATACAACTGTGTGCAAACAAATGATTATTATATAAGATTATTAATGTTAGGACTTGAAACCTAAGGATCATAATTAGTTACTTGAAACCATATAATTTCTTGAAAATTATTGGTGTTAGATAAGAATACTTGATATTATATAACTGTGTGCAAACAAATTATTATTACTAGTGGCATCTGTGGATATACCAAAGTATGATAATTTAATTATTATAACCTTTGATATAACTATTGTAAATATGTAAAAAGTATGATAATCTTGATTTAACTCTCTCTCACTCTTTTTTTCTTTCTTTCTTTCCTTCTTTATGTTCGATTGAAACAGACTAGTGTTATCGCTTCCGTGCGCTCACCCCCTATCACTATCTTTCCCCTACTCTCTTTTTTTCTTTTTAGATTTTTTCGGTATAGCATGTTCTTTTCCTTACATTTCTTTTTTTTTATAATAAAAATGGAAAGGTCCATTACTTAACAGTTGTGATGTCACTCATAAAAAAAGAATTTGGTGGATAAGCAACACCAGATAATCAGGATTTACATATTTTCATTTCATCTTGGATGATTTAGACAGTCTCATTTTTGACCAGAGTGTGTTGAATGATGATAATGGTTGGAAGATTAAGGAACAAGCATATTAATATATAGATTATTAAATAGGAATACTTACTCAAGACTTCTTTAATTGTGTAAAAATCATTAGTGTTAGATGAAAACATTTGAAGCCATATAACTGTGTGCAAATTCTTAGTATTAGAGATAGGAATACTTGAAAATATACAACAGTGTGCAAAGAAATAATTATAGACAAATAAAAAAGAAAGTGCAATTCAAAAATGCAATGGACCAATGAAAATAGAGTTATAATTACAATAAAACAAATGAATCAAATTTCAGCATTAGATAATCCAAAAGGAGTTGATATGTCATTAAACAATATTAAACCAAACATGAATAATTTGGGTTTTATAGTTTCAAGTATTCCTATATCTTATTATAATGGAGATTGTGGGTTTGTATGTCTGTAACCGAAACTATATTACTTTACAAGTCACAATTCCTTTCGTTATTTACATCATATTCTCCATGATTTTATTTTTTATTTAAACCTCAATTATTAATAAAATTGTTTTTCATCATTAATACTGTTGACCATATATACATACTAATAACATGCAATTGTATTTATATATACAACAAAATAGCGGTTTACAGTGTGAATGGTAAGGCTAATTTGCATTTTGATATTAAAAATTTGATTTTAATAAATATACGCTTAGTATTATTGATTTCTTATTGTTTGGTTTTATCTTATTGAATATGAGCAAAAATCTCAGGAATAAATCTTAAAAGAAATCCATTAACAAGAAGAAATAACTGTAATATTATTCTTTACTTTCTATCTTAACTAAACAGTTAAATTAGGAAAATTTAACAAAGACAGAAGGGAGTAATGTAAAATGATGGAAGAGTTAGTTTCAAAGTTGTTCTATTTTTCAATCATACCCCCTCTGTTCAAAATCTTTTTATCTGCATTCTTATTCAGTTTCATCAGCCTTTCTAATTTAATATATTTTATTATATTAAAACTTAAATACTAGCACCCGGAGGGTGCATATATTTGCTAGTAATACTAATGATTGTTTAAGAGATCTATTTGACCAATAGATGGATATGTAACAGCTACTAGCACTTCAAGTCAGGTTGAACCTGGCAGTAATGGCAACAAAGTTCACACTTCTTCTTAGAGCTACAGAACTGGTGCCTCTTCACTGAATACAGTTTAGTGCTATACCCAGGATCCTCTGTTGACAATACACTGTATTGCCTGCAGAGACCCCTCTGTGGATGATATAGTCAGTGTATCCTAAGCCCTGTTAACAGGGCAGTGGTTGTCTAGGATTTATGTGTGTGTGTGAAATTAGTAATAATATACTGCCAGGTCCACTCTGACTTGGAGTGGTAGTACTTGTTAGGGTTCCATTTATGAATCAAAAAGATGAATTTGCAAATTATTTGTATTAAATAGGAATACTTGATAATCCTAACTATGTGAAAAAAATTGAGAAACTAGATAAAAAATGTAAATATAAACATACAATGTATGCAACTCCATAACCCCTAGGCATAAAATAACCCCAGACAGGTTGATAATCATTCTTTTGTTTTAAAAATGGTTTTGGAAATTTTTGAAAGTTATAGCTGTGTCAGTACTACTGTACGGTTGCACCACTTGAACTCTAACAAAATAATTGGAGAAAAGGCAAGATGGGAACTACACAAGGATGCTGCATGCTGTTTTAAACAAATCCTAGAAGCAGCACCCTACAAAACTGCAGCTCCCATCTTACCTCCCATCTCACAAATCATCCAAGTAAGACAAGCAAGATATACAGGACATATGCTGGAGAAGTAAAGAAGTCAGTGATGTTCTCCTATAGGTTTCTACACATGGATATACCAGTGTTGGGAAACCAGAAAAAAAAATTACATTCCTGAAGCTCTGTGTGGACACTGACTGCCGTCTAGAGTTAACAAAAGTGATGGCCAATAGGAAAGGAAGGCAAGAGCGAGTCAAGGGAATCCATGCTGATGGCCATGATGAGGATTTATATATTTTCGCTATTGTTTTTTTTTTTTTTTTTGTGGGCGGTTCTTTACAGGCTAACAGAATACAAACAGCTGCTCTCCGGATGAAGATGAAGATTAGCAAGTTTTGCAAATGATTTATTTGTTCCATGCAAGACACACAAGAAATGTGTTTAATGTAAGAAACATTAAAACAGAAAGAGAAATTAATAATTTTGATATTTCAAACTGTTGTCCTCATCTTGATTGTGTATAAACACAATATTCAGGCCACAGTAACCTTGGTCTCTGTCTAGATGATTTTTAAAAAATTACCTTTAAAATAAGTTATCTTTAGACGATTACCCACATTTGAATTTATGGATAATTGTCTGAAGATGACATATTTTAAGGTAATGGCCATCACTCTTGTTAACTCTAGATGGCACTCAGTGTCCACACAGAGATTAGGAATGTAAGTTTTTTTTCTGGTTGCCCAACACTGGTATATCCATATGTTTATGTTGTAACCAAACAAAGGTTAGTAAATGAGAAATAACCAAATTGAAGTTGGAAATGAAATAGAATCTTTATAACTTTAAAAAAAAAAATCAATGGCATGAATAAGTTAGAACACTGCTATTGGTTAGTCAGTCAGCAAAATACTCCCATATTTATGAGGATTGGTACCCATTAATATTCATAACAGATTATACACAATATAGATGAGAACAACAGTCCAAAATATCAAAATTATTTATATCAAGCCTCATCTCATACAAGTATAAGAAAGAGAAATGTTTAAGGAGGTTATTGCAAAATATCCCAAGAGAGTTGAAGCTTTGGCAAAGTGAATAAAAATTAATTCTCTTTATTGATATTTTTCTGTCATTTTGTGAACATCAGTAAATACAACAGCCAGTTAAGATGACTTAAGTGTTTTTATTCAGCTGCTTCTATGATTTATATCCTGCATTGATCACATCTGTCCATTCGATTTACAATTGATTCCCCAAAATTTGTCAACTCTCCAATCTTTTCATTAATTCATTTCAAAATAGAACACTGCTAAGGGCAAATCATCCCCACCCCCACACCAAGGACCATCACACATGGAAGTAGACTTCATTTTCACTGAAAATAATTTGTTTTGTTAGTCAAAAGTTTTTCACAGTTCAGTTCAGTTCAGTTCCCCAACTTTTCTTTCACCCTATTGGCAGAGCTTAGGCAGAGGATTAAGCCCCCCCCCCACACACACACAAAGGTGTGTCCTGAGTATGACCCTAAATTGCATCTAATGGTGAGGCTTCTGTTTTGGAGTTCTGGGGAGTGTGGAATACTCCTTTATTGCCATTTCTCCCCAAGTGATAGTACCTGTTAGGATCTTTTTTTTTTTTTTTTGGGGGGGGGGTACTAGTCTGCAGGAGATCCAGTCAGCATATTCTAAGGGCTGTTAAATATGAAAGAGGCTATTCATGTCAAGTTAGAGTGGTGTTATTCTACAAATAAATTTTTGTTTGGTTTGGTTTCTTTGTTTAATGTCATATCAACCTTTATGGGATATTTGCAAGTAATGCCAAACTTATACTTTTAAAAGAACAGCAGTGGCATTATATAACCCATAATTGAGAGGATGAAGAGATCCATACCTTTCCCAAGGGTTTTAGTCAAAAAGTAATAGTGTGACTGGATTTCGAACTTGCATCCTACAATGTTGCAGATCAGTGATTATTATCCTTATATTTGTAGATATTTACCCAATCTGTTTAACATGGTTAGGGTGTGACACAAGGACATCTAGCAAGGATCAAACTCACTATTCAGGAATAGTGAGGAAGGCCAGAGGATATATCAGCCAAAACATTATGTTTGTACATACCATAATAAAGATGAGGACAATCCGAAAAATCAAAATTATTTCCATCAAGCCTAATCTCAAAAGAATGCAAACCATTACACCACAGGGCACTCAACAAATTTTTCAAGCTTGATAATATGTTTACAAAAATGACTTACTGAAAAAACATTAAGTTGTTTAGTAAGAATTTGAAGTTCAGCAGAAACTTTCTATGTCTTACATGTTTCAAGTTTCATTTGAAATTTTTGTTCCTTGTGGTAAGGGGCTAAGTTTAGTAACTATTTACTTATATATAGCATGGAAGATCTGGCCTCCAACAGACAGGGTTGGCGAGGCATCTGCCACCCAGGAGCTAAGCAGCTCAATAATGAAGCCTAATCTCAAAAATACAGACAGGTTGATGTTTATTTATGTTGTCATATTACGGCATATCAACTTCAGTGGGTCATTTAATGCTGACAAACTTTTGAAATAAACCCATTTTTAATGGATAATCAATTTTTTTATAAACACATTTTTCTATTTAACCCATAGATGGGACCCAAACAGGTACTACCACTCCAGGTCAGAGTAGACCTGGGAGCAATAGTGATGAAGGGGTGCTCTGCATTCCCCAGACCTCCAGAACTGGAAACTCATCACCAGATAGAGTTTAACGTCATTTCCAGGACATGAAGACCCTCAGCCATCCCCTTCAAGCACATATATGATAAAAAGGGTTGGGAGTACACAAATTTTATGTAATTCTTAAATGTTTTTTTATTGTTCATTTACAGTCAAAATTTTGCGTGTGTGCTATTAAGTACCAAAAATTCTCTTATTTTCAGTCACAATTTTACTCTCTGAAAAAAAAAAAGAAGATTTTACCTCATTTCTTCAAATGAACTTTATCTGAGCATTTTACTCAAACCTTCTAAATAATGTTATTTGTGATGATAAAATTAAAATTATGTCAATTCAATTGTGGAGATGTTTTTTTATGTCAAATTTCTGTGGAAAGTATATGACTGACTTACAGACAAAATATTTCCTTAAAACAAATTTTAAGCCTTGCTAAAATATTTACTTTTTCTTAAAAATTAAATCATTTAATCAATTTAACATTGCTGAACATGATTATAAAGAAAATTCTAGTTAGATATACTAAATTTTACAAGGGAGTGGGTCAGTTTTGTAAAGAGGAATTTATTTTTTAACCTTTCTTTAACGAATACCTCATTATCTTTAGTCTGTAGTCTGACTGACAAATTCTTGTCTTGTTCATGTTCAGTGTTGCATAAAAATAAATAAAAATATTGCTACATGATGAAAGTGAAACTTCATCAGATGAAATCAACAAATAGCCAATCAGAAGCATTTTTACTGTTTAATGAATATTCATGACGAGTTTGGGAAATGTTGGGTAGATTCATTGAGCATTAAAACAAAACATGTCTACCATTCCCAGCAATTATGTTGAGGCAATGAAATCCCCAGATTTGCAACAATGGGCACTCGCCATGCAAAATGAAGATAAAACTTAATACTTTTAAAAAAGATATCATGGGGGGCCAAAATTAAACTTATGATTTCGCCCTGTCGGCTTGGGCTATAGAATAGGCCGACTGTATCCATGCAAAGGGGTTAGACCCCCCTGAAAATGAATGTCCTGGACATGACATTAAACTTGTCCAACCAAATACTAACTCACTAACTTGTATTATATTCTATTGTATTGTATTTTTCGAATTAACACAAAAAATTAAAAAAAAATTTTAAAAAAGCAAAAGGGGACAATACTAATGTTGACTGTAATGTTGGCAGTATTAAGGTTAGTTAAGAATTAGATTAGGAATAGCAAAATACTAACAATAATTAATATTTTTTTTTACAAAATAGGATTAGTAAAATTAGGTTTAGAAGTAATAGAACAAAAATACTATTACTATAAATTTTAAAATTTCTTAATGAAATGATTGTAACTTTATATTCCTGAATGAAATGATTTAATATTTCTGAATGGAATCACCCACCTTATATCAGAAAGGGGGCGTGCTGACTTTTCTTGATATAAGGTGTGTTCTAGATGCCTACTCTTATTTATAGACTCAGCAATAATCATGTGACCATCTTCTTGGCCAGTTACTGACAGTACTCTGCTGCTGATATTGATATTTATACCAGCTGTTCTGGTCATACCTACTCATAACTACTTGAACCTTTGTGGACGACGGAACATAGGATTATATCACTGGACCTTTGACACTATGCAGAATTACATAACTCAGGACTTATTCACTTATCAAAAGATTCTATAGCTCAGGACTTACTTACTTTAAGTCCTTTTCAACTGGCCAAGGATGGCGGTCAGAAACTTAACAGTAAAAACTACATTTTTTTAATATGCATTTATTCTTGCTTGGGTCTTGGCCTCAACTGACATACACCATTGCTCACCTGACAGCCTCCTTCTTGATTAAGAAGGAACAATTTGACAAGGGAACTTTCACCTGTCAATTACAATCGGCCCATGTAAACAACAGCATCAATTTACACATCAATCACAGGATTTTTTACTTCAGGATTTTTCAATTTAATTAACTGCACTAATCTTTATTTTTAATACACAATCTTCTCTTTGCCAAAAGATTACATGTCTTCTCACCATTATTGTCCCCCAGGATGACTTTTTGTATCTTTAAAAGGTGCTCATGGTGTAATGGTTATTGCCATAGGAAATGGACACAGCAACCAGAATTCAAATCCTGGATGAGGCCATTTGCATTTTTCACTCACTTCACTAACAAGTGCTACCATTCCAGGTTAGAGTGGACCTGGGAGTAATGGTTATGAAGGTGTACTCCACATTCCCCAGAGCTTCAGAATTGGAACTTCACTATTAGATTATGAGTTTAATGTCATACCCCAGACATTAAGACCTTCAGCCATCTAATCCTCTGAAATAGGGAAACACTTTATTATCAGTAGCAGCACAAATGGAATGTGTCTGGCCTTAATAGCTGCTGGCTTCTACTGAATTAACTATCTTTTCCAGGCTCATCCGAACATATGACTCTCTAAGCCAATCAGAAAGGCCCACTTCAGGTATCTCTGGGGTTAAAACTTGTCTGTCAAACTCTTGGTTATTTTCCATGAGTTTACGATTAAATTTAAGCTCTAAACTATACTTCATTATAAAAGTGATAGGCTATTTGACTCATTAGGACAAGTACAACCCCTTTGGGTCAAAGTAAATCTGGGAGTAATGCCAATGAACAAATGACTCCACATTTCTTAACACTCCAGAACTGGAATCTCACCACTGGATGAATTCTAGTATCATACCTGGAACACTTACAAAGTTAATATTGCTTGGTGACAAATTTTTAGAGTTTTGGAGATTTAAAAAAAAATCTAAATGCCTGACACAAGATTTTATCAAATAAAACATTCTTTTTTGTTTCAGATTGTTTTAAACAATAATGCTAAAGAATCATCTTACATAACTTCAGCTTGAAGAACTACCTATAAACCTAATTGGTTGGTTGGATTTTACGTCATGTCAACCCTTGCTGGGTTATTTTATGCTGAAGACATTTTGTTTTATTCATTCTTGATGGTATTCAAAGTTTTTTTAAAACTCAATTTTCTTCCATTTAACCCATAGATGGGACCCTAAGAGGTACTACCACTCCAGGTCAGAGTGAACCTGGGAGTAATGGTTATGAAGGTGTATTCCACATTCCCCAGAGCTCCAGAATTAGAACTTTACCATTAGAGTTTAATGTCATACCCCAGACATTAAGACTCTCAGCCATCACCTTCGAGTACATATATGATGAAAAGGGTTGGGGCTTGCCATGAGGGCAATAGGATTGGGACAATCATATAGGTGCTAGGGTTTGACATGACCAGCAAACCTAATTGGTATAAATAGTATAGAAATGATTTGAAAGAAAGAAAGAAAAAAAGTAAATCTTTCTAGTAAAGAAAAAAGTAAAGTCAGCAGAGTGGACTATTATCAGTATCAGCCAAACAGCGAGGGAATCTATCCCCTTTTTGCTAGCACTAGACCAGTTTTTTTTTGTTGAGGTGGAGCACCACACCTACCACAAGCTCCCAGATGCTTTACTATACAGATCAGAATACCCAAGCTGTTCTACTCATGTGCCAAGTTGGCAAGGACCAGTATTGCAATTCCTAGACATATGCTCTACCGACTGAGCTAAACCAGGTCTTATTTTCTCTAAAGCTTGAAATTTAAATTATCCCTTGCAGCAATATTGTTTTCCCTAGATTATTTGAGACTTCCTTTATGGGGAATGGATTTTTTTTTGTTAATCTTCCCCTGGGTGCAGTAAGCATGCATACCAAATTTAGTAGTGCTATATCAAACTGTTTGGTTGTATTGATAAACAAATGCTTCTTATTTATTTATATAGATTTTCATACAATCGTTATGCTAATATGAACTGACTATATGCAAATTTTATGCCTCCTTTCATTTATGTTATCAGAGAGAAATTTTTAAAATCAATATCAGTAAAATCTATCTATCTATATATAAAAAAGAATATATATGTCTGTATATTTGTACAACAACCATGTGCTCATCCTTTTATAAAGGAAAATTGGTGGAGACCGGCAAAAACCAAAGTACAATAAAATCTACACAAGGGGTTTAAAAACTTTTTACCCCTCATTTTCCATAAGAAAAGCTAAATAAAAATATAAGTGTATAAATTAATGGTATATAAAAAAATGATTAAAAAAAATAAAAAGGATAAAACATAATAAAAATCAGATAAAAGAAAAAATACAAACAAGAAGAATAAAAATAACTTAAAAACAACAATATATAAAGAATAAAACATGATGAAAACAAATATATAGCAAAATAAATTTTATTAATCTATATACGAGGGGCATTCAATAAGTAATGTTTGATCTAGCTGAAATTTTGCATGTGCAATTATTTATATCTCTATAGATTAAGCGGCAAATTACAGCTCTGAACTAATTGTGGTTTCTGATTTACAGGTGTTTGAACTGAGTCAAGTGTGAAATGGAGCCTGTTGAGTGTTGAGCACTGATTCGGTTTTTGTATTTGAAAGAACGCACACCACAGGAGACTTTTGATGAAATGAAAGTAACTTATGGTGATGATGCCCCATCATATGACCTTGTAAAACGCTGGCATCGTGAATTCAAACATGGTCGAAACTCTGTGGAAACAGCTCCCAAATCTGGTCGCCCCCCTTCTGCCATTGATGAGGCATCTGTCCGTCAAGTTTAGGCTGCCATTTTGGAAGATCGACGCATAACTATTCGCCAAATAGCCCATGAGGTCAAGATTAGTACCGGGTCTGTGGAAACTATCATTCATGGCCATTTGCATATGCAAAAGGTGTCTGCCAGATGGATTCCCAGGTTGCTCACATTTTTCCAGAAGCAAGAACGCGTCGAGTGCTCGAGGATGAATTTGGAGATGTGCCAAGAAGATGAGTCAAAATTTTTCAAAAGACTGATTACACAGGATGAAACCTGGGTCCATCACTATGATCCAGAGACCAAAGCCCAGTCAATGCAATGGAAGCACCTTGACTCACCTCCTCCAAAGAAGGCAAGGGTGCAGCCCTCCGCTGGCAAGGTCATGCTCACAGTCTTCTGGGACCAGGACGAGTAGTGATGACAGATTTCCTGGCAAAGGGTACCACAATTACAGGAGCCTATTATGCTTCACATTTGAGGAAATTAAGAGAAGCTATCAAAATCAAGAGGCGGGGCAAGATCAGCAAAGGCATCCTCCTCCTGCAGGACAACGCTCCGGTCCACAACTCGCGTGTCGCCAATCAGAAGCACAGGCGTGTGGGTATGAACTACTCCCCCATCCCCCTACTCTCCTGACCTTGCACCCTCTGACTTTCACCTCTTCCCAGCCATGAAGTTGTTTCTGAAAGGAAAGCGTTTCCAATGATGCAGCCTTGATTTCTGAAGTCACGTCGTGGTTGGAGGACCAACCTGGGGTGTTCTACAAAAACGGTCTCCAGAGCTGCATCAAACAATGGGAGAAATGCGTAACTCTGGGTGGTTCCTATGTAGAAAAAGACTAATAACTGTGCCAAGTTTCGTTGCTCTACTGCTATGGGAAGTAGGTCAGGGGGATTACTTATTGAACACCCCTCATATAAATATAGATAAGACATTTATTTCAAACTTTAAATCCTGGGCAATGCTGGGTAGCTCTGCTAGATCATTTTATATAAAGTAAAAAAAAGTAAAGTCAGAGGTATTGCCTATTGTTGGTGTTAACTTGTGACTTGTCAGGAAATGAACCTGAGACATTCTCATAACAGATTGTAGGTTGGTTTAATTTAAATAAGACTGTTTTAGCCAATCAGAGACAGGTTTGGGATTGTAGCAGGCACTATTTATGACATACACAAATTTGGTCAGGAGTTGAAAAGTCATTTGCCCAGGGAGGTGCTAACAGTTGGATGTGTCAGTGCAAAGTTCACAAAATTGGTAGCAGAGTGTAGTTCTGATCTATGGACCTCTGGGTTATGGGCAGTTTCTGGAGATCACCAAGAGTTGGTATCAGCCAAACAGTGAGGGAGTCTATCCTCTTTTTGCTAGTGCTAGTGTCTGGGGTGGAGAGCCCAGACTAGAATAGGATAAAAGACTCATCTCTTAGTAACAGGTTATACTGGGTTTCATGACACACTGGCATGCTTAGTGTGACAGTTATTGCCAGTGGAAATAGAATCAGTGAACAGAGTTCAAATCTTAGTGAAGCTTTGTGTTTTTCAAAGGCATTAGTGAGAAGTAAAAAAATAAAAAAAAGACTGGGTTCTTTAGCCTTGGTTAGGTAACCAGTATGGGAAAAGAAAAACTTTGATTTTAAACCAGCTATACCCTGCCTAAAAATTGAACCTGTGTCACAGACTATATGTGGTAGAGGGGTTGGGTAAATGCAGTACCAGCGATAAAGAATGATCCTTGACCTGAATTATTAACAAACACCCAAGATCGATTGCCTTTACACAGTTAAATGACTCTGATTGCTCTGCTATTTACTTAGAGCTAGAAGGGAAAGTGGTTTCATGCCTTTCCCAGAGGCATTAGTGTAAAGTAAAAATTGTCTGAGTTAGAGATTGTTTGTTGATGCTATTTGCTAGACTGTAGGCCACCTACACCTCTGAAATGAGACTGTATAAGTTATATACAAATTTCATTCTAGGTTTCACTATGAAAGCTGTTTAAAACCATTCCACACCTACCCACCCGATAATAATTTAATAATTTTTCTACTATTTGTATTTTGGACTGTACAGACTCATTTCCTTGTCTTTGTTGTCTGACCAAAATAAAATCATTAAAAAACCTCAGCTAGAAGAAAAAATACATTTTATGCTACTCCAAGCAAATAATAGAAACATCCAATTTTTGAAATGTGGAGTTACATCTGGTTTTATTATCTTATTAAATTAATTAGTTTTTTTCACCACAACAACAAAAAATTTTTGGGAAGAAATTTGTTTTCAAAATCAAATATATTGCATCCAATAAACTGGGTTGGTTGGTTTTATGTCAACCAACTCTTGTTAGTTTATTTAAAGCTGAATTTAAAAAAATATTTTTTTGTAAGAAATCATAAAATAATAATATAATAAGCTATAATTCTTTACAAAGGTAAAGAACTATAGCTTCAATTAACTTATGAGTAACTGAATACATAGAATGTGTACACAGTTAATCATTAGCATTGAAGTCTCTGAGGACTATATAGTTTTTGTGCCAGTGTCCCCTTTGACTGTGAAGGCTGTCCCTGAAGATGTTGATGTGTCAGTGCTTTGTTGCTGCCGCTTTCTTTTGGACCTCTTGGTTTCATGGTGTTGCGCCAGGGTGGCTTCAGATATGAACAGTCCACTACAGAGAGCCTGCCACCACCGAAGGCGGTCGTGAGCCAAATTTTCCCAGCTGGAAGGGGCAATGCCAAAGTACCTGAAATCATTCTTGCAGACATACTTGAAAAGCAGCTAGGAGCAACCAATCTATCTCTTACCAGACGAAAGCTCTGCATAGAGGATGTTCTTTGGGATTCGTCCATCATCCATCCAGCAGACATGGCCCAGCCATCGGAGACGACGCTGTCTCAGTAGAGAACACTAGGTAGGAAGTTGAGCTCTCTCTAGAACTGTTGTGTTACGGATGGAGGGAGGATTTTCGGTTCCCTGTCCCATCATCTTGGTTTTCTTAATACTAATGGTAAGGCTGAAGTCCTGGCAGGCTTGGGTGAACTGGTCCATGAGTGTTTGCAGGTGCTCCTGGGAGTGTGTTACCACTGCTGCGTCATCAGCAAATAGCATGTCCCGAATGACAAAAGGCCTGACCTTTGTTTTGGCTTTTAGACAGCTAAGATTGAACAGGTTACCATCTGTCCTTGTGTGAAGGTAGACTCCTTCTGTTGCTTTACCAAAGGCTTGGTGCAGAAGGAGGGAAAAGAAGATCACAAACAGAGTGGGTACCAACACACATCCCTGCTTGACACCACAAGAGATGCTGAAAGGGTCGGAGGTGGACTTTGCATAGCAATTGATAGACTAACCTGCTGCAAATCACCTGGCAGTGATGAAATCACAGCTGAAATTCTAAAGTGTGGGAAGTCTGTTCTCCTCGATGTTATAAACCGTATTTGCATGCAAGCGTATGGTGATGAGGAAATGAACAAAACACAGATTTTGAGTTTTAAAATTGTATTAAGAAAAACAACATGAGAACAGTGAAAGGATAGAAAGAGAATTACAGGATAAATTTGGTTATAGTTATGGGTGGATATTGAGTCCGTAAAATGTCCGGCTTGACTGTGGTATTGGGGTGGTGACGTAGGCAGAATATTGTGTATGTGGAGGTAGGCGCGGACTGAAGTTCGCCCCTTAAGTTGATGATCATAGAGAATTGGGGGTTGGGAGGTAGATAAGTTTGTTCACTTGTGGTAGCACGAATGGGGTTTGTATCAGTCGGTATGTCTGTTGTTGTTGTTGTTGTCGTAGGCAGAATATTGTGTGTGTAGTGGTAGGCACTGTGTCTTGAATAAAAGTCAGTGAGTAGTGATGGGTGTTGGTAGGTGAGTCGAGTCTTGTGTTTTAGAGTCGTTAGCTGTCGTAGGCAGTTTCTTGTAGTTTCGGTTATTTTGAAGTCGATCGCTGGTCGTATCGAGTTATGATAGCTAGTATATTTTTGTATCGTCGAATCTTGTAGAAATGTTCGCTTCTTTCTTGTCTTGTTCTAGGCAGAATATTGTGTACTGGTAGTAGCACTTTTTGTATCAACGAATGATGTAGAAATGTTCGGTAGTTGACTTGTTGATTTGACTGCCTGGTGAGGTCAGGTTCGGGTAAGTTTGGGGTGTGTTCCCCCTTTGATGTATCCTTCGTTTTGGTTGCGCTCGTCGGCCTGCGTTCGTGATGGTGCCTTAAGCTCTGACTGTCGGTGCCCTTCAAAGCTGTTCGTTTTATAGAGATCGGCGGTCCCAAGTTGGATCAATTGGAGTTGTTTTCACTTTACCCGGGAATCGCTTTCATTGGATGATATTCGAATTTTATTTACCAATTTTTTATTTTATTTAATTTTGGGAATTGACTATCAAACCGGAACTCTGATTTGGAGCCCATGCGCAGATATATGTTAAAATGGTCATTCCGTTTTAGGTAACGACCGAGGGCACTTCCGACTTTATCCGTCCCGTTGACGAGTGTATGTAGTTTGTATTAGTGAATCGGGAGATTTCGACTTTTGCATATACAACAGAGCTCCCTCAGAAATTGATACGATTCACAATGGGTTTGGGTATGTATGTGTAAGTGTGTTTTGAGGAATCATGTGAAAATAAAGTTATTTCAAGCGTGTGTGGAAATGTTGTCTTATCTTTAATTCTATAGTCACAGGCTTTCTGTTTTCAGGCTGTTGGTATGTGTTATTATTTGTTGATCTGTTTTCCCCATAGACAGGTGGGGGTGATATAAGTTGTTTGTTGCTGTGAATGTCACGTGATAGGAACGATGTGGATGTTGTTTGTAGGGTAAAATATTTTGGGTTAGTTTTAGATGTTGTAAGTTGTGAGGATAATTTATGTATTTCTCTGTGGTGGAGAGAAATTTGGCTTGGTCCACCGATAGCTTTGATTGTGCGGTCCCTTTCGCCTGGTATGGCAGAAAAATGTCGTTTGAAGCTGATTAGGATGGTATTTATGGGGAGAGCGGCCCTGATGCTTATCGATGGTTTGTTATCATCCGCTGCTGTGATGTGTGTCCGAGTGAGTAGTGGTTGACGACAGGGACAGTTGGGTCCATGCGAGCAAGTGGGATCCAAGTTGTAATTTTTGCTTTTAGCGGGTTCTTTAACGTGCTTATGTTCGTGTGGTGTGGTGGTGCTGATTGTGGCAATCGTTAGTACGGGATATACCGTTCTAGTATTGTCGTCGGCAGTAGTACTAGTGGGGGTCATTACTTTAGTTGTAGTGCTGTCATCGACTGGTGGGGGGTGAGGTGTTGAAGATGATGTTTCCACCAAGGTTTTGGTGGAGGTCGATTCATTTGGAACTGTTTTGTGAGGTTTCACGGCAGTTTCAATCACTGTGCTGGTCGTGGAGTCTGTGGTGTTACTTGTGGCAGTTTTTAGTACGGGGGATACTGCTCTGGTACTGTTGCCAGTAGTAGTAGGAGTCATTACTTTAGTTGTAGTGCTGTCGTCGACTAGTGGGAGGTGAGATGTGGACGATGTTTCTACCAGGGTATTGGTTGTAGCTGAATCACTTGAAGCTGTTTTGTGTGGTTTTACCTCCTCCGGGTCGGCTGTTTTGATCACCGTGCTTGTGGTTGATACCATTGTTGTGTTATGTGCATTGTTATTGTTGTGACTCTTAGTAGGGGTCGTGGTTTTACTTTTGTTGTTGTCGTGAACTAGTGGGAGCTGAGGTGTGGATGATGTTGTTTTTACCAGGGTGGTGGTCATGGTCGAGTCACTTGAGTTGTTTTGTGAAGTTTTACATCATTCAAGGCGGCTGTTTTGATCACTGTGCTTGTGGTTGCATCGTTTATTGTTGGCGCTTTGTTGTGCGCAATCTCGTACAGAGTTGGTTTGATAGGTTTTGCAACTTTAAGGGCGGCTGACAAGTTGTTTAAATCCTCTGCAGTGTTGTGTGCAATTGTGTTTCGAGGTTTGATATCCTCAGAGTCGGCTGTTTTGATCGCTGACTGGTTGAAGTTGCACCCTTTGTTGTCGGCACTGTGTTGTGCGCATCTCGTACAGGGTTGGTTCGGTAGGTTTTACAACTTTAAGGGCGACTGACAAGTTGTTTAAACCTCTGCAGTGTTGTGTGCAATTGTGTTTCGAGGTTTGATATCCTCAGAGTCGGCTGTTTTGATCGCTGAACTGGTTGAAGTTGCATCCTTTGTTGTCGGCACTGTGTTGTGCGCACTCTCGTACAGGGTTGGTTCGGTAGGTTTTACAACTTTAAGGGCGACTGACAAGTTGTTTAAATCTTCTGCAGTGTTGTGTGCAATTGTGTTTCGAGGTTTGATATCCTCAGAGTCGGCTGTTTTGATCGCTGAACTGGTTGAAGTTGCATCCTTTGTTGTCGCACTGTTGTGCGTGCAGGGTTGGTTCGGTAGGTTTTACAACTTAAGGGCGGCTAACATGTTGTTTAAATCCTCTTGTAGTTTGGTTATTGTTGCCTTGTCAGGTCGGTTTGGGCTATATTTTAGATGCAGAAACTCTTTTTTCCGTTTCTCGAAGAGATCGAATAGTTTCTTTCGTGGGAGACTTGTATACTGTGTTGTGGCCTCTGCGCTGGTTGTTGATGACTCGTCTGCTGGCCTCGCTGTGCTATGTGCAATGTTGTGCACGGTTGGGCCGTCAGGTTTTACAAATCCAAGTGCAGTTGCCATGATATTTAAATCATCTTGCAATTTGGTAATTGTCGCCTGGTCAGGCGGATTTGGACTATATTTTAGGACAAATAGTTCTACTTTTCGTTCTGCAAAAAATCGAATAATTCCTTTCGGGAAGATCTGTATAATTCATTTTCTCGATCGCACGCTTCTGACACCAGATGTTATAAACCGTATTTGCATGCAAGCGTATGGTGATGAGGAAATGAACAAAACACAGATTTTGAGTTTTAAAATTGTATTAAGAAAAACAACATGAGAACAGTGAAAGGATAGAAAGAGAATTACAGGATAAATTTGGTTATAGTTATGGGTGGATATTGAGTCCGTAAAATGTCCGGCTTGACTGTGGTATTGGGGTGGTGACGTAGGCAGAATATTGTGTATGTGGAGGTAGGCGCGGACTGAAGTTCGCCCCTTAAGTTGATGATCGTAGAGAATTGGGGGTTGGGAGGTAGATAAGTTTGTTCACTTGTGGTAGCCGAATGGGGTTTGTATCAGTCGTATGTCTGTTGTTGTTGTTGTTGTCGTAGGCAGAATATTGTGTGTGTAGTGGTAGGCACTGTGTCTTGAATAAAAGTCAGTGAGTAGTGATGGGTGTTGGTAGGTGAGTCGAGTCTTGTGTTTTAGAGTCGTTAGCTGTGTAGGCAGTTTCTTGTAGTTTCGGTTATTTTGAAGTCGATCGCTGGTCGTATCGAGTTATGATAGCTAGTATATTTTTGTATCGTCGAATCTTGTAGAAATGTTCGCTTCTTTCTTGTTGTTCTAGGCAGAATATTGTGTACTGGTAGTAGCACTTTTTGTATCAACGAATGATGTAGAAATGTTCGGTAGTTGACTTGTTGATTTGACTGCCTGGTGAGGTCAGGTTCGGGTAAGTTGGGGGTGTGTTCCGCCCTTTGATGTATCCTTCGTTTTTGGTTGCGCTCGTCGGCCTGCGTTCGTGATGGTGCCTTAAGCTCTGACTGTCGGTGCCCTTCAAAGCTGTTCGTTTTATAGAGATCGGCGGTCCCAAGTTGGATCAATTGGAGTTGTTTTCACTTTACCCGGGAATCGCTTTCATTGGATGATATTCGAATTTTATTTACCAATTTTTTATTTTTATTTAATTTTGGGAATTGACTATCAAACCGGAACTCTGATTTGGAGCCCATGCGCAGATATATGTTAAAATGGTCATTCCGTTTTAGGTAACGACCGAGGGCACTTCCGACTTTATCCGTCCCGTTGACGAGTGTATGTAGTTTGTATTAGTGAATCGGGAGATTTCGACTTTTGCATATACAACAGAGCTCCCTCAGAAATTGATACGATTCACAATGGGTTTGGGTATGTATGTGTAAGTGTGTTTTGAGGAATCATGTGAAAATAAAGTTATTTCAAGCGTGTGTGGAAATGTTGTCTTATCTTTAATTCTATAGTCACAGGCTTTCTGTTTTCAGGCTGTTGGTATGTGTTATTATTTGTTGATCTGTTTTCCCCATAGACAGGTGGGGGTGATATAAGTTGTTTGTTGCTGTGAATGTCACGTGATAGGAACGATGTGGATGTTGTTTGTAGGGTAAAATATTTTGGGTTAGTTTTAGATGTTGTAAGTTGTGAGGATAATTTATGTATTTCTCTGTGGTGGAGAGAAATTTGGCTTGGTCCACCGATAGCTTTGATTGTGCGGTCCCTTTCGCCTGGTATGGCAGAAAAATGTCGTTTGAAGCTGATTAGGATGGTATTTATGGGGAGAGCGGCCCTGATGCTTATGGATGGTTTGTTATCATCCGCTGCTGTGATGTGTGTCCGAGTGAGTAGTGGTTGACGACAGGGACAGTTGGGTCCATGCGAGCAAGTGGGATCCAAGTTGTAATTTTTGCTTTTAGCGGGTTCTTTAACGTGCTTATGTTCGTGTGGTGTGGTGGTGCTGATTGTGGCAATCGTTAGTACGGGATATACCGTTCTAGTATTGTCGTCGGCAGTAGTACTAGTGGGGGTCATTACTTTAGTTGTAGTGCTGTCATCGACTGGTGGGGGGTGAGGTGTTGAAGATGATGTTTCCACCAAGGTTTTGGTGGAGGTCGATTCATTTGGAACTGTTTTGTGAGGTTTCACGGCAGTTTCAATCACTGTGCTGGTCGTGGAGTCTGTGGTGTTACTTGTGGCAGTTTTTAGTACGGGGGATACTGCTCTGGTACTGTTGCCAGTAGTAGTAGGAGTCATTACTTTAGTTGTAGTGCTGTCGTCGACTAGTGGGAGGTGAGATGTGGACGATGTTTCTACCAGGGTATTGGTTGTAGCTGAATCACTTGAAGCTGTTTTGTGTGGTTTTACCTCCTCCGGGTCGGCTGTTTTGATCACCGTGCTTGTGGTTGATACCATTGTTGTGTTATGTGCATTGTTATTGTTGTGACTCTTAGTAGGGGTCGTGGTTTTACTTTTGTTGTTGTCGTGAACTAGTGGGAGCTGAGGTGTGGATGATGTTGTTTTTACCAGGGTGGTGGTCATGGTCGAGTCACTTGGAGTTGTTTTGTGAAGTTTTACATCATTCAAGGCGGCTGTTTTGATCACTGTGCTTGTGGTTGCATCGTTTATTGTTGGCGCTTTGTTGTGCGCAATCTCGTACAGAGTTGGTTTGATAGGTTTTGCAACTTTAAGGGCGGCTGACAAGTTGTTTAAATCCTCTGCAGTGTTGTGTGCAATTGTGTTTCGAGGTTTGATATCCTCAGAGTCGGCTGTTTTGATCGCTGAACTGGTTGAAGTTGCACCCTTTGTTGTCGGCACTGTGTTGTGCGCACTCTCGTACAGGGTTGGTTCGGTAGGTTTTACAACTTTAAGGGCGACTGACAAGTTGTTTAAACCCTCTGCAGTGTTGTGTGCAATTGTGTTTCGAGGTTTGATATCCTCAGAGTCGGCTGTTTTGATCGCTGAACTGGTTGAAGTTGCATCCTTTGTTGTCGGCACTGTGTTGTGCGCACTCTCGTACAGGGTTGGTTCGGTAGGTTTTACAACTTTAAGGGCGACTGACAAGTTGTTTAAATCTTCTGCAGTGTTGTGTGCAATTGTGTTTCGAGGTTTGATATCCTCAGAGTCGGCTGTTTTGATCGCTGAACTGGTTGAAGTTGCATCCTTTGTTGTCGGCACTGTGTTGTGCGCACTCTCACAGGGTTGGTTCGGTAGGTTTTACAACTTTAAGGCGGCTAACATGTTGTTTAAATCCTCTTGTAGTTTGGTTATTGTTGCCTTGTCAGGTCGGTTTGGGCTATATTTTAGATGCAGAAACTCTTTTTTCCGTTTCTCGAAGAGATCGAATAGTTTCTTTCGTGGGAGACTTGTATACTGTGTTGTGGCCTCTGCGCTGGTTGTTGATGACTCGTCTGCTGGCCTCGCTGTGCTATGTGCAATGTTGTGCACGGTTGGGCCGTCAGGTTTTACAAATCCAAGTGCAGTTGCCATGATATTTAAATCATCTTGCAATTTGGTAATTGTCGCCTGGTCAGGCGGATTTGGACTATATTTTAGGACAAATAGTTCTACTTTTCGTTCTGCAAAAAAATCGAATAATTCCTTTCGGGGAAGATCTGTATAATCCATTTTCTCGATCGCACGCTTCTGACACCAGATGTTATAAACCGTATTTGCATGCAAGCGTATGGTGATGAGGAAATGAACAAAACACAGATTTTGAGTTTTAAAATTGTATTAAGAAAAACAACATGAGAACAGTGAAAGGATAGAAAGAGAATTACAGGATAAATTTGGTTATAGTTATGGGTGGATATTGAGTCCGTAAAATGTCCGGCTTGACTGTGGTATTGGGGTGGTGACGTAGGCAGAATATTGTGTATGTGGAGGTAGGCGCGGACTGAAGTTCGCCCCTTAAGTTGATGATCGTAGAGAATTGGGGGTTGGGAGGTAGATAAGTTTGTTCACTTGTGGTAGCACGAATGGGGTTTGTATCAGTATGTCTGTTGTTGTTGTTGTTGTCGTAGGCAGAATATTGTGTGTGTAGTGGTAGGCACTGTGTCTTGAATAAAAGTCAGTGAGTAGTGATGGGTGTTGGTAGGTGAGTCGAGTCTTGTTTTAGAGTCGTTAGCTGTCGTAGGCAGTTTCTTGTAGTTTCGGTTATTTTGAAGTCGATCGCTGGTCGTATCGAGTTATGATAGCTAGTATATTTTTGTATCGTCGAATCTTGTAGAAATGTTCGCTTCTTTCTTGTCTTGTTCTAGGCAGAATATTGTGTACTGGTAGTAGCACTTTTTGTATCAACGAATGATGTAGAAATGTTCGGTAGTTGACTTGTGGATTTGACTGCCTGGTGAGGTCAGGTTCGGGTAAGTTGGGGGTGTGTTCCGCCCTTTGATGTATCCTTCGTTTTTGGTTGCGCTCGTCGGCCTGCGTTCGTGATGGTGCCTTAAGCTCTGACTGTCGGTGCCCTTCAAAGCTGTTCGTTTTATAGAGATCGGCGGTCCCAAGTTGGATCAATTGGAGTTGTTTTCACTTTACCCGGGAATCGCTTTCATTGGATGATATTCGAATTTTATTTACCAATTTTTTATTTTTATTTAATTTTGGGAATTGACTATCAAACCGGAACTCTGATTTGGAGCCCATGCGCAGATATATGTTAAAATGGTCATTCCGTTTTAGGTAACGACCGAGGGCACTTCCGACTTTATCCGTCCCGTTGACGAGTGTATGTAGTTTGTATTAGTGAATCGGGAGATTTCGACTTTTGCATATACAACATCGACAAACTCTGCAAGCTCCTTTGCCAATGCTGGAGTGAAGGGGTTATCACACAAGACATGAGGAATGCCACCATTGTAACTCTGTATAGGGACAAGGCAGACAGAAGTGATTGTTATAACTACCCTGGTATCTCTCTACTCAGCATTACAGGTAAACTCTTTGCCAGAGTTGCACTAAATAGACTCCAGATTCTAGCGGAGAAGACTTACTCAGAATCACAGGCCGGTTTCAGAGCAGAAAGGTCCCCTACTGACATGATCTTCTCTCTGAGGCAGAGTCAGGAGAAAAGTAGAGAACAGAGAAGACCACTCTATATAGCATTTATTGACCTCACAAAAGCTTTCGATCTCTTCCAGTTGATTGAATGAATAGGCTACCACCTCCCAGACAAAGTTAATATGGTTTCAAGTATTCTTATCTAAAACTAATATTTTGTACATAATTATATGGTTTCAAGTATTTCAATAAGTTATATGGTTTCAAGTAACGATTTAAAAAAAGATCCATTTGACTCATAGATGCGACCCTGAAAAGTTTGGTTTGGTTTATTTAATAGCATATCAACTCTTTATGGGTTATTTAATGCCAAAATTTAATTCATTTATAAATATTTGATTATAATCCTAATTATTCATATTTTCAACATGCCACTGCAATCATTGTTTTTTAATTACACTTTATCTAAAATAATTTGTTTGTACACAGTTACATAGTATCAAGTATTCCTATTTAATACAAATAATGTTCACACAGTTAAATGTTATCAAGTATTCCTATCTAATACTAATAATTTACAAAAGGCTTCAAGCAACTATTCCCATTCAATAACAACAATCATATGTTTGCACAATTATATAGTTTCAAACATTCCTATCCAATCTTAATAATTTCCAAACAAATCTATTTGACCCAGAACTAGAACCTCACCACCAAGTGCAGTTTAGTGTCATACCCAGCACACTTCAATAAACTGGAATTGCATATATACTTAAAAACTAAACTAAGAATCGAATAAAAATCAGAGAAAACAGAATCTTACCAATATTTTCGCCACCCCAGACATCCATTTTGGTATCATATTTTCCTAATGTGTTGAACCAAGATTTATTAATAGTGAATAAACCACCAGCTATTAAAGGAGTTCTGCAATGAAAAAAAGGAAAGATTTTTAAATATATGATAATATCAATTTCAATTCTTATTTTATTTCATCTTTTTAAAAAAGATTTATTCAGTTGATTTTTTTTTTACAATTCACTAATGTCATTGATCTTGGTTGAAGTGCATTACATTATGGATGATACACTAATGCACAAACAAAATATCAGAAGAGAACAGCCCAACAATCTATATATTAATACTTGTGTTCCTCAATTGTACAACCGATATCATCTTGCAACACCCTCTGGTTAAAAATTAGACTGTCCAAATCACCCAAACGAAATGCAAAAATGTAAATCCTGATTATCTGGTGTTGCATAAATGTCAAATTCTTATTTCTTATGAGTATCATCTCCTCTGCTAAATAATGGTTCATTCTGTTTTTATTATAAAGAAAGAAAGAAAGAAAAAAAGTACATGCTACACAGAAAAATATAATAAGAAAGAAAGAATAGGGGAAAGATTGAGAGAGGAGGTGATTACTCAGAAGTGATAACGCTAATCTGTTTCAATTGAAAAGAATGAAAGAAAGAATGAAATCAAAATATGTTAGAAATTGATGGCTTATTTCAGATATAAACAAATCAAACCAATCTATTTTCTTTCATTACTAATAAATTGAATTCTGTTTCTCGTGCAACAATGTAACATTGATATTTAATAATGATAAACAAAAAGAAAAAAAAAAGAAAAAAAAAAGAAGAAATTCTCAAAAAAATAGAAAATTGAATTAAAAATAATTACAAGAATTAAATTACTAAAAGTAAGCAATATAAAAGATTGATATAGATGTTTCAGTTTCGTATATCAAAACTAAACATATAGATCTGAGTGTGCGTTTATATCTAATATATAAAGGAAAGAATTTGGTATGTACATGTCGACACATAACTCCAAAACGGGAGGTCACTCAGATTTAAAATCTTGCATAGACATTGATATCGTTCTAACTAAGAAACACTCCAAATTTGGTTATTGACTTTTACTGATTAAGGGATATAATTAATTAATTAAACCAAAATCAAACGATTTTTCGAAATCTATAAAATAGTTGCTACTGCTTATCAGCAGCTACATTCCAGCTACAATCATCAGGCGAACCCCACCCTGTTGCCTCTTTGCCTATGTCCGCTGTATTTCTACTGAGGTGTTATAAAAATGAAAAATGAAAGCCTATTTATCAATATTTTTACGAATACTTTCATATTTCTTAGAATAAAATAAATCAGCGAATCAAATTTGAATTAATATGCGTATTAGCAATTACAAAAACTGAATGTAAAATAGTCTTACACACGAAAAAGCTTTTGAAAAAATTTTTCAAGTGATTAAAAAAAAGGAAATTTTTAGAATAATATGATGAAATATATCTAGTGAAACTTAAAATGTTTTTGAAAGAAGAATAACGGTCCATCTATTTTCTCGCCTATTTACGGTTTAGTCTTCTTTAAGATATCCATATAGTTCGAAAGAGAATGAAATAATCTCTCTAAATATGTAATTTGATTGAGTTTTTATCAATGGAATTATTTTTTACAGCGAGTTAAAAAACTTATATTTTGCTTCATCAGCCTAGATTTCATAGTATAGTTTTTTCATACTAAAATTTTAACATAAAATCAAATCTTATTTACCACATATTTCTGTTTCTATCTTTAAAATATTTATTTCGTTAGAAAAAAAATCTTTCTAAATTTGTAATTTAGTATGTCTTTTCATACATTGAATTTTTTATTAATTAATTCATTAATAAATCAAACGAAAACATTTAGTGACAAATTGACTTTGTTTTATAAATTCCCATTGGTCATTCGTCAATTGTAAACAAAACCTTGTTTTTTTTTCATAATCATAAAATATTTATTTTAATATTAGAAATACAAATAAAATCATGATACTAATGTAGAATACCATTAGATTACCTAATACATTTCACGGAAATACCTGAAAACTCAAATTGTTATCAAATTTATGATATAGTATAATTATTATAGTATATTCGATCGGCTATGTTTTGAATTAATTATGGGCTAAACTTGCAAATCGGTCAGAAAATTATGTTGACCGAGAAAAAACAGAACCCATAAATTTTGTAATAAAACTGTTGATTTTAACTTGGGGGTTTGGGGTTGGGGTTTAGGATTAGTTTAATGAGAAAATAAATAAATAATCTATCAGTTTGTAAAAAAAATAAAAAATAAAAATTCTTTCAGGGGTGCTTATTTTCCCCGTATAAGTTTATAGTAAATCGATCCCCCATATCGGAACCGCTCTACCTTATCAGTTGGGCTGAACTTGCACAAAGGTGTCAAAATTAAGGCGACCCAGCAAAAACAGAACCCACAAATTTTGTAATAAAACTGTTAATTTTAACTATGGGGATCTAGGGTTTAGGGTTGGGGTTAGTTTAATGGGAAGATAAATAAATAATTTGGGTTGTGTTTTTTCTGGGTCACCCTGTATACCGTTGACCCAGAAAAACAGAACCCACAAACTGTTAATTTTAACTAAGGGTGGGGGGTAGGGTTGGGGGGGGTTTAAGGTTAGTTTAATGGGAAATTAAATAAATAATTTGTGTTAGGGTTAGAATATTCAAATATGTATTTTGGTAAACCTGTTTGTCTTTTCCGGGTGTCGTAAGGGACTTCCATTCAAGCGGTTCCGATATGGGGGATCGATTTACTATAAACTTATAGGAGGAAATGAGCACCCAAGAAAACTAAAAAAATAAAGAACTTTTAAGAATTTTTTTTACAATTTGATAGATTGGTGTGTAATCAATAATAATCCATTGAAGGAAAAAAATTTAGATGCTCATGTCTACCAGGATTTTTTTTCTATAAAGATAATATTCTGAATAACTTTTTTTTTTAATTGATATTTTTTTTAGTAAAAAAACAAAAAACAAAAAAACATGGATTCTGAATTCTGCCTAAAAAATGTCAATATTATGATATAAAATTATTTCAAAATACTCAAAAATTCAGGATTGCATTTAAAAAAATATTTTTAATGTTTAAAACAAATCCCTAAAATAAACACTGTAATACATAAATTTTCGATGATGTTTTTAAAAATGTTTTCGTCCGGTCATGGACTGGGTACTTTAGCTAGTATATATATAAAAATGATTTTCATATAAAAAAAATAAAGGAAATAGATTTTCACTAATAAGATTCAAATAAATATATTTGCTGTAGATTATAAAAATGTTTTCAACAAGATAATTCTTCATTTAATGAAACCAGAGATTTTTTTATCATCATCATGGCTTGCCTACAACACAGATTCCCTTGACACTCTCACCATCCTTCCCTATTAGCCATCGCTCTTGGTAGATACTCTAGACGGCATCCAGTGTCCACATAGAGTTGTCTAATGTAAGCTTTTGCTGGTCAGCCAACACTGGTGTGTCCATGCATTGCAGTCCATAGGTGAATGTTGCTTATAAGTTCAGCTGTATCAAGCATGTCTCGCTTGTCTTACTAGGAAGGTTTATGAGATGGGAGGTATGTAGCCTTACAGTTTTTGGATGGGGTACTGCTTTCAGGATGTGTTTAAAAGCATGCAGCCCCCATGTGTAGTTCCTATCAAGTTTTTTCTCCAAGCATTTTGTTAGAGTTCAAGTGGTGTAGCCATATAATAGTACTGTCATGGTTATAGCTTGGAAGAATTCTCATTTCATTTTATCAGATATCAGATTTCCATATAGTCAATAACCTGTCAATAGCAGTCCATGCTATACATATGTTGACATCACTTTCAGTAAATGAGATATTGCTACCAAAGTATATGAATTGGTCTACTAATTTCAGAGGCTTGTGATTTAATCAGATGATAGCATCTTGATTAAAACACATGAATTCTTGGTTATTTATGTCCATTGATTATTTTGCTTAATGGCATATCAATCTTGCAGATTATTTAATGCTAAATCATGTAGGTAAATATTTTGATTTGGTTTGGTTTTATAAACTGATAGAACTCTATGTGTATCAATATATTGGTAGAAATGGTTTCTATGTTAGATTTGTCATTAAATTCATGTGTATCAATAAACTGGAAGAAATAATCTTTAACTTACAAATCTATTTGACCCATAGATGGGAACCTAACAGATGCTAGCATTCCAGGTCAGAGTGGACCTGGAAGTAATGGAAATAAAGAGATGACTCCACACTCCCAAGAGCTTCAGAAGTCGATCCTCATCACTAGATGCAATTTAGCATCATACTTAAGACACTAAATTAGTAGAAATAATTTTTATGCTAGATTTTTTTATTAACTTCATGTGTATAAACAAATCGGTAGAAATAACTTCATGTATATTGAAACTGGTGATTGGCCCTCAGCCTCTGCCTTCTAGCACCTAGATGATAAAAAGGGTTGGGTGTTTGCCATAAGAACAATTTGAAGAATATGGTCAGGACAATCATTTAGATGCTAGGGATTGACATGACCAGTTGACTGATTAGATTAGGCCTATCTAGCACAAGGGCCAAAATGGAGTGTTGTATGTCACTTGACCACTAAGTACCCTGATCAGGGACTGCTCAGCCATTCTGTCTTCAGGCATTATGGGTTGCCACACATGGTCAAAAGAGGGATCCTTAGTTTTACCCTTCTGTAGAGGTGCAGTGAGCGTATTCTACAGCCCCAGCTGTCAGGTCACACATGAGCTTTGTTCTATCAAATCAAGAGATAAGGTTTTGATACTATTTTTAAAAATTCCAGATTGATATTTGATAGACTTTTTCCCTTAAAAATGTAAGGTAATAATTTAAAAAAAAATTAATATTTTCAGTTCATACAAGGATACTTTAAACCTCATCAATATACAAAGGCCAGCTGAAAAGTTCATAGGCTGACCAATTTAATCTCATGGAATCTGACCAAATGAGGTTTATTTTTCAACATAGTCCCCTTTGTGGTCCACACAATTTCATCATCAGTGTTGCAATGCTTGGATCCCATTGGTAAAAAATATCATCAACAGCACATATGGTGTCATCATTTGAACTTTTCAACCCCCCACCCTCATATAGCAATAGTATTCTTAGAACAATAGTTTTTAATGATAATTTTCTTAGATGAAGCATTATCAATAACATACTACAGCAGGGGCAGTTGAGCTGCCAGACCAGAGTGAGGTCCCTCCTCTACCTTCCACTGAGTCAATCCGAGAATCCAGAGTAAGGATCAACTCACTCAGACCGGAAAGGGAAGTGTCTTATGTACCCCCACTCCCCAGGATAAACCAGAAGAGTGCATAAAAACAACAATATGTGTTGATTCTGGAATTTGTTTTTTTTTTGTTCTTTTTGGAGCTGACCCTTGACTTAGAGTTTTGACCTAAACTTACAGTCAACTAGTCTTTTTTTAACAACAAACACAAAATGGGATTGAGGTAATTTAGCTGGTGAAACGGAACAAACCACAGATCAATTTTGCCTCAAAGAGAGCAAGTATATTTTCTTTTAATATAAAGTAGTCATACAACTAGCAATTAAATTACAAGTATACAGAGAGGAGGTGAGATTAGTGCAATGGTTATCAACATAGAAAATGGAATTGGAAACTAGAGATCAGATCCTGGACAAAGCTAGAGTGGTAGTATCTGTTAGGGTCCCATCTATTGGTTAAATAGTTTAAAAAATGTGGTTGAAAAAAAAAATTGAATACCCTACAAGAATGAATAAAACAAAATGTCTTCGGATTAAATAACCCAACAAGGGTTGACATGCCATAAAATCCAACCAGCCAGCCTTGACAAAGCCGTTTGTATTTCACTTTGTGCTAATGCCCTTGGGAAAGGCAGGAATCCATATCTTATCCTCTCTACAGCTAAGGGTAAATAATAGGACAGTTTGTATTATTTACCTTTGGTTAGGCTTGGATGGGTTTTTTCTTGGGGGGGATTTAGTGGCATATCAACCTTCTTGGGTCATTTAATGCCAAAGCCACCCTTGTAGAAAAACAATAAGGGTACTATTTAACACATTGCTGGAAAGATTAGGAGGTTCATACCTTTCCCCAGGGTATGAGTCAAAAGTGAATGTAATACTGTGACTTGCTTACTACAATGTTACAGCCCAGCATGTTAGCCATTACGCCATGGGGACTCCCTTGTCTTGGTTAAGTAACAGGTATAAGAGAAAGAAAAAACATGAATTCAAACCAGCTGTACTCTGCTTAAAAATTGACCTTGTGTCGAATCCTGCACATGCACTGCAGGGGGTGGGTAAATAAGATCCTTGTATATCAATGTATTTTTGTTTTTGAATGGATTTTTGACCAGCTTTATAGAGCATTATAATGGAGATTCGGAGTCTGTCTGTAACCAAAACTACATCACTGCTTACATCACAATACACACAGAAATTGTGTAAGTTTGTCAATGAGTATTTAATCTATTGTCAAAATCATTAATACATAGAATAAATCTTATTTATTAATGATGACTATGAAAATCTGATTTGCCTCAAAACAGCCCATGTTATTCATGCATTTAAAATCCTGCAATGTGTCTTATATATCACTAAGAAATAAAGGTTTGCTTAATTTGCATACTGGTTGTAACATGTGAAGAAACAAATCTTTTTGATTTTATAGTGGCAGAGACAAAGTCAGATCTGTTTTTGTTTTTTCACATGGTCAGCTATATGTAGTGTATTTATATTATAGTTTTGTATCCATTGAAATGGATTTAATGAAATTTTTACAAAGCAATGCTGAGGATTAAAAAAATAGAATCACAGCACCCTTAAAACTGACCTTATGCCATGTCCTGCTCAGGGTGGCTTTGTTTTACAGCACATCAACCCTTTTTGGTTAATTTAATGCTGAATCAAGTCATTTTGCAAAACAAAAGACTCAAGTTTTTTACCTGCTGTTGCTTAAGTGGTTACTCAAAAGAGTTAGGTTTTTTTTTTTTACTTGTATGTATTTACATACAAGTATACGTATGTATTTACCTAACCCCTCTGCACAAGCAGAGTTTAACAGGTTTGAATTCAGAGTTTTCTTTCTCCTAGACTGCTATACCACAGTCTGCCCTACTATGTAAAAATAACTGGAGGAAAAATAGTGGGATGCATACCTTTTCCCACAGGTATTAATGCTATGTGAAATGCAGACAGCCTTGTCCAGAATTTGAACTCTGGTCACCGAGTCCATTTACACTACAAACACATACAAGTATACAGAATATTTTCAAAAATATAAATTTACTTTAACAAATTCATAATTTTATCATGACATTCCATTATCAAATTTCATTTAGCCCTATCAATCAATTAAGAAGATATTTATCCTGAAACAATTGAACAATTTGTGCTGGAGTTTAAAAGATGATGTGAAACATTGCCAGCTCGTTTCGTAAAATTGTTGGACATAGACAATTTTTCACCTTAACTGGTTCAAATCACACTTTATTGGGTATTTCTGATCCAATCTTAAAAAATATTTATATAGTTGAAAATAAAATAAAATAATCTTTCTAAATATGTCATTTGTATGTGTTATCCATTGAATTGTTTTTACAGCGAGTTAAAATGATATTTTGCTTCGAAAAGCCGAAAACATAAAATATGACGTTTTTTAAAGACTAATTTTTACACACTACTTTGTTTTTCAAAATCATAGTGGCTAATATTTATCACTATTCTTGAAATTTTACACTCAATTAGAAGACACCTGGTAGTACAAACAGGACCCTTTTCTTGTTTCTAGGCCCCATGGAAGTGAAAATACAATAGAGCAAATTTGAAGGCGAGAGAAGCAAAAAAAAAAAAAAAAAGAAGCACTATACCAGTAATAGAAGACAGACTAAGAATTATTTTCATATATAATATGTGAAATAAAAATGATTTATATCGTCAGTGATTTTGCTTAAAATTTTAATTTTGAAAAGAAAACCGTCAAATTTACTCGATTTTCAAATGTAAACAATCTCTCATAATTCTGGCCTTATTGGCTTAAAAAAGTAATTATTAGCGTATTTCGGTACCAATTTTTAAAATATTTATATAGTTGGAAAGAAAATGAAATAATCTTTCTAAATATGTAATTTGTATGTGTCTTTATCCATTGAATTATTTTTACAGCGAGTTAAAACAGTATTTTGTCTTAAAAGGGCCGAAAACATTTTATACAAATTTTTTTCTGCGTCAAATTTTCTATGTTACTTCTTTTGTAAAATCAAAGTGGTTAATCTTCATCAATATTCTTGAAATTTTACACTTAAATAGGAGACACTTTTAACTACAAGCAGAAACTTGTTTTTTTCTTTTCCAACCTTTGTGAGTGAAACCACAATAGACCAAAGTTGAAAGCAATTTCTTCAAAAAATATAAGATAAGCAAAAAAAAAAAAAAAAGCACTAGATCCCTAATAGGAGACAGCCTCAGAATTATTTTCATATATAATGTGTGAAATAAAAACGATTGTATACCATCAGGGGTTTGCTTTGAAACTTTGAATTTTGAAAAAAGAACTCAAATTTACTTGTTTTCCGAATGTAAATATTTAGGCGCTGTTTATTCAGACCATACAAGTTTAAATAGTAATTCATCGCTTATTTCTAGTCCAATTTTTTAAATATTTATATGGTTGGAAATAAAATAAAATAATCTTTCTAAATATGTAACTTTTATGTGTTTTTAACCATTGAATTATTTTTTACAGCGAGTTAAAACGGTATTATTTTAAAGCTGCACACGCAGGACAAGCTTTGTTAAATAAGATTATATAAAGAGTTATTCTATTTCTTGTATGTAATTCAACATAGCAGGTATTTAAAAAGCTATTTTTAAGTCCAAAGTGATGTTATTTATATAAATTAATACTATATATGTATATATATACCATATTAAAATGGAAATGTTGAATAATCTTGTGGTAAACTTAAAAAAACCTTGATATCCCTACTTCTTATTCCCCAAATAATGGGTTCTAGCATGGAGATACATAACATACAATTTTACATAAGAATGCAAAGTTTTATCAAAATTGTTCCAAAAATAAAGAAATGGTGAAGAAATTACTAAATTTCTTGTTTTGAATTGGTCCGTGATTTGACATATGTTTTTTACAAAATCATGTCCACTTTTGTATTCTCAATTTTGGGGCTTTA
>CM042143.1:41667024-41709524 GCA_023376005.1 Doryteuthis pealeii | reverse complement strand
TAAACACAAACAAGTAAATTCACCCCCTATGGACTGCTATGCCAACATTTTATTCCCCTGTTTTAATTTTTATACATATTTAACATTAGAAATAATCATTAAGATAACATGAGAAAAGTAGAGAGTCCAAATCATGACACCATCATGCCACTGGTCAAAGTGAACAAGCAAATTTTGAGACTCCATACATTAAACTGATTATGCATCAAATTTATTGGGTGGAAATTAATGGTCTCCAATTATATGAATTGTAGAAGAGAAGATGACTTACATCCAGGAATGAAGTGCATTAAAAACTCAAAAAGAGGAACATGGCCATTCCATAGCAATGATCTCAGAGCCAAGAAAATTGGCAAGACTGGATTTTTGGTGTATGCAAATTTCCTTGAGATCAACAACACAATAAAAGAAAGCATGAGCAACAGAGCAAGCAGTTGTTTTTGGACCTTGGTATTGTGCATGTATCATGAATGAAAACTGTACTATTGTTGCAGATGGTTGGGGTGAGCTTTTGTTTGTTGGACTAGAACTCAATATAATTTCAAGTTGAAATTGATTCCTTGGGTCTAACATACCAACATAAATAATGGCTCTTTATAATCATTTTAAAATGATTATCTCAAATAGATCTATTTGAACCATAAATGGAAATGATTTGCTTTCTTTCTTTAATAGATATCAACCTTGATGGGTTATTTAATGTCAAAGCCTATTTAACTGAGGGGATGAGGTGGTTCATAGCTTTCCCAAGGATATTAAACTGAAAGTGAATGTAATAGTGTAACTGGAATTTGAACTTGCTTATTATGATGTCACATGTAATCCCCCTCCCCCACAAACAGCTACTACCACTCTGAGTTTTTTTTTTTAATGGTGAGAGTACTTACCCCTCTGCAATGGACATTGTCAGAATAGTCTAAACAATGCTAACAGTACTAATGCATGTGTGTGTGTGTGTGTATATATAATATATATATATATATATACACACACACACACACACATACATACTAGAAGAATTATAAAAGCAATAGTAAGAAATATATTCAATAATGGTAATTAATACATTAAACTGATTATGTATCAAATTTATAGGGAAGCAATTAATGGTTTCCAATTCTATACAGTACACACACAGTACATGTAATGTATCTTTATATTAATTCTAAACAAGTAAACATTTTATTATCTCAAATAGATCTATTTAACTCATAAATGGGAGCATAACAGATATTATCACTCAATGTCAATGTGGACATGGGAGTAATGCCAATAAAGGGGAGACTCCAAAACTAGATACAGTTTAGTGTCACACCTTGGACATGACTTTTTGAAGTGTCTTATACCTCTAAAGGGGATACAGTCAGTATATTCTAAGCCTCACCAACAAGGCTAACTAGAGTTGATTCTTGAGATATTTGTATCCAAGAAAATAAGGATTTTTCTTTTTCTTTATTTTTTTTTTTTTTTAGAAAATATCAATTTTGACTGATGAGATCAAATGTATTTGAGGAAACCTCTGATATAATTTGGGACTTTATCATTCCATTGGAAATCATAATTTAATTAGCAAACCTTCCTAAGTAAATACCTTTTGGATTAAATCTGTCCTATCTTGAACAGCCTTGTCATTTTTGTTAAAAAGGAGATTGGATGCCAGCCAGAGTGAAAAACAGAAAAATAATCAAACATGCTGACTTTGATAAATCAACTCTGTTGCTGACACACAATAGAAAAATAAAAGTTACCGATATTTTATCAACATACTTCGAGGGGAATCCAGATATTTTACCTGATAAACATCTGATCTCTAACATTTGTCCATCCAACGGAAACAAAACTGGGACAGAATTTAGAAAAATCTACAAGTCCAGTTCACCTGATATACCATATTTCAATCAAGCAATCAGACAAACACGATTCATATGACCAATATACATCGGTCATAGACAGGCTTTATCGATACATAAAAAATTTGGTTTATTAACATCAGAAAAAAAAAAGAAAGGCGAATGAGTGATGTTTGATGTTTAAGTAAAATGTAAAACAAAATATAAATTAATAAAAGAACACTAAATAACCCTGGGTGGGGGGAAATGTCAACCACTGTGCTGCAGCTGTTGCAGTTACGATATGGATTGTGTGCATGGAGGAGTGGCTGCTTTTCAGCTACAATATATAAGCCGGCACACATCAGTGTTTAACATCTGATTATATCTGTTAAGGAAATTTACATTCAACAATTGTACACAAAAAAAGAAACCATTAATTTAAGATTTATGGTAATTGAAATACAATATACAAGGTACGTTGATCAAAAAGTATCAAGACTGAAAATTTATTGATTGATTAATTTTAGCCGCATGTCAGCCTGCTCAGGGAATTGTGTTCATTTTATATTTATATTCACACGAGTTCAAATCCTGGGAATTGCATTTATATGAATTCAAATCCTGGACAAGGCTAGCTGCATTTCACATAATGCTAATACCCTTGAGAAATGTATTTATCCAACTATTCTCCCTCCAACTATAGGTAAATATTAGGGTAGACTGTGCTCTTTAATCTTGGTATGGCAACCAGTCTAGGAGAAGTAAGATCTTGTGTCACATCCTACATGTGTGGAAGGACTGGTAAATACATTTATATTTATATTTTTTGTTTGTCTAGTAGTTTCTTAATTTAAAACTTTTTTTTTTGCTATCAAGTATTCCTATTTCATACAAATAATATGCACAGTTATAAGGTTTCAATTACTCCTATCTAATATGAATAATTGTTTGCTTTCAAGTAATCATTTCTGTTTAATAATATTAATTTGTTTAAACAGTCATATGGTTTCAAGCAACAGATAAAAATCCTTAATAAACAATTTTGGTTTCAAGTAACTATTCTTAGTTAAATGATTTATAGTTATATGGTATCAAGTATTCCTATCAAAGAATACATTTAAAACAGATTTATTTGACCCACAGATGGGACCTTAATAGGTACTACCACTCTGGGTCAGATTGGGCATAGAATTAATGGTAATGAAGGAGTACTCAAGATCTACAAAACTGGAGCCTCACCATCAGATACAGTTTAGTGTCATACCCAGGACTCCTATTTGTTTGGGGGTGGTGTAGGGGATAAAATTTATCTGAACATATTTACAAAACTGAGCAACTTATATGATCGTGATGATGTGTAGACATCTAGATTGGTGTCTAGACGTCTTGATAAAGTTAAGAGAATGTCAATGGGACAAAAAAAATTAATATGCCAAAATTGCCAAAATAGTGACTTCTTTTTTTTTAGATTAGATATTCCCCTATTTGTGTTCATGTCTCATAAAAAAGAAAATTAAATAAAAAATATAAATTTCTCAAAGTTTTTATCCAGATCAGAAACGTGTATTTTAAAGAGATAGCACAGACCTTGGATATTTTCTTGTTTATTCCTTTTTTCGGGGGAGGGGGGGATGCAAACTGTATCATGAAATAAATAACATAAATGGACAGCCACTATTTATTTATGACACAAGGCCATCAGCATTTAAAAGCTTTCATGATAGCTGAAAGGGTTGTTTTTTTTTGGGGGGTGGGGTGGGGGGGATAAAAAGATACTCACCTCCTTTGATGTCTGATGCTGCACCAATGTATTCAAAACTGTCCATGTTGATTACATCAATAATAGGACTGACAACACGAGTTTTATCCTAAAATCATAAAAGACAAAAAATAAATTTGAGTTTAATTTAGGAAAAGAAAACTTGTAATAAAATTAGTAATGAATTAAAGAACTACCAATCATATGACTAAACATTGGTTTTTAAATCAAGGGTAACTTGATAACTGTATAAGTATGAGTCTTACCACCAGATGCAGTTTAGTATCATACCCAGGACATAACGGGGAGGGAGGTCTTGCCCCCATCAATGGGGTTGTCCAATGTTCTGTGTGTGTAGGAGAGGGTGATCTTACTCATTTGCAAGTGATGCAGTTGTCAACAGGGTGGAAATTGTTAGGCATGAATTATAGGTAACTAGAAGCGGCTACCCAGTGTCACCTGGGTAGAGTGGTTTTTGTATTGATTAATTTACTTTTGAGATTTACAAATGCTGCACATTTTAAAGTAGAATTTCAATGTTTTTTATATGTATATTTTAAATATCTTTGAATATAAATCAAATATTCATAATTTTTGCACAAAATGCAAGAACTGGTAATATCTAATGAGTATATATATTTCCTTTGTCGTCGTTTTATTTTCCTACATACATACATACATACATACATACATACCAACCTCCCTTTATATATAGATTAACAATTACATGTCATTAACAAATCAGATTCCTAAATTAAAATTATATTTAAATTGAGACTTGTAAAATCAACTTGCAAACCTCACAGCTGCCATTCCTATACTCTAACACTGCATCGCATGCAGAAAGAGAAACATTTTCTGTTGCATTAATCAAAAGCTGAGTGACAAGAAACAAATTAGACTTTTATTTGAGATAATTAGAACTGTTTTGAGCCAAAGGAGAATTCCTATTAAGCAGCATCGCTAACCCAGCACTTCACACAACATTTTAAGCTGATTTCACCATTAAGTAATCAATCTGGAAATAACCAGAATTTTTTACCCCAATTTTTTAAAACTTTTTTTTATCGATTTACTTTAATTTCTTTTGAAGCCAAAGAAATGATTTAAAGAGATTTGCGGAACATTTTTCAAGTGGAAAAGAAATCACCTTTTAAAAAACAGAGGGAAAGAAATGATCAAAGGCGAGATTATTGTTTAGCCATGGGGAAGGGATTAGGTAAAAAAAACACAAGATAAAATATTGGTCTGAATACCACCAACAAAAAAGTAATAATGGACCCCCCCCCCAAAAAAAAAAAAAAAACACAAACTGCTTTCTGGAACCATCAATGTAAATGTAAGCAATTAAAGACAGCAATTTATTGTACAGAATCTTTTTGCCCTTACATCTTGAGAATTAAAAGCAATTCATTTTTTATTAACTTACTGTGACATCATTACAAATTTTGTGAAGCCATCATGTTATCTATATACAAAATATTGAGATGGTGCATAATTATTTGTTGAAAATAAGCAGCAATAATTATGCATCAACCCAATATAATCAAAAACTATCAAGACAGAAGTTTTAAATTCAAAAAATTTTAAATGATGACATATGCACAGTTGAGGAATTTATTTAATGAAGTGATGATTTCTAGACATATGGACAGGTCAGTGCTTGTTCTTGCTACTTTTTTTGTGAAAACTAGATTTTAAAAGTGCAGCACCCGCTATACCAACCAGACATAGCTTCTTGGGAACATCACTCTGATCATTCTGATAAGAAAAGAACTCACAAATTTCTTGGTGAGATCCAGGCCATGATTGACAACAATCATAGCAAGTCAATAATGTCCATAGCCAAGTGTTTGACTTGCTTATCAGGCAGGTAGTGCATAATGACATTCATTATTTCTCATACAAAATGAGAAAGTGCCCATTTTTATCACAGGCCATAAAGGACAAAAGGAAAGAGTATGCTGCAAAGCTTTTGAACAAACCCAAGCATGCTCTCCAACCATACACACTTTGTTTTTTCTCAGATACAAACACTTTCTGCCAGGATTATAACTCAGAGAACAACCATTGGCTTGCTCTGTTCCCATAATTTGTACTGAATGATGAAAGTAAATATCCAGTCCACATCATAGTGTTTGGGATGGTAACTAACGATGGTGACATTATGCCTCGATTCATCTTCCCACATGGCCTCACACTCAATACTGAGGCCTACAAGTGCTTGGAGGAGGTAGTGCTGCACTGGATCAAGAGGGTAGTTGCTGGAAGACCCTAGATCCCCAAACAGGACTGTGCCATACCACACAAGCAGGAGAAGCAAGTATTGCCTGTGAGAAAATTTCTGTGACCACATTACCCATAAAATTTGGCCAAATATCTCCCCAGATTACAATCCCCTCGATTATCATGTGTGGGGCGTAGTTGAGTGAGAGAGACTAACACAACTCTGTGTAACACCAAAGATGAACTGAAGGCAAGGATAATGGCAGCATTACCAATTTAAACAAAGAGACCATCAGAAAGACTTACAGGAGATTCCAAAATGGTTGAAGCCAATGGTGATTTCTTTGAATATAAATTAAAATTTTGTTCAGACCTGAACAAAATTTTAATTTATACTGCATGAGCCATAAAATTATATGAAAATATCTTGAAATAGTATAGATTAAATTTATTCAAAAAATCACCATTGGCTATCTAAGTATTAAACAGGCTCATTTATGTTTAACTTAGCAGACATCAATGAGCCTGTTTAATACTTAGATTGGTGACTCCTTAGTAACATCAGGTACTGTAATCAAACTAAGTAATTCATGTCAGACTAAGCAAAGCTTAGTAAATAACAAGCACCTATACTTTGCTGTTAAAATGGTTGGTTGGTTGATTTTATATCATCTCAACCCTAGTTGGGTTATTTAATGTCAAAGTCTGACTTTTTTGCAAGCTATTTTATGGTGTAAAATAACCAATAATAATCCTTTGGGAACAATTATTGCTTCAAATAACTATTCCACATAAAAAATAATTTGCACAGTTACATGGTTTCAAGTATTTTTATCTAATACTAATAATCTATTAACAGATCTATTTGACTCATACCCTAACAGGTATTACTCCCTTGGGTCAAAGTGGACATGGGCATAATGGCAGTGAAGAAGGAATCCACACTACTTGGATCTCTAGAATTAAAACCTCACCATCAAATGAAGTTGGTATTTACTCAACCAAGTTTGCAAGTATGGGGCATCCAGCAGGGGTCAAACCACCATCAAATGTAGTTTAATATCATACCCAGGACATGTTATTAAAATTGCATGAGGATATATTTTAAATCTTATAGTAATTAACCTACATTTTTCCAATGACTTGTGTTTAAACAACTTTCTATTTGTATAAATAAAATGAACCAATATTTAATGTTTTGTAAAGTAAAAGTAACTAAATGTAAATAAAAAAAAAATTGAGAAGTGATTTTAATATTAGCTAAGAAGATTACAAATTCTCAAAGCTTTTAAAAATGTCAGTGGTTAAAAAAAATCACTTGAATGTTTTGGAAAAAGAAAATATAAGATAGAAGGCATGTTGAAAACATATCAAAATTGAAGCCATATTTTGAAAATTTTTAGAAAGAAAATAAAATAGGTTAGAGTTACAGCCCTTAGATTAACACTTTGTTTTTGGACCCGCTGGGGTTGTTGGTTGTGGCTTGCTCATAGCAAGTAGCAGCAGCAGTGGTTGGGGTAGTGAAGTAAAAAAAAAAAAGTAACCAGATATCTAAAAATCATTACTTTATTATATAAGTTGTTTAGGTGTGCACATTTTAAACATTTTTAAAACTTCCAATTTGATAGTTTCTTTTATTAAACTTGGTAAATAGATAATAAATTTTTAACATGAAGGATTTATAAAATTTGTAATAATGTCACAGGAAGTTTATTTGTAGAAGTTAATAAAATAATTACCTTTTATCTTTAAGTATCAAGACTGAAGGTGTATTTAGCAATGAAGACTGAAGGTGTATTTAGCAATGAAGTGACTGAAGGTGTATTTAGCAATGAACAATGAATGAAACATTTTGGCATTCAACACACTTATTCCAGAAAGTTTTCTAATTCTCATCTGGCACTACTAGATTTTTTTTTGTGTAATGGTTAGCAAGCTAGTTTTGCAGATCCATTATTACTGAATAGTGAATTTGATTCTCCCTGCATGCCCCGTAAAAAAGACCTTGTGTTAATACGGCCTCGTGGAAGACCAGGAAAATATTTCTTTTAAAAATTTTTTTTTTACTGTCCTCCACATCCTTAAATCTTTGAGATGATTTTTCAGTTTAGGGAACATAAAGATGCTATGTCTGGTGCACAAATCAGCAAATCTGTCCTGTTCACAATATACGCTAAAACTAATTTGTAATATAAGAGGATAATCCCAAAAGTAAGGTCTCCTGCTGGGGACACAAGGAACTGTTTGTACAGTTACTGGCAACACTGTTGTGTTTGTTGAGCATGTATGTTGTTTACTGGAACAGAGAATGTTCAGTATATTTATACATCTAAATAAAGGTTGCACTACCAATAAAGTACTATGCCACAGAGTGTTAAGAATTGAGGTCTTAAGTAGATGGTTTGTGTAATAATCAACCAACTGCACTAAACAGCAGTACACAAGTAGTATTGGACCAGTTCATTTACTCTTTATGAAAAGGTAAGAGGGCTAGTCCACAACAATATGCCTGTGCCTGCCCCTGTACGCACCTTGCTGGCACACTTAGTTTTGGCTTGGCAGTCGTTTCTGATCTACCACATTTGCACAATCCTGTGTTTTATTTCAAATATTTTATTCCCAATGTATTGAGACTGATTCCCCAATTGATACTTACTCATCAAATCTTTGTGTTGACATCATCTCTTTATTATAGAAGCTGTGCACAAATCTTCATTTGAATTTTTAATTATCAAAACTTTAAAAAAATCTAAATCTTCAATCATGATTTGATCATGTGATCAAAAACTGATCACATCTTGTTTAAAAGTTTAGCAAAATCTTTATCAATTCTGCATATAGATTTCATCTTAAAATATACTGAATATTACTTATCACTGTGGAAATGATATCTTACTGTATCTTTGGATTATTTGATATCACTGAAGTTACAGCTGCTGATAAAACTCAATATAGAAATTGAGAAATCTTTTTCAGCAAAAATAAAAAAAAATAGAAAAAAAATACAATGTGAAGAAAGTGAAATGAATAAAAACATACATAGCAGCAGAAAAACAATTGTTTATACCGTAAACTGCAAAGATCTGTTATTTCAAAGATATTTTCAATTGCAACCAATATGAGGAGTAAAACTCCAGATTTTATAAAAACACTTTCCCTAGAGTGACAGCTTAAAGCATAAATCCCTTCACAGACAATGATGGATTGGTTTCTTTGGTTAATGTCATATTAATCTTCATGGGTTATTTAATGCCTTAGCCATCCTCGTAGAAGAACAATAGTAATACTATTCAACCCATCATAGTCCAAAAGTGAATATAATTGAGCAACAAAGTTCAAACTCGCTTATTATGATGCTTAGGGCAGGCATGTCAAACATGCAGCTTCTCTTTATATCTATCTATTCATATCTGTTTATTCTTTTCAAATCTATATATTTGTTTGTCGATCTATTCTGTTCATATCTATCTATCTTGTATGCATGCATCTATCCGTATATCTATCCAAGTTTCTTCATATCTATTTATGTGAGTGCATAGGTATACATTTGTGCTTGTGTTGTCACATCAAAAGAAAGAGAGATAGAAATAGACTGTGAGAGATACAGAGAGACACTGAAAGTAAGTGAGTATGAGAGAGAGACAGATGGGTAGAGAAATTAGAAGAAAGAGAGAAAGAGAGAGAGAGAGAGAGAGAGAGAGAACAGTTTCCCCACAAATCCAAAAGAAAACTAAGAACATTAACCAAGGACTGATGTATACATTTCTGTTGGACAGGCACATCAAACATATGGCTCTCAGCAAGCACAGGTGTGGCCCACACACAGATTGTGCTCTCATATGGTGCTTTTACCCTCAGGTTTTTAAAAATTTTCCCCAAAATTCCCATGTGAAAACGGTTGCTTATTTTTATTATGGCAATGTGTTGTTAAGAAACAGAATCTGTTATCAATGCATTGTCTCTCACCCTTTCCTTTGAGTTGTGGAAGGAGGGGCCTAACTCAGTTAATGAAAGGGAGTGAGTCTTTCCTCTTGCTTTCAATCAATACACGGCTATAATTGAAAGTCACAGTGACACTTGTACAGTATTAGTCTTTTTTCCTTTCTTTTTAACAAAAATGTTGTTTTTTTAGATATGTATTCATTGTCTTTTAGTTGCTAATAAAGAAATTAATGATAGCAATTATCACTTTGTTCTGTTAATGTAGAAGAAGGATTTAAAGACTTAGCTGTCATGTGCACCCCTCATGACAGACATATGTAATCCATGTGGCCCTCATGACATACATGTAATCCATGCGGCCCTCATGACATACATATGTAATCCATGCGGCCTTAGAGGTCTACTCAGTTTGACATGCTTGATTTAGAGTTAATTTTACTTAGTTTACATGATAATATTAATTGATTTTCCTGTTTCATTGTAATTTAAACAGACAATATGAAAATTAGAGAATAAAGATTTTGAATGTTGTTTCTTTAGCAATGCAAAGTATTTTCCAAGCAAGATTTTTTAAAAGAGGTTTAAAAGATTACAGTAAAACAAATATTGTGTGGAAATGAAAACAGATTATTGTACGAGACAAACAAATATCGTTCAAGTAGATAATCAAAAAAAGTAAAAGGAATATTAATCCTAATCTAGTGATAAAACCAGATTATTTATATCTGTAAACTGATATTTGAACAAACCCTGTTCTCGGCTGATATAATAAACAAATTGGATTCATTGACCTAAAGTCAATGACCAGTGGTGAGCCTCCAGTTCCGGAGTTCTAAGGAATGGAGAGTTACCACTTCATTGCTATTTATCCTAGGATATTTCTTTTTTGCAAAATACATCTCTATGATTCAGTTGGATGCATCATCAATAATGATTTTAGTTCATTAGGAGTTTTGTTTCTTTTCAACAACATACCTCCTCATTAAAGTGACCCAGCTGAGATTGATCATGTCTCAGCATCTACACAACATCGGTGTTTATCAACACTTCCTGCATTGCAGCCAGCTAATTTTAACTTGCCTCGGGTTTCATCCTTTATAAATATTATTTATCTTTTATTTACATTTCGTCTTCAGTGACTTTTACTTTGCAAAACAAAAGGTGAATTATGAGAGAGAGAGAGAGAGAGAGAGAGAGAGAGAAGTGTCAAAACAGAGAAAACGACTGAAATATACCATTTTCTTTATTCAAAAGATTTTCATTTAAAAAATATAAAACTCATATTAGTGTTATTCCTGTTACTTTGCTGCACTCCCTCTATCTCTCTCATATATATATATATAATTTTAGAGCTTGAAATTTTAAAAAAAAGTTTCCGCTGACTTACATATATATGTGTGTGTGTGTGTGTGTGTGTGTGCATGTATGTATTATATGTATATATGTATTTATTTTCATTTTTATTTTTTATTTATACAAAGAGAAAGTTGCTTAAATAAATCATTGGAAATTTAGGTTAATTTGCATCTAATTTGAAAAATATCCTCATACCATTATGATAACATGTGCTGGGTATGACATAAAACTACATTTGGTAGTGAGGCTCTATTTCTGAAGCAATGAGTCGTGCAGAGTCACATTTTCATGGTCATTACTCCCAGGTCCACTTTGACCCAGAGTGGTAATACCTTTTAGGGTCCCCACATATAAATAGATCTGTTTGGAAATTATTAGTATTAGGATGAAATACTTGAAACCATATAACTGTGTGCAAATGGTTTGTATTAAAAATAGTAATCCTGGATGAGGCTTTTTGCCTTTCACATAGTACTTATTATACCTTTGAAAGATATGCATACTGCCATTTTCCCTCCAACTATGAGTAAATAGTAGGGCAGACTGGGCTCTTTAATCTTGGTTAAGCAACCAGACTAGAAGAAGGAAAAGTCTGAATTTAAACTCCACTTAAGAAATTGACCTTGTGTCGCATCCTACTTGTGCAGAGGGGTTGGTAAATATATATCTTTGTTTCGGGCTCAGTTGATCTCCATGGAGGTCATTAATTGCCGAAATATGCCATTTCTGGTCAAACTAAATGAGACTTTGGGCTTTGATATGAAAATACAAAAAATATGAAATACAAATTTTTTTGTTTTGATCAAATAAATCAGGGCCACTCAAACTTTTTATGAAGCACAAAAATGTTTTTGATCACATAAACAAAAGTCAGATCTATATTTTTCCCATGGCCAGCTATATGTTGGCTGTTCACAAGTAATGAAAAGGTTCTCTACATATTTACAAAAGAGGAAAGAACAAAAAAAATACTGTGTACAAAGAGGCTTTCAGTAAATAATTAGAAATGTGTCTTTGTGTTTAAAACTCTGTTTGCTTTGTATTTAGATCATGTTTGTATGGAATCTTAAACGATATACCAGAATTATTTCATAAAAACATTTGGTTCCTTTTTCTCAAACCTCCCTCCCCAGAAAAAGCTGATTATTATTCTAATGGAAATCAAGCCAGATGTTTGAGTGGACAATGTATTACACACAATTGAAAAGACAAGATAAAAACACAATTTGATAAGGCCCTTAATCTACGCCATTCAAATTGATTTTTTTTACACATATTGAAACCTTTTGTTGTCTATTATATTTCAACTATTACATGAATTTTTATTGAAATATTCATTGTTATTCACTTTATATTTATTGCTTATCAATTCATCCCAAAGTCCAATCTATTTGCTACATCATTTCTCAAGATTCTTTAACCCTTTCCTAAAATATCAATTAAACTAAAAGAAGTTGGTTGGGCCAAGAACTTTTCAGCATACCCTCTATGAATGTTACTGGTGTTGGTTATTTAAATAATAACTCAAATCATAACTTACAATGAAAAAAGGGTTGACTTTACTAATAGGTACACAAAAGGGTGAACAGTAGTATAATACTAGCTAGGAAAGACGGATGCTATCAATGTTCTACTTGAATATAATCATTGACGGTGTTAGTTTTGTTGGTCCATCTTCCTTAGCGAAACTAGCTTATTCACCCATTCTATTCCCAGAGGGATATCATTTCTTCTCTACAACACCCTCATAAATCAATGGAGGTATATTTGACATAATAGTCACCATTATGGTAGAGCCATGTTTAAATCCTGGTTGAGGCTGTTTGCATTTCACTTCATAAATGTTCAAAGATACATGAATTGGGAGAGGCATGAATCCTTCTTTGCCCTGCATAGAAGTGCTAGTAACACATGCACAATGTTTTTATTTATATCATAGTAAATGTGTTGAATTATTTTTGCTTATTTTATGGACAAAGGTTATTGTCATAGGAAATGGTGATCCAAGTTCAATTCCTGGACAAAGCAGTTGACATTTCACTTCATGTCAATGCTCTTCAGAAAAGCAGGATTCCATCTTTTCTCTCCACCCTGACTCAGCTATGTATAAATAGTAGGCTATACTGGGTTCTTTAGTCTTTGTAATGCAACCAATCTAGGAGAAGGAAAATCATGATTTCAAACCAAGTGTATACCACTTAAAAATTGACTTTGTGTCAAATTCTGCCCATGATAGTAAGTTGTTGTCAGGGCAGCCTGAGGTGGAGCGCCACACCTACCACCTGCTCCTCATTTTACCACACAGATCTCTGTGCTACTCATACGCTGAGATGGTGAGGGCTGGTATCGAAAATATCGAAATGTGATTCCTAGCTGGATGCTCTACCGACAGAGGGGTTGAGTGAATAATACCTTGGCATATCAATAGCTTTTTGGGTTTTTTAACCCCCCACCCCAATGAATCTGAGATTGACTAGCTTTAGAGAGACTTTGATATGAAATGAAAAAAAAAATGATTTTGACCTCATCAAGTCAGATCTTTTTTTTTTTTTTTTATATGGCCAGCTATATATATATTTAACAGCCCCTCCGTATTTAAGCAGTATTAAACAGGTTTAAATTCAGAGCTTTCCTTCTCTTAGACCAGTTACCTAACCAAAGTTAAAGAGTCCTGTCTGCCCTACTATTTTACCCATAGCTGGAGTGAGAATAGTTAGATTCATACCTTACCCAAGTGTATTAGTGCTATGTGAAAGGCAAACAACCTTGTTCAAGATTTGACTGCAGGCCACAGATTCCATTTCCAATAAGGATAACTATTACACTACATGCTTCCTATATATATATATATATATATATTATATGTATGTATATTTCTTACTTATATATATATATATATATATGAGAAGGAAAACTTTGAATTGAAACCTGTTAAACTCCGCTTAAGAAATTGACCTTGTGTCACATCCTGCTTGTGCAGAGGGATTAGTGTATATATGTATGTATGTATGTATGTATTTATATCATACTTCTGTATCCATTGAAATGGTTTTAACAAAACTTTTACAAAGCAATGCTGAGGATTTAAAATAAAAAAGGAAATTCTATGTCAAGTGAACAACAAATAAACAAAAAATTTAAAAAAAAAAGAAAAAAAAACCCCAAACCAAACTAACTTATCCTAACCCAAGGGCAATGATGGTATCAGATTATCAGTTATTCTAATACGTATTAAATATGATTTACTTCTCAGCAGAAGGTTCAGGTTTCTTTAAAGAAGTTTTTTTTTTAAGGGGGTGGGGATTATTGCTAAGAAGATAGCAAGAACTATTAATATGACTTTTTTTTATAAGCTCACTATTATGAAATAGAGTGGAAATATTTCTTACCAATAACTTTGAGTAAAAAAATTAATCAATAAAACAAATACAGTATGATTTATAAATATACTTCTACCAATTTTTTATAAAAAGTTAATTTTTTTCCATGCAAATATTTTTTTTTCTTCTACTAGGATTTTATTATTAGTAAAAAGTCATTGAGTGGCCTAAAGTCGGTATCAGCCAGACAGCAATGGAGTCTATCCTCTTTTCACTAGCACTAGACCAAGGAGATAGTTTTTGCATTTGAGGTGGAGTGACACACCTACCATCAGCTTCTTACTTTAACGCACTTACCTGTGCTACTTATATGCTGAGTTGACTAGGGCCAGTATCAAACCAGGAACCTTGTGGTTCCTAGCTGGACACTCTATCCACTGAGCTAAACCGGCCCTTGACCAAACTCTACAGCATTGAAATTTTATGACTAAAAATGAAATTGCATAAATATATATTAGAGGTTTACTTATTTTTTGGACAGCTACATATTAATATTTTTCGTTTCCGAGTTTCAATGTTATAGTTTGATCATCATCATTAAGGCATGGTGACAGCACAAATTCTCTCCATCTGTCTCTATTGACCATTACTCTTGGTAAGTCCTCTTGACGACATCAAGTGTCCACTCAAAGCTGATGAATGTAAGTTTTTCCTGGTCAGCCAACACAGGTGTATCCAGAAGTAGGAGTCTATAGGAGAATATCACCTTGAGAGTTCATCCTTGCTTCTCCAGCATATCTTGCTTGGATGATTTGTGTGATAGGAAGTAAGTGGCCATATAGCTGGTGTTTTGTGGGAAGTGCTACTTCCAGGATTTGTTCAAGACAATACGCAGCATTTTTGTGTAATTTTCATCTAACTTTTTCTCCAAGCTTTTTGTTAAGAGTCCAAGTGGTGCAGCTATACAGTAGCACTGACATAGCTAAAGCTTGGAAGAAATTTTGCCAATACCTAATAACATCCATATTGAGGATTAATATAATGGAATGACTCATCTTCCCCATACCTCAGCAGTGGTGGTGGTGCTAGCCACTATTTAAGTACACACAGATCACTGTGTGTGGGACTCATGTGAAGAACTTATGCGAAAAGGTATTTCAAGAAATAAAAAAATGTCTACTATCAGACCTCACACTAGCACACTCTCCTCATAATACTCCCATGATCGACCACCCAGTTATATCGTAAATGACCAGTTATAACTGGTCATTTACGATATAACAAGTGGTGACGAAAATTTGAACGTACCCGAAAAAACACATCATTGAAGTTTCATTAACAAATTTCAAGGATAAAAGTTAACATAATATTCCGCCTTAAAGTTTTTAGATGAGATATACTATCTCATCTAAAAATATGGGACACATAGAGGGAACAAAAGTATCCCCATTTTCAATCTGTGATCAAACGCTTATATATGCTGACAGGGTGGTAATGTCACACTCTTTACAAAAAAGATTTTAAAAGAGTTCCACAGAGGCCATCCAGGTGTGTCTCATATAAAATCCTTGATGAGGAGTTATACGTATTCGCTACGCATGGACCAGGACATTGAGAAAAGGATTAAACAATGCAGGGGTTGCCAACAAGTAGCTAAAGCCCCTCCGATTAAAACTCAACCTTGGCCAAAAACTGACATCCCATGGACGCATGTGCATATAGATTATGCAGGACTACTGAACGGATACTATTACTTGATCATCATTGATAGTTTTTCTAAGTGGACAGAAATTTACAAGTTCAGATACCCTACATCGACGAAAACTATCAAAGCACTGGACGAAGTATTCAGGCGCTTTGGAGTCCCACAAATACTGGTCAGCAAAAATGCTACAATGTTTACAGTTAAAGAATTTAAAGATTACTGCTCATCATTGGTCATAGAGCATATCACGACACATGCCTATAATCCAAGGTCTAACGGGCAGGTGGAAAGGTTCATTGATACGTTCAAAAGAGCATTAAGAAAAAACCTAGGGCTAGATACGGATGAACGTACTATACAAAAAATTTGTTGCTGTATACAGGATCACACCAAATCCAAACACTAGTTCAAAACTATCACCAGCAGAACTAATGTTTGCACAAAAGATAAGATCTGTATATGTCAGGTTAAAAGTTAAATTCCAACGGAAGAATTTAGCTCGGCGGGGGGGGGGGATATAATGGAATGACTCATCTTCCCCATACCTCAGAAGTGGTGATGATGGTGCTAGCCACTATTTAAGTACATACAGATCATTCTGTGTGGGACTTATGTGAAGGACTCTCCACATAATACTCCTGTGATCGACCACTCGGTATAACTGGTCATTTATGATATAACAATGATCTATTAGAATAATAAAATCCTGTTATCTTTACCTTTGAATGAAATTATCTTCTTATGAAAAATTATTGTATGGACTTATTTATTGGAGATAATGTACAAAAATTGTATGCATCAGAATGTTGGGAATAATTAATATCTTAAATACAAGGTGTTTCAAAAAGAATGTCACATTCTTTTTGTCAACTTGTATTTAAATCATTTTAAGTTCATTAGATCCCCAGGCTTCCCTCCACCCATGATATTTAGATTCACAAAAACAGAATCCTTATTTTCCTGGTCAGCCAACACAGGTGTATCTATGAAATGTATATGCCAGTCTTTGGTTAATCTTATTTGTCTTTTGGATTTGTGGAGAAACTGGCGAGTCCCCCTCTCTCTCTCTCTCTCTCTCTCTCTCTCTCTCTCTCTCTCTCTCTCTCTCTCATACTCACTCACTTTCAGTCTCTATCTCCCACAGCCTATTTCTATCTCTCTTCCTTTTGATGTGACAACACAAGCACAAATATATACCTACGCACTCACATAAATAGATATGAAGAAACTCAGATGGGATAGATAGATACATTAACACTGGCCATGCTTGGCTCTCAATGTTAATCAATCCTTGTGTTCAACTGACATGATGGGATGTCAGTAAATAACTAAATACATACAGCAGAGATAGATATAAACAAAATAGACAGATATGAATAGATATAAACAGAAGAACCCTGAAAACATTATAGATCAACCTGATTTGTGAAAATCACTTTCTAAGAGATTTTTTTCTAGTTGAGCAAATTAAATACTCAGACACATTCAGCAACATTGGCAGTAAACAAAGATTTCTGCTCAAAGCACTTTAAATCTGAGCCTGGCAAAAATTTATCAGTAAGTGTAGACTGAAAACAAGTTTGTGTCTCCCATATTTATAAAATGAATAGGTGAATTAGATCATGTGTCTATTAGTGAATGCCTGACACAGCACAAAAGATTTTGTTACTTGATCCATCCTGTTCATCTGGGAAAGGTTAATGGAAGAGGATTTTAAAATATCTTATTTCAAATGATTTATGTTTTTTAAATATTGCATACAAATAAAAGGTGGGTAAGCTTACAACATAAGTTAAAGAGAAAATAGGGAAAATCAATTATTGAAATTTCACTTGACTTTATAACTATATTCCCATAATTCAAAATGGAATAATCTTATGCACAATAAAAGAGAATACAAAACTTCCTCTCTTATCAGTGGAAAGACTGGAAAAAGACAGTACAAAATGAAGACCTCCAGTGGACAAATATGTTCAACAAACTCTTACGGGTGCATATATATATATATATATATATATATATATATATATATACACATACATACATATATAAGTATATAACAAAGTGAAAAAAACAAGGTGTTCACATGGATGATATTTTATCATAGGAGCCGATGTTATAACATTTTTGTTTATTTAGAAAACCATCATCAGGGCATACATTTATATATAAAAAAATTAAAACCAAAAAAAACAACAAAAAACAATGGTTTGGATGTTTTGTTTTTTCAGTGTTGTGGCTTTTTATTTCAAACATGAAAAAAGACAGAGCTAAACGCTACGTAACTGTTGGTGTCCCTTTTCAAATTGTGACAAAAATTATTTTGGAAAATCTTTTGTTCATGGCATTACCTTACTTGACTGTTTATTTGTGTAGTGTTTGATATATATATATATATATATTTATTACCAACCCCTCCGCACCAGCAGGATGTGACACAAGGTTGATTTCTTATGCGGAGTTTAATAGATTTGAGTTAAGATTTTTCCTTCTTCTAGACCAGTTACCTAGCCAAGGTTAAAGAACCCAGTCTGTCCTACTATTTACCCATAGCTGGAGAGAGAGTAGTTGGATGCATACCTTTCCCAAGGGTATTAGTTCTATGTGAAATGCAAACAGCCTTGTCCAAGATTTGAAATTGGGTCAATGAGTCCATTTCTAACGCAACTCCAACCTATATATATATATTATAATATATATATATATATATATATATATTTTCTATATTTTTAAATTAGGTTTTTTTTTTGGCCAATCTGTAAATCTATCTCACAATATCATCATCATCAAAGCATGTTGACAACACAGATTCCATTGACACTCTCTCTCTCTCTCTCTCTCTCTTTGTATATGTGTATATATATATATGTATATAACTCCAAAATCAAAACTGTACAAGGAAGCTCCAGCATCAAACCTATGCTGATTTGTAGATACCGTTTGATGAAGAAAGTCTAAGAAAAGATACTCTGAAATAAAACGTGCAGTTTGCATAGTCACCAGTTATCTTACTATGCTTATCACTGGACTGTAGCTATGTAGACCCACCATGAGAGTGGCACAAACATATAATCCAATAACATACAGATGTCTTACTACCTTATCATCTTATGTATTTTCTATATTTTTCACAAGTTAAATAGATTATTAATGTTTTAGTTGTGATTTTGTTAGTGAAGACAGCTATAATAGAATAAATCTTATTTATTAATGAAAATCTGAGTTAGATTTGCCTTAAAACAGTCCATGTTATAAGTATGTTTTAAATCCTGCAATATCACTAAGAAATAAAGGTTTACATATTCTATGATGTGGTTAATTTGCATACTGGTTTTAATAAAATCAGGTTTAATAAATAATTACTTGGTGTTATTGATCTCTAATATTATTTTATTCTCCAATGTATTAAAATCAAACCTATGAATGATTTTATCTAGAAACCGATTAAAATATAAATTAAGTGTAATCTTTTTACATGCATTTTTATCTAATTTTATTAGTCTTTCTAATTTGATAAATTTCATTACATTAAAATTTAAATACTTACACCCGTAGGGTGCATATTCTTGCTTGTATAATTAAAAACTTTAATTCAGCAAAAGGTTTTTATTTTTTAAATACAAGATGTCAAAGAAGATGAAGAAATGAAATGAGTTTGATAAAAATGGTCATCAGTATAAAAAACAAAAAAAAACCCCCACAAACCTCAGCAACTCTTTCAAGCAGAGGTTCCAACCAATTGACATTACATTCACAATGACTGTCAAGGAATGTAAGGACTTCTGCTGTAGATGCATCAGCTCCTCTCACTCGTGAACGCATCAAACCTAAAAGAGAAATAAAATATATATCCATTGTATCAAGAAAGATTAAAGATTAAACATAATACTCATCCTCATCATCATATATATCATCATCATCTTATACTGGCAGCATGGACGTCCATGACAATCTCTCACCAACCATCTTTATCTTTCACCAACCCCAGGAGGTCCTCTGTGCAGCTTTTGGACTCCACACAGAGGTGATCAATGTAGGTCCTTGCTGGGCAGCCTATATATATATATATATATATTGGGGCTGGTTTAGCTCAGTTGGTAGAGCAGTCATCTAGGAATCACAAGGTGCCAAGTTCCATACCGGTCCCCCACAAAGTGATCACATGAATAGCACAGATCTGACACATGTGGTAAAGTTTGGAGCTGACGATAGCTGTGGCATATCCCCTCAACAAAAACAATCTCCCAGGTCTAGTGCTAGCAAAAAGGGGATACACTCCCTTGCTGATACCGACAATAGGCCACTCTGCCAAATTACTTATATATGTGATGTGTTTGATGTTCAAAGACCCAAAACCTTCCAGTGACCCAAGGTTATTACATCACTGACAAGACCTACCAGCGTCCCAAATGTAGTAAGAAGCATATATTTAAAGTATATATATATATACTTTAAATATATGCTTCTTACTTATATATATATATATATATATATATATAAATTTTGATCCCCACTCCCAGACATGGTCATTGATATAGTGAAAAATTTTAAATATGCGTATTAAATGCATATCCAAACATGATTGTCTCATACTTAACATTAAATAAGGGAGAGAGTTTGCATGTTGGGTTGGATAGTAACATTGTGTTACATAAACAGCTTATGATTTATGTGTGTACCTGTAGTTACCAAAGGTTTCTATAACTCAGGACTTACTTATTTACTTTAAGTTCTTTACAACTGGCCAAGGATGGCGGCTAGATACTTAACAGGTTATGGGCCAAGGTACGCTTGGATCTTCTTCAATGGCAACGAGGCCAGCTACGAAATTTGGGAGACTAAGTTCCAGGGGTATCTGAGAACCCTTCAGCTGCATGACATAATCAATGCACCATCTGACCAACCGTAGGACCCAATTTTTGTAGACAAAAATGCTACAATATATGCAGAATTAATCCAATGCTTGGATGACCGGAGTCTCTCACTCGTTATGCGCGAAGCGAGAGATGATGGCAGAAAGGCAATGGAAATATTAAGGACTCACTACTTGTCAAAAGGCAAACCTAGAATTGTGGGGTTGTATCGACAATTAAGTTCGTTGAATAGAAATGATTATGAATCAATTACTGATTACATAATCCAAACTGAGAGCATTGCAAGCTCATTAAAGGAGGCCGGGGAGATTGTTAGCGATGGATTATTAATCGCCATGATATTGAAGGGCCTGCCTTCAAATTTTAAACCCTTTGCAACAGTAATAACCCAAAGGGATAAGCCTATGACGTTTACGGAATTCAAAGTCAGTCTTCGTATTTTTGAAGAAACAGAAAGTATGTACTCTGGGGAACCAGAACATGGAATTATACAACTAAAGACCCAATTCAAAAAGGGTAAAATCAACCTCCGCTATGAGGGCAGATCAACTAGATATACCAACTGCCAGAATTATCAAGGCAGATCTTGGAAGGATAACAAGAAGTTGCCATTAAAAGCAAATATTACATGTTATATTTGTAATAAAAAGAGCCACATGTCCTACGACTGTAGATATAAGAAAAAGAACTTTTGTCAAAATGTTAAGTATTTTCCCCAAAGAAAAAAAACATTTTTTTGCTGCTGGGTATGACTCTTTATCACAAAGAACATTTGCTCGTTAATTGCAGGGCCACTAAACATGTCATCAACGATAAAACTAAATTTATCAGTTGGGACCACAATTTTGAGCCTGAAAATCACTTTGTGGAATTGGTGGATGGAAGCAAATCCACTGGCTTAGTTCAAAAACGCGGAGACACGCGTGTATATTTAAAAAATAGTAAGGGGCAAATTTGCGAAAGCATTTTAAAAGGGGCACTGTATATCCCCACTTTTAAACAAAACATTTTTTCAGTCAGAGCTGCCACGGCTTCTGGGGCGCACATAAATTTTGGACGCAAAACATCAAAGTTGATTTACCCAAATAGCACCATATTTAATATAGAAAGAATGGGCTGCTTGTATTATTTTAAAAATATTAATTCCGCTAAGACTGCAAGATATTATATTAATACCTGGCATAGAATCTTAGGACACTGCAACATAAATGATATTAAAAAATTACCTAAAGTAGTGAATGGAATGAAAATAAAATTTACCCCCTCATGTAAAACCAACTGTAATATTTGTATTCAGGGAAAAATGGTTGAAACTAAAAATAAAGTTTTAAAGAAAGAAGAAACTGAGATATTGTCGCTAGTTCATTGCGACTTAGCTGGACCAATTCAGCCCCTTGGTAAATCCAATTTCAGGTATGTACTAAACTTTATTGACGATTTTTCTGGACTTATGATGTTATACTTTTTAGCCCATAAATCTGATACTCTGCTAGCTACCAAACAATACCTAGCAGACGTCAGCCCATATGGTAAAGTTAAACGCATACGAAGCGACAATGGAAGCGAATTCCTGTCAGAAAACTTTCAAAATGTATTAATTGAGAATGGGATTAAACATGAACTTTCCTGCCCTTCCTCTCCAAATCAGGTGGGCAAAGTTGAAAGAGCATGGCGTACCTTATTTTCAATGGCTAGATGTATGCTGATTGAGTCGAAATTACCAAAAAATCTATGGGTTTACGCAATACTTACCTTTGCCTATATAAGGAATTGTTGCTTTAATTCATATTTAGGGAAAACCCCTTTTGAAGTTTTTACCGGTTCAAGACCAAACTTAAGTCGTATGCATATTTTTGGAACGACTTGTTTTTGCTATGTGCAAAATAAAAGGAAGTTGGATCCCCATTCCGAGGAGGGTATTTTTATCGGGTATGATAAACAAAGTTCAGCATATCTCATTTACTTCCCTGAAACAGGTGCTATTAAAAAAATCAGATGTGTCAAATTCACTGATTCCTATGCTAAAACCCGAAATCAGATGAAATCGCTGACTTACTAGTCTTGCCAACTTATCCTGACCATGTTTATGCGAATAAACCGCCAACTGGTTTAACACAACAATTATTAGTATCACGTTGCCAGACTTTTTTGTAACTGATAATTTCAAGGTAAAAAGTTTTAACTATTGTCGCTTATTGTCTACCATTCCCAGCAATTATGTTGAGGCAATGAAATCCCCAGATTCACAACAATGGGCGCTCGCCATGCAAAATAAATATAAAACACTTCTTGACAATGATACGTTTGAATTGAAACCTGCCCCAAAAAATCAGCACATTGTAGGGAGTCGTTGGGTCTACGATTTGAAATTTAATGAAAATGACACCTGCAAATATAAAGCTAGGTTTGTCGCAAAAGGATTTTCACAGATTTATGGTGAAGATTACATTGATACGTTTTCTCCAACGACTAATCTGACTTCCATATGAGTTTTAATTCAGTTGGCAGTCCAATATAACTTGCGAATCTACCATCTAGATGTCAAAAGTGCTTATTTAAATGCTCTATTAGATTTTGATATATACATATATCCCCCAGAAGGTTTTGAAAATGAAAATAAAAATTGTGTATGGAAACTTAAAAAGGCCCTATATGGTTTGAAACAAAGTGGGCATTCCTGGAATAACACTTTCCATAATACGTGGTTGACCAGGATTTTAAACCCTCTATTATAGATCCTTGTTTGTATACCAAGGAAATAAATAAAGAAATAGCAGTAATTTTATTAATATGGGTAGATGATATTTTAATTGCTTCAAAAACGGAAGTTGATTTAATAAAAATTAAAAATAGTTTAAGTTTAAAATTTAAAATGACCGACCTGGGAAGGCTGTCTTGGTTTTTAGGGATACAATTTGAACATAGTGAAAATACTATTAGAATGAATCAATCAAGATATATTGAAAGATTGTTGGTCAAATTTAATATGACCGATTGTAAGACCCGAAATACTCCATGCAAAATGGATATTAATAAAAGTTTTGATAATGAAAATGAATTAATTGATAATAAGCTCTACCGTGAAATTGTTGGTTCCTAAATTTATATTATGATGGCTACTCGGCCAGATATATCATGTGTAGTTTCAAAATTATCTCAGTATTTGGATAAACCAACATCAATCCATTTAACAGGAGCGAAGCATGTTTTACGATATCTGAAAGGCACAATAAGTCAGTCGCTAGTATTTAACAAATCATCTGAACCCTTGAAATTACGGGGATTTTGTGATGCCGACTGGGCAGGTTCAAGTGACCGAAAAAGTATATCAGGATACTGTTTTAAATTATCGGACAAAAGCTTGATTATTTCTTGGAAATCTAAAAAACAACCAGTTGTCTCTTTGTCAACATGTGAGGTCGAATTTGTTAGTCTCGCCATAACTGTGCAGGAAGCCCTTTATTTACGGACATTACTTAAAAGAGTCGTGGAACCAGGAGTCGTTAATAACCCTGTAACTATTTATTGTGAGCATACTCAGTTGAGCATACTACTGGCAAAAAACCCCCTCATACACCAGAGATCAAAACATATTGATATAAAATATCAATTTATAAGGGATGAAATTAAAAAGGGGTCTATACTCTTAAAGTATATAGAATCAGAAAAGAACATTGCAGATCTGCTCACAAAACCATTGAACAGGATAAAACTTAATACTTTTAAAAAAGATATCATGGGGGCCCAAAATTAAACTGAAGATTTCGCCCTGTCGGTTTGGGCTGTAGAATAGGCTGACTGTATCCATGCAGAAATGAATGTCCTGGACATGACATTAAAAAACTTGTCCAACTAAATACTAACTCACTCACTAACTGTATTACATTGTATTGTACTGTATGGTATTGTATTTTTCGAATTAACACAAAAAAAAAAAAAATTTAAAAAAAAAAAACAAAAAAAAAGGGAAAAATGGGAAAACTAATTTTGACAGTAATGTTGGCAGTATTAAGGTTAGTTAAGAATTAGATTAGGAATAGCAAAATAATAACAATAATTAATATTTTTTTTTTACAAAATAGTAAAAATTAGGTGTAGAAGTAATAGTATTTTTGCTCTATTACTATAAATTTTAAAATTTCTTAATGAAATATTTGTAAATTGTAACTTTACATTCCTGAATGAAATGATTGAATATTTCTGAATGGAATCACCCACCTTATATAAAAAAGGGGGTGTGTTGGCGTTTTAGTATATAAGGTGTGTGGTAAATGCCTACTTGTATTTATAGACTCAGTGATAAACATGTGACCAACCTATTGTCCAATCACTGGCAGTGCTCTGCTGCTGATATTATTATTTATTCTGGCTGATTCTAATCTTAGCTCACTACTACTTGGATCTTCTTGGACGACGGACCAAAGGACTTATTGACTTACCAAAGAATTCTATTCCACAGGACTTATTGACTTACCAAAGGATTCTATATCACAGGACTTATTCACTTACCAAAGGATTCTATAACTCGAGACTTACTTTAAGTTCTTTACAACTGGCCAAGGATGGCGGCCAGATACTTAACATATATATATATAAATTTTGAACCCTACTCCCAGACATGGTCATTGATATAGTGAAAAATTTTAAATATGCGTATTAAATGCATATCCAAACATGATTGTCTCATACTTAACATTAAATAAGGGAGAGAGTTTGCATGTTGGGTTGGATAGTAACATTGTGTTACATAAACAGCTTATGACTTATATGTGTACCTGTAGTTAGAATATTTTGAATAGGGTCAGTTAGATTCAGAATGACAGGGTCCAGTGGAAAGTTACTCGCCAGTTATTGACAAGTAGTAATGTTTTTACTTGACCCCTTAAAAAAACATGCGATTAGGCGTGAGATAGTCAAATGCGACCAAATTTTGAGGAGCGTGAACGTTGTTGTCAGCTCTCAGGGTCCCTCCCCTCCTCTGTGGCAGAATCAACATGAGCTGGGTTGTGAAATAAAACTTTATCAGAAAACAACCAAGTCTTGTTAATTGATTGCTTCAAACAAAAAATGACCAGTCCAACACAGAAAAGAAGAAGAATCAACCCTTAACAGAAATCCCTGAAGAGAAGTCAACCTGTTGCATGAGAAACTAAATCAGAGTTGTCACCGTTTTATGTTTCGCCCTGTAGTAGTAGTAGTATATAAACACGGTGTGAACAGAACCAGGTGAATAGTTGTTGATCGAATGGTAAGACAGGAACAACACACAGCCTGAAGAAGATGGTGGCTGAGTTAGATGAAGTAAGCAGAAGTGTAACAAGTAAGAACCATCATCATCATGTCTGTCTGTCTGTCCTCCCAATATATACTACACCTGAGGAAAGGGGTATATGACAATTGTACCCACAAACACTGTTCAAGCCTAGTTAAAAAAAAACAAAAACAGGATTAACAAGGCAACCTCTATCCACTGTTGGTGCAACATAATCTTCCTACCTATAGTTGTCTTCATTTGGCCCTGTGCTAGATTATATATATATATATATATATATATATATATATATACACACACACACACACACATTCATATTATACACATTATATAGAGAGATACACATACACATTGTAAATATACACACATTCATATATATATATATATATATATATATATATATATATATATATATATATATGAGGGAGAGGGAGAGAGATATCATGTACACTCAAACTTTGCTCCAGGGCACAGATAACTTTAAAGCTACTTATTATATTTTATCTTTTATCTGATGTATCTTTCCCCCTTAAAGTTGAAATAATGTAGAATAGCATTCAACTAGAAAATAGTTGCCTTAAGAGTTCAAAGGGTTAACAGAGCAATAAGTACTCTATTTTATGGCATATTAGAAAATCACCACTGTCTCCCAACCCCTTCCAAACAAAATGGCACAACAATATTTGCTAGGTCTTATCTGTAAAATTGAGGAATATGGTGTTGGCTGTAATGTTTATCCACACACACTCTACTTCTTTCTTCCACTTTTCATGAACAATTCGTCAGAATTTCTGTGCTGAATGCAATTGAAAACAAAACCAAGATCAAACAAAACTTTTATAGGGTAGAATTTGATGCCAAATTCAGTGGTTGTATTTATATTTACCCCTGAATTCATTTTGGAGTCAATATGGACCAAATTAGCAGCTTTGGTATGAGAAAATAGGAATAAATATACAAATCTAATAAACTTACATACCAAGCACTGTTCATGCACAAATTTCCATTATAACATTTTCACAATGAGCACATCGAGTGATAGGTACTGCTATCCAATGGTGAGCAAAACGAGGTTTAAGAAGTGTATACCTAAATTCATTCAGATAGTATATAATGTGGACAAAGCCAGGAATAATCCCAAAACTACTATCAATAAGACTTATGACCTCATCCTACATTGGAAATATATAACAAATATGAAAGGTATGTCCATAAAACATATATGAGAAGTGGCTCTTCTTTCTAGGTGAGACTTAGAACTTTGTAAATGACCCTTGTGTGTATATATATATATATATATATATATATATACACCCACAGATGTGGGTATATTGTCATAATCTAAATTTATTCTATACATAAAAAAAAAGTATAATATGAATGAATATACTAGTCTTGGTGGCAACCAGTCTAGTAGGAGAATACAAAACTAGGTGTTGTTGGAATCTACCAACTCTACCAATATCAGTCTCAAGCTCAAAGAAGGAAATGGCCATGGGAATGAAGTTAATATGATCGTAAAAGAAACAAAACCAATGCAAACCAGACAAAAAAAAACAGAATAATCATATTATCATTTGGTTTGGATACAATGATTATGATGAATTATAAAATTCTTCTGATGATTCAATATATTCAAAATGACCAAATAGAGTTTTATAGCAGTGAGCAGACACATATAAAATGTAAAATACAGAAAATATCATCCCTTTTCCATTTCTCTTGTAATAAAACATTACACTGGGCATCACAATTTTTTTTGAGCTAGATCTGACACTTGTTTTAGACAAACTTTTGGACTTGGAATTAAAAAACTTCTTCATTTTTTCTCTATTACATCAACTTTTTAAGTAGCAGGATACCCTCACTTGGTCTAAAAAAACATTAAACTACTGCATGTGACAAATTTGAGCTTATTTTATAGAATGTTTTTAAAATTTACAATGGAAAATGATAAAAAAATTTCTTGACTTTATGTTTGTACAAATTCATCTTGTTTATACAAAGGATATTGTTACTGTAAGTCAAATTGTGTGCAAGTAGTTAAGGTAAAAATTTACATATATTTTTTTTTTTCTAGAGTGTTCAATATGTGGAAAATTCCCCTTTATGCTTCATAGTCAGCCATCATATCTACATCCCATATACTCTGAAACGATTCTTTCATGAATTTCAAATCTTGGTGGAATCATTCATCTTGCTCATAGTTGACCACATCAAGGTTTTTCAAGAAGTTAGTAAGATGGCTATGCAGAAAATTGAACTTGGTGCTCATGTTGCAATCAAGCATTTCATGGCTATCCAATTTCATTGTTTATGCATTTCCAAGAAATGTTTTGACAAGGTAAAGAACTTGTCAAGAACCAAGTATTCTTTTCGAGTTCTGACATTATCCCGATGAAATGTTCATCTTTGATAACTTCCAGAATCTGTAGACCATCACACCGACCTTGATTCTTTCAATTGACAGGCCAGGAAATGCCAAAATGTGGTACTTGAAACATTTGCCTTCAGTTGGCAATGCTTTAATGAATTGCTTCAAGAGACCTAGTTTCATGTGCAAGGGGCAAACATAATTTTCTTTATGTCAGAATGTTGGGATCAAAAGGTTTGAGATTTTGGAGGCCGATTCCTCTCCACTTCTCTCAAGCTCTACTGTCCCACACTGGGATTTCAGTTGAATGAGGCACTGGACATATAGCTGATGGTAGACTAGGATACTCAGTTTTACATTTGTTTTTCTTGTTATATGGTGAAGTTTTCATTAAACAAAAGTAGCAGTCTGTGCAATGGCTCTCACCAAATCATAGGTATACCAAATGCCAACTTATCACATATTCCCTTGATCCACATCCGTAAATTCTCAACACACTGCTGTAGAATAAGTTCCAATTACCGTCGAACTGGGAAGACAAGGTGGCATGCGATTGTAACTGAATACAAGCTCGAAATGACACAAAGTCCACTGCCAAGTGACCAAGTATATATGGGACTCCACAGTGTCATGCAAATCAACCAGTCAGGCAGCCAATCGGAGCTCAAGGAATGAAATGACCCAAATCACCTTGATTCATGAATGGATCATTCTTCATTCCTATTTATACCAGCTGTATTGGACACTGCTTGAATTCTGTTTAGCTGGTATAAATAGGAATGAAGAATGATCCATTCATGAATCAAGGTGATTTGGGTCATTTCATTCCTTGAGCTCCGATTGGCTGCCTGACTGGTTGATTTGCATGACACTGTGGAGTCCCATATATACTTGGTCACTTGGCAGTGGACTTTGTGTCATTTCGAGCTTGTATTCAGTTACAATCGCATGCCACCTTGTCTTCCCAGTTCGACGGTAATTGGAACTTATTCTACATCTCCCCTTCCCCCCCCCATTGCGCGGGCATAGCGGCCTTTGAGGGGAATTAGTTCCTTTCGACCCGGCCGATTACAGGGGAGTAATCTTGATAAAGCGCGGGGTATTTTTGATGGCATTGGCTTAGGAGTTGGAGTGACACTGGGTGAGGCTTGGTCCCTAGTTGATGTTACCATTCTTTTGGTTTGTGGAACATCCTCAAATATTGGTTTAGGGGGCTCAGGCAGAGCGCTAGGAATAGGGACAGGGGCCACTGGTGCTTGGAGCTTCCTGAGGAATCGGCGATTCCGCAATGTGATCCTACCTGATCCATCAATCCTGATTCGGTATTGGTGATTGGGGAGTGTTTCGACAACTCTGCCTGTTATGTCCCACCAACGGTTGTTTGGACGTTGTACAGACACTGTGTCTCCCTTTTGAAGTGGATAGAGTGTATGTGCTGTGCGATTGTATCTCTCTATTAGCAGTGCATTCCGCTGAGATAGGCTAATTTCGCGGTTCTGAGCCGCTGTTATCCACTTAGTATGCGGTTTATATAGTGCAGGTTGGGATGGTATGAAGTCACGGAGTCGTCGGTGGAGAAGGAGTTGTGCAGGGGATAGTCCGATCTTTTGAATGGGTGTGTTCCGATATTGAAGGATTGCCCTTGCAGTCTGGTTATTATCCAGAGATCCCTGGGGTCCTATGTTGCCATTCACTATCCTTTTGGCCGTCTTGACAGCTAATTCCGCCCGACCATTGGATTGTGGGTAGGCGACTGATGACAATCTATGTTTTACCGCCCAGTCCTCTAGGAACTGCTTAAATGGTAGGGAAGTAAAGGGTGGTCCGCCATCAGTGCTGAGTTCTTCCGGGGCACCATAAGTCTGGAATATCTCTCGACAAATTGAGATGATCCTGGAGGCGTTTGTCCGTGACTCAAGTGATATAGAATGAGCCAGCCAGTCAATCTGTCAGCACATACAAGGTATGCATGATTCCCAACATAGAATAGATCCATGACGATCTGCTGAAATGGCCAATCAGGGGATTTTGTCAAAGTAATCAGCTCACGTGGTTGACTAGGGGCGATTTTTGAGCATACCATGCAATTGGCCCTAATATTGCGGATTGAGGCATCCATCCCAGGCCAGTACACTGACTCATTAGCACGTGCTTTCATGCCAACCACACCCTGGTGTGCAGAATGTAGACAGTGCAGAACTTTTTTTCGTTCAGTTCTGGGGATGACAATCCTTCGATCCAACAATACCAGGCCACTATCAGTGCTGAGACGGTGCCTCACCTCCCAATATTCACGGACCTCAGGTGCAGTAAGGTTACGTGTCCTTGGGAAGCCTTGCTGGATGATACTGATCAATTTTTTATATTGTGGATCAGCACCACCTGTTGCACGGATTAGATCTAGTGACGTGATAGCCGTATTATTGCTGCCTGCAAATGTTGCCATCAAGGCTGTTGATTCAACCATATCCCTATGTCGTCAGACTCTAGAATGTCTGTCTGGGAGGGCTCAGATGGAAATACACCGAGGAGTGTTTGCAACATGGCCACTGGGTGGCGGGAAACTGCGTCAGAGCCTCTGTGCCACTTTCCGGGGCAGTGTTGGATGGTGAATCGATATCTTAGGGTTTTTTCCTTTAGTCGAAATAAACGGGGATTTTGGATCTTGCTCAGATCCCGATCACCAAACAACCCCTTCAGTGGTTCATGATCCGTGACCACTATGATGCTTGGGCATCCCATAACAAACATCCGGCATTTCTCCAGTGCCCATGCTATTGCTGCTGCTTCACCCTCTATAGGGGCATATCTGCGCTCAGCATCTGTACAAAATCTGCTGCCGGCAAATATCAGGTGCCAACCCTCGGGACAGCAGATTGGGGTTTTTTTGGTGGTGCATTGACAATGCTTTTGTAGCAGTAGGAACCCCATCCCTTCTTTGCTCCAATCAGGGGCGAGGCAGGTCACTCGGTCCTTGTCAAATGTAGCTACGCCTTTCTTGACTAGGTCAACTATCACTCGCTTGGAGTCTTGAAAAGCGTTTTCAAGACTTTGGTTCCAAGCGAATTGGGAGTCCTTTTTGCCAAGGTCTCGAAAAGGCAGCATAACTGGGCCTAATGAGTATGCCCAGGCTACCTGGTTGACGAGTCCAAACCATGATCTGGCGTCTGTGATTGTGCTTTTACATCTTATAAGAGACCCAAGACTTGTCTTAATCAACACATTTTAATTTAAAATATTCAAAATAGACTAGCTTCACAAATGTATTGATGTTTGTTCTTTGACTGGGAATCAACCTAGTCACCAGATCTGATTAATTCTCCTTCATTTTTAATAAAACAATCAATGCAATTAGTTGACCAGTTCTATTACTTACAGACAAACAAAACAATTGTGCTTATTTGTGGAGTAAGCTGTAGAGAAAAAAAAACTTGACGAAATACAAGAAAACTGACTGTAGTTTTGAAATCAGCATGCCAATATTAGTCTAAATCAAATGAAAAATCAAACTCAACAGAAATTATGTCCAGTGTTATTTATCAACTTTGAGATTTAAGTTGATGGATGCTGGATGAACTTTACAAGACAAAATACCCCTCAGCCAAACAAAGAAAGCTTGTCATTTGTCATTTGGTTCACTTGTATGAAAGGAAATTTTATAAAACATGAACAGAAAAGAAAGCAGAGTTGATAGATTTATTTTAGAAAAAAATCCCTTTTATTTATTTTTTGGCTCTTGTACTTTATCAAAGAGAAAAAGAAGTGCAATCTGCCATCCAATGAAACTGGATGAGTGCATAAAAGCATGAAAAATGAATAAGGTTTGTCAAGAGAAGACAGCAATAATGGATGGAAATTGGACTTGTTTCATTGGAAGGCAGGTATCAGGGTTTTGTAATGGAATTAACCACAGTATACCAAATTGGCAATACAAGTATTAGAAGGCACATGGATATGTAGGTAGACACAAATTTATCAACACATACATGGATATCCATTATATATATATATATATATATGGTGGACTCTCCTATCGAGAATGATAGATGAGGGTCAGCAGTGAGTGATTTGATTCCTCCCATGTTGTGCATGCTGTCAAGAAGACATTTTATGTTTCCTCGAGTGTGACAGCAGCCCAGCCCTGCTGTGAGCCATGAAGCCACACTGACAAATGAAATGATCCAAGGCAGGGGTTAAATGTTTTTCTTTTAAAGTTATGCGGAGCCAATCTCTATGCTTCAGTCTATTTTGTTCAAAGCTCTTTAGTTTAGCGAAACAGGTCTTACACCAATCCTTCCGATCCGATGCTAGATCTTCCCAAGCAATCAGGTCAATATCTAGGCGTTTCAAATTGTCCTTCAATTTGTCCTTGTAGCATAAGAAGTCCAATGGAATGCTTAGCATTTGGTAGTTGCCCGTATAAAAACTTCTTTGGAAGCCTGTTCTCATTCATACGGACAACGTGACCAGCCCACCTAAGTTGAATCTTGGCTAGTAGGGTTTCAATGCCAGCAATATCACATCTTTTTAAAATTGGTCTGTTTTTTACTTTGTCATCCCATTTTATACCGCAAATGACACGAAGACAACGCATGTGAAATGCGTCAAGTTGGTTTATGTGCTTGCGGTAAAATGTCCAAGCTTCAGCACCATACATGTAAAGTAGAAAGCATGATTGCTCTGTAGATGTTAATTTTTATTTTAAGAGATACATCTTTGGTACTCCATAAACAATGTTTTAGATTGCCGAATGCAGTGCTAGCTTTACCTATTCTGGAATGGATTTCTTTGTCCATTTTTCCATCAGATGTGACTGTTGATCCAAGATATTTAAATGTGTCAACAATCTTCAATGCTTTTCCATCAATGAAGACAGATGGATTTACAAGATGTGGATTGCAAGCTGCAGGCTGGTATAGTAGTTCAGTTTTTTTTATACTGATTGTAAGTCCAAATGCTTTTGATGTCTCAGAGAATTTATCGATGATGGTCTGGATGTCTTTTAGGCTGTGTGCTAATAGAGCGGCATTGTCTGCAAAGAGAAGATCACGTACTAGCTGCAAGGAAATTTTTGACCTAGCTTTAAAATGTTGTTGATTGTATAGGCCACCACTTGTTCTAAATTCAACATTTATTCCTTCGCTTAGATCTGAGAATGCTTTCTCGAGCATGGCAGAAAAAAATAATGCAAATAGAAGTGGAGCAAGAACACAGCCTTGCTTAGTACCGTTTGAGACAGAAAAGGTACTGGATTGCTCATTACATGATCTCACAGAAGCCCTCATTCCTTCATGCAAAGAGATGATGATCTGAAGCATCTTATTTGGGACTCCGAATTTTGACAACACTTTCCGCAGAGCAGTCCGGGACACAGTGTCAAAGGCTTTTGTGAAATCCACAAAAACTATGAATAAGTCTTTGTTTTGCTCTCGAGCCTTCTCCTGAGCCTGTCGAAGACAGAAAATCATATCTACTGTTCCTCTACCTGAGCAAAAACCTCACTGAATTTCTGGTAGTGCTGATCCTGAGACAAAGTCATTAATCCTGTTAAGGATGATAAGACCCAGGATTTTGCCATCAACCGAGAGAAGAGATATTCCTCTGTGGTTGTTACAGTCATACTTGCTTCCTTTGTTCTTGTATAAATGGACAATTGATGCGTCCTTAAATTGTTGCGGGACTTCACCCTTGTCCCACACAAGGTTGAAGAATTTGCAGAGCCTGTGTGTCAAAAGATTGGTTCCACATTTATACAATTCTGCTGAAATTCCATCTTCGCCAGGTGCTTTTCTATTTGAAAGTTGTTTGATAGCTTTCTTCACCTCAAGTATTGACATGTTTGCAGATAGGGATTGTACAACAGGTCTCTGGGGAAGATTGTCTATCACATGAGTATCAAAAGAAGATTTCTGGTTCAGGACTGTCGAAAAATGTTCCACCCAACGTTTGACAATATCACTTTTGTCAGTCAAAAGAGTGTTATCCACTGACATAATTGGTGATAGACCATTGGAAATTGGACCAAAAACACCGTTTAGATTTTGATAGAATGATTTAAGATCATGTTTGTCAACAGCCTCCTGCAAAGCTTTTGCCTTTGATGTCCACCAACTCTACTTCATCTTCCTCAATCTGGCTTGGGATTTTCCTTTGGCTGATTTAAATGCATCTTTCTTTGTTGACATTTTTTATCATTCATCCAGACTTGATGACATTTATGCATGTTTTCAAGGAGAGATTGTATTTCTGGATCATTTGAATCAAACCAATCTTGATGTTTCCGATGGGCATACCCAAGCGTTTCTTTTGCCGAGCTATAGAGAATTTCCCGCAGACCCGACCATGCCGCTTCAACTTCATCCCCAATATCGAAAGACATGAGCTTGGATTCAGATAATGTTTGGAAAGAGCTCAAGATTTTCATATCTTTTAACTTGGTTACATCTACCTTTCTTGGTGGTTTAGCTCTGTTGTTTCGAACAGGTTTCCTTACATGCATGCCAGTGCAAGCGCTAACAATCTTGTGGTCTGACTACATTGCCCAATAGCTAGTGATCGAGTTAGCTTTATGTCACGACAATCACGGCCACGAACTAAAATATAGTCAATGAGATGTTCGTGGCTTGATCTAGGATGTCGCCAGGTAGTTTTGAAACTATTCCGTTGCTGGAAAATCGTTTTGGTAATCACAAGAGTGTATTCACAACAAAGAGACAGCAGTAACAGGCCATTAGAGTTTACCTTTCCTACGCCATGTTTACCAATTACTCTTCCCCAAGTCAGTGTGTCACATCCAACACGAGCATTGAAGTCACCCATAACATAGAGTTTATCACGAAATGTTGTACGTCTCAGTAGAACACGAAGGTTACTGTAAAAGGATTCCTTTACCTCCTCATTGGAGTCCATTGTAGGCCCATAACAACTCAGCAAGGTCGCATTCCTTCCGATAGGTAAGTGAAGAGACATCAGCCTGTCAGAAATACCAACTGGAAGCGATTCCAATTTTAAAACAATGTCATTTCTGATGGCGAATCCAACACTGGACTCTCTCTTTGCAGTTTCAGGGAGACCAACCAAAAGAAGGTGTAACCACCATCCATTTCTTTCAGTTCCCCTTTGCCTGGAAGCCTGGTTTCTGATAGAGCTGCAATACTAATGTTGTTTTGTTTAAGGACACGTGCAATAATCGCAGATCTGCGTTCAGGGTTTTTCTTGTTGTCTTGTAGTGTCCTTACGTTGCAAGATGCTATGAACATGTTTTTTTCATTAATTTTAAATTTTCTGAAATTTCGGGTGCACAATTTGGATGCCCAGCCATATGCACCTTATAGCAGGGTCATGTACGGACATGCAATTTTTGGGTCGCCTTTTATTGACCGTTCTCCATGTGAGGAAAGCAGTGCCATCCCTAAATAGGGCTGCTTTGTTATGAGAGGAGGACACGAAGTGTAGTAATGTCCGATTTTGTAATACATGTCTACCTCTCACCACCCATGTGTGAAGTTCTAGCTAAAGACTTCCAGCGACATCCTCCGCCTGTCCCAGTCGCTATCTCTTCCTCGCCATGGGATTTTGGTAAAAACACAAAAAAAAACAACAAAAAAACCTCGCATTAGCAGTATTTTTAGTCACTCAGTTGCTGATCAACCTGCACTATGATTTGTTTAGAGTGGTCTGTTGCTTGTGCTATGCAAATCACACTCTCTCCATCAATACAACATAGCCCATACAGGTGCACCGTGTGCCACACGTTAGGTGTTTGTTTTGATCGCATGTTGTTTTATCACGGTGTTTGACCTCTCTGGGACATCAGGTATATGGCTGGTTACCATATACCTAGTGGGTTTTGGTGTAGTGAATTTTCCGTTTCAGATTGTTTATAAATATATGTATTTCTGAACACTGTTAGCCGGAGTAAATGAATCGAAATCTAATATATATAAGTGGAAGTAGAAAATTATATATATATACATATATGTGTCAACCCCTACACACGAGTAGGATGTGACGCAAGGTCAATTACTTATAATTTAACAGATACAAATTCAGTTTTCCTTCTCCTAGATTGGTTGACTAACCAAGCCCAGTCCACCCTACTATTTACCCATAGCTGGAGGTAGAACAGTTGGATGCATACATTTCCCAAGGGTATTATCACTATATGAAATATATATATATATATATATATATATATATATATATATATATATATATATAGCATAGCAGTTATTTTCTTAAAAAATGGAATCGGCAACCAAAGTTCAAATCCTGAATAAGGCTGTTTGCATTTTAATTACTTCTAATTCCCCTCGGAAAGGCATAGATCTATGTTCTACCTCCAGCTATGAGTAAATAGTAGGGCAGTGTGGGTTATTTATCCTTGGTTAGGCCAATAGTCTAGGAGAAGGAAAACCATGCATCCCATGATGGAGGCATTGGGTAAATACACATTCATACACTGTCAGTGGGGCTTAAAATACACCAACTGCAGAAGAGTAAGTCCCACCCCCACAAAGGGGTGTCCGGGGTATGACACTAAACTGAATCTGGTGGTTGTGGAGCACTGGGGACTGTAGAGTAGCCATTACTCCCAGATCCACTCTGACTCAGAGTGGGAGAACCTGTTAGAGTTGCACCTAGGAATCAAATAGATCTGTTTTAAAATTATTTGTATTAGCTACAAATAGTTGATACCATATAAATATGTGCAGGTCATTTATATTAAGAATATATACTATTATAATAGTTTACAAAGGATTTTTATTATTAGTTACTTGAAATCATATAACTAACAAATTATTATTATTATTAAGTAGAAATAGTTACTTTAAACTTTATAATTGCACATAAATTATTAGTATCAAATAAGATACCAAATATGATTGTTTATCATCATCATGTTGCACTGACAGCATGGATCCCCATGACTCACTCTCACCATCCATCCCTATCAGTCATTGCTCCTGGAAAGTCCTCCTCAAGACATCCAGTATCCGCACAGAGCTGATCAATGTAAGTCTTTGCTTATTGTCCCACTCTGGTGTGTCCATATGTAGGTGTTCACAGAGGAATGTCACTAATTATTTATAGACTATTTGTATTAGATAGAAATACTTGATACCATATAAATATGTGAAAATTATTTGTATTAAGAATAGTTACTTGAACCTATAATTGTTTACTAAGGATTTTTGTTAGTTAATTGAATCCATATAACTGTGCAAATAAATGATTATTAAACAAAAACAGTTACTTGAAATCATATAATTGTGTATACATTATTTCTATGTCAATATGTCTAAAATTTAAGAAAGAATGACTTGACAGGGTTTTGTAACAGCAAACACACTGAAAATGTCACCAATTGACAATAGCAAATCAGATTGAAGCTAACACAGATGTTAAGAGGTTTCATTTAGGAAGATAAATGAATTCTTTCTTATCTGGAATTCTTTCAATTAGTTTTCAACTTTGAGATTTAAGTTGATGGATGCTGGATGAACTTTACAAGAAAAAATACCCCTCACCCAAACAAAGAAAGCTTGTCATTTGTCATTTGGTTCACTTGTATGAAAGGAAATTTTATAAAACATGAACAGAGTTGATAGATTTATTTCTTGCTCTTGTTTTTAAAGACCAAAAGAATTGCAATCTAACAGAGATCTATAATGAAACTGGATGAGTACATAAAAGACCAAAAGAATTGCAATCTAACAGAGATCTATAATGAAACTGGATGAGTACATAAAAGACCAAAAGAATTGCAATTTAACAGAGATCTATAATGAAACTGGATGAGTACATAAAAGACCAAAAGAATTGCAATTAACAGAGATCTATAATGAAACTGGATGAGTACATAAAAGACCAAAGAATTGCAATCTAACAGAGATCTATAATGAAACTGGATGAGTACATAAAAGACCAAAAGAATTGCAATCTAACAGAGATCTATAATGAAACTGGATGAGTACATAAAAGACCAAAAGAATTGCAATCTAACAGAGATCTATAATGAAACTGGATGAGTACATAAAAGACCAAAAGAATTGCAATCTAACAGAGATCTATAATGAAACTGGATGAGTACATAAAAGACCAAAAGAATTGCAATCTAACAGAGATCTATAATGAAACTGGATGAGTACATAAAAGACCAAAAGAATTGCAATCTAACAGAGATCTATAATGAAACTGGATGAGTACATAAAAGACCAAAAGAATTGCAATCTAACAGAGATCTATAATGAAACTGGATGAGTACATAAAAGACCAAAAGAATTGCAATTAACAGAGATCTATAATGAAACTGGATGAGTACATAAAAGACAAAAGAATTGCAATCTAACAGAGATCTATAATGAAACTGGATGAGTACATAAAAGACCAAAAGAATTGCAATCTAACAGAGATCTATAATGAAACTGGATGAGTACATAAAAGACCAAAAGAATTGCAATCTAACAGAGATCTATAATGAAACTGGATGAGTACATAAAAGACCAAAAGAATTGCAATTTAACAGAGATCTATAATGAAACTGGATGAGTACATAAAAGACCAAAAGAATTGCAATCTAACAGAGATCTATAATGAAACTGGATGAGTACATAAAAGACCAAAAGAATTGCAATTTAACAGAGATCTATAATGAAACTGATGAGTACATAAAAGACCAAAAGAATTGCAATCTAACAGAGATCTATAATGAAACTGGATGAGTACATAAAAGACCAAAAGAATTGCAATCTAACAGAGATCTATAATGAAACTGGATGAGTACATAAAAGACCAAAAGAATTGCAATCTAACAGAGATCTATAATGAAACTGGATGAGTACATAAAAGACCAAAAGAATTGCAATTTAACAGAGATCTATAATGAAACTGGATGAGTACATAAAAGACCAAAAGAAATAATGAAACTGGATGAGTACATAAAAGACCAAAAGAATTGCAATCTAACAGAGATCTATAATGAAACTGGATGAGTACATAAAAGACCAAAAGAATTGCAATCTAACAGAGATCTATAATGAAACTGGATGAGTACATAAAAGACCAAAAGAATTGCAATTTAACAGAGATCTATAATGAAACTGGATGAGTACATAAAAGACCAAAAGAATTGCAATCTAACAGAGATCTATAATGAAACTGGATGAGTACATAAAAGACCAAAAGAATTGCAATTTAACAGAGATCTATAATGAAACTGGATGAGTACATAAAAGACCAAAAGAATTGCAATAACAGAGATCTATAATGAAACTGGATGAGTACATCTATGAGAAACTGGATGAGTACATAAAAGACCAAAAGAATTGCAATCTAACAGAGATCTATAATGAAACTGGATGAGTACATAAAAAGACCAAAAGAATTGCAATCTAACAGAGATCTATAATGAAACTGGATGAGTACATAAAAGACAAAAGAATTGCAATCTAACAGAGATCTATAATGAAACTGGATGAGTACATAAAAGACCAAAAGAATTGCAATCTAACAGAGATCTATAATGAAACTGGATGAGTACATAAAAGACCAAAAGAATTGCAATCTAACAGAGATCTATAATGAAACTGGATGAGTACATAAAAGACCAAAAGAATTGCAATCTAACAGAGATCTATAATGAAACTGGATGAGTACATAAAAGACCAAAAGAATTGCAATTAACAGAGATCTATAATGAAACTGGATGAGTACATAAAAGACCAAAAGAATTGCAATTAACAGAGATCTATAATGAAACTGGATGAGTACATAAAAGACCAAAAGAATTGCAATCTAACAGAGATCTATAATGAAACTGGATGAGTACATAAAAGACCAAAAGAATTGCAATTTAACAGAGATCTATAATGAAACTGGATGAGTACATAAAAGACCAAAAGAATTGCAATTTAACAGAGATCTATAATGAAACTGGATGAGTACATAAAAGACCAAAAGAATTGCAATCTAACAGAGATCTATAATGAAACTGGATGAGTACATAAAAGACCAAAAGAATTGCAATTTAACAGAGATCTATAATGAAACTGGATGAGTACATAAAAGACCAAAAGAATTGCAATCTAACAGAGATCTATAATGAAACTGGATGAGTACATAAAAGACCAAAAGAATTGCAATTAACAGAGATCTATAATGAAACTGGATGAGTACATAAAAGACCAAAAGAATTGCAATTTAACAGAGATCTATAATGAAACTGGATGAGTACATAAAAGACCAAAGAATTGCAATCTAACAGAGATCTATAATGAAACTGGATGAGTACATAAAAGACCAAAAGAATTGCAATTAACAGAGATCTATAATGAAACTGGATGAGTACATAAAAGACCAAAAGAATTGCAATTTAACAGAGATCTATAATGAAACTGGATGAGTACATAAAAGACCAAAAGAATTGCAATCTAACAGAGATCTATAATGAAACTGGATGAGTACATAAAAGACCAAAAGAATTGCAATTTAACAGAGATCTATAATGAAACTGGATGAGTACAAAAGACCAAAAGAATTGCAATCTAACAGAGATCTATAATGAAACTGGATGAGTACATAAAAGACCAAAAGAATTGCAAATAACAGAGATCTATAATGAAACTGGATGAGTACATAAAAGACCAAAAGAATTGCAATTTAACAGAGATCTATAATGAAACTGGATGAGTACATAAAAGACCAAAAGAATTGCAATCTAACAGAGATCTATAATGAAACTGGATGAGTACATAAAAGACCAAAAGAATTGCAATTTAACAGAGATCTATAATGAAACTGGATGAGTACATAAAAGACCAAAAGAATTGCAATTTAACAGAGATCTATAATGAAACTGGATGAGTACATAAAAGACCAAAAGAATTGCAATCTAACAGAGATCTATAATGAAACTGGATGAGTACATAAAAGACCAAAAGAATTGCAATTTAACAGAGATCTATAATGAAACTGGATGAGTACATAAAAGACCAAAAGAATTGCAATTTAACAGAGATCTATAATGAAACTGGATGAGTACATAAAAGACCAAAAGAATTGCAATCTAACAGAGATCTATAATGAAACTGGATGAGTACATAAAAGACCAAAAGAATTGCAATTTAACAGAGATCTATAATGAAACTGGATGAGTACATAAAAGACCAAAAGAATTGCAATCTAACAGAGATCTATAATGAAACTGGATGAGTACATAAAAGACCAAAAGAATTGCAATTAACAGAGATCTATAATGAAACTGGATGAGTACATAAAAGACCAAAAGAATTGCAATTTAACAGAGATCTATAATGAAACTGGATGAGTACATAAAAGACCAAAAGAATTGCAATCTAACAGAGATCTATAATGAAACTGGATGAGTACATAAAAGACCAAAAGAATTGCAATTTAACAGAGATCTATAATGAAACTGGATGAGTACATAAAAGACCAAAAGAATTGCAATTTAACAGAGATCTATAATGAAACTGGATGAGTACATAAAAGACCAAAAGAATTGCAATCTAACAGAGATCTATAATGAAACTGGATGAGTACATAAAAGAAAAGAATTGCAATCTAACAGAGATCTATAATGAAACTGGATGAGTACATAAAAGACCAAAAGAATTGCAATTTAACAGAGATCTATAATGAAACTGGATGAGTACATAAAAGACCAAAAGAATTGCAATCTAACAGAGATCTATAATGAACTGGATGAGTACATAAAAGACCAAAAGAATTGCAATTAACAGAGATCTATAATGAAACTGGATGAGTACATAAAAGACCAAAAGAATTGCAATTTAACAGAGATCTATAATGAAAACTG
>CM042143.1:41519819-41666924 GCA_023376005.1 Doryteuthis pealeii | reverse complement strand
TTTTTTGTTAATAAGGTTTCACAATTTTTAACAAAGTTCAAAATCAATTAAAATTATTCTAAACATATCTATTTGATCCATTGATTGAACCTAGTCAGTGTGAACCTGGAAGTAATGGCAATGAAGGTGTGACTCTACACCACACCACCCAAAGCATCTAGGACATCCTTTTTGCGGGAGATGCAATTGGCATATCTTAAACCCTACAACAGGGCTAGCCGAGAAAGAAAAGATTAAATTCTAGTTCTCATGTAAATTATCCTATCATTTATGATTAGCAACTATGTTGATGATGATAATAATATAATAGTATGGTTAGTATTCAAATCAATGAGTTCCTCAATCTGTCACAAACTGCATTTGCTTGTGAACTACAGTCCTGGCGCTCTGAGGAGTATGTGAAAGATTAAAATAAATTTTTTTTAAACTCTCATGAGCCTTCACCGGAAGAACCTCCGCACATCTGCAGAATAAAGGACCCACTTCTGACCTCAAGAGAATCTCTTCGCACTTCGAGTTAGGCCTTATTTGGGATAAGACAATACTACTGGCCAAGGAAAAAATTCCCTTGCCATGAGGTGGCTATGACTGTGAATAAGCCTGATTCATTAAAAACCACCTTTTGACTTTGTCTCTTCCTTTTCATTTCTTGAATTCCTTCCTTTTCAGCGTGACTACCAAATAAGATTGGGGTTAAAAGCAAAACCTAGGAACACACACCAATATAACCCCTCTGCCACCTTTAAACCTAAAAAACCTAAAACTCTTGTAACCATATAAGGTTTCATTACATCCACTCTACCTGAAGTGCAAGGATATGTTAAGGTCCAATCTACACATCAAATTGATCTGTTTAAAAGTTAGGAATATGGGAAGGGAATACTTGAACCATGTAAATGTATGCAAATTATTTGTATTACATAGGAATACCCTAAACTGTGCAAACAAATGATTATTGTAAAGTAAAAACTATAAATACTCCACGGCATTTTACAAACTGTTCTACAAAAATATAACAAAAGCAGATTCTTTCTACAAATGTTCCTCTATAAAGAATGCTAACAAAACCAAATCTTTCTATAAAGAAGGATTATTCTATATTCAATTTCTGTTGGCATTAAATACCCACTGTCGTTTGTGTGCCATAAACCAAAACAAACTATAACCATTTAAGGGTCAAATAGATCTGTTTAAGGTAATGTTTGAAATGATTCTGAACTACATTAATACATTGACTCTTAAAATATTGATATTGAAACTAAGTATAAAGCATTACTCTGTTTAAAATGATTGTGAACATACATTTTTGTACTGTATATAATTGGGGGCTATAATTGTTAAACTGACATCAGCATAAAATGACCCAACAAGAGTTGACATGCCATAAAAGCAATCGTTTTCTATATAAGTAGAACTGACTCCAGAACTGATAAACTTTATTAGCCCAAACTACTCATATACAAAACCGTTGGTAATATATTTGTCTGCTGTCTTTGATGGAACTGGATTTGGCTTAGGTTCTCCGTTTCTTACTCCGATGTCTCTGGCCTGGGTCCCACTTAGCATTTCATACACCATGTTAGTCATTCTTCTTCCTTCTCTTCATTTTCTTCTTCGTGAGTAATAATAAGAAATATTTGTCATACTTGATCTCTTTGCCCTCATCATGAAGCTTTCCTCTGACAAGACTTTCTTCTTCCCCATTTTATAAAGACCCCATACACTTGTTGGTTGCAATCCAATATCTCTTTCAGCATTTTCTTCTATCCAACATATCCACTCTCTCTCTCTCTCTTCTCTCTCTCTCTCTCTCTCTAGTTTAAATCTCCTTTTTACTTACTCTTCATTCCTGTATCTATATGCATATCCCTGCTACTACTACTGCTCATATATTCTCATTCATTGATAACACTACTACTACTACTACAACAACAACAAGAAATATGTCTAATAAAATCTCCTGTTCCAAATTAGCTTGTATTGATCCAAATAACCTTGCATTTACTGTCTTTTTTTTATTTTTTATTTTTGCATATGATAACTTGAATGAACATGCTACATAGGGTATGACATTAACTTTGGAGAAAACACCCTTCAAACAGTTAAGGAGTTCAAAACTAGCAAGGGTCAGATTTTGAGCAGCATCGCTTAGTGAATTTTAGGGCAGAAAGACAGAATGCACAAATGCACCCAAAGAAACCTTGGGAATGGTATGAATGGATTCATCCCCAGTAATCAGTTAAAAAGTACCACTACTGTTCATCTACAAGGATGGCTTAAGTAGTAAATGACCCATGAAGGTTGATATGCCATTAAAACAAAGAATCCAAAGCAATAATTGTTAGTGACTGACCTGTTACTTCTGTTCCACCCTGTAAAAAACAATTCTACTAAAAATTCTAATAAAGTATAAAAAGATTTTGATGACTCAGGTTGCTGTTAGCTGTTGTCAAGTGATAACTTGCTGCAGTTCTTTGTATATTTCTAAATATCAACAACCATTATTGTCTTGTATCAACTAGTAAGTTAGTAAATACAAGTTGTGGTCAGAAAGTATGCAGACTGAAACTTTGTTTTAGTTTTAAAATTTAAATGAAAAATTTGCATATGTGACCAATAATTGCTTTTATGGCATGTCAATCTTTGTTGGGTCATTTTATGCTGAAGTCAGTTTAACAATTATGGTCTCCAATTATATAACAGTACAAAAATGTATCTTCACAATCATTTTAAACAGGAAAACACTTCATACTTAGATTCAATTTTAATATTTTAAGAGCCAATGTTGTTAATGTAGTTTCATTAAAAGTTCAGAATCATTTTAAACATTATCTTAAACAGATGTATTTGGTCCATAAATGGCTTATGGTTTTATTTGTTTTATTGCATGTCAACCACAATGAGTCATTTAATGTGCATATCTGGCCAACTTATAGGCGAGTCATTCAATAAATAAAGTGAATTTTGCTTAAGTAGTTGTAATAGGAAAGATTATTTACAGTTGCACCCTTTTCAAGGAAATCAATAGTGACGAGTCCTTTCATGTTTCAGAACACTGTCAGCATGATCTTCTTTAGTGGGCTGCTGGAGATTCAGTGTGTTTCCACTCCATGGACCATCTTTTTTGACTCCGGTTCAGAGTGGAAAACATGTTCAGTCCATGTGTAAATATTTTTTGATTAAAAACATGCCTCTTTGTACACATCACACATGCTTCTATATATTTCACATGGTTTGCACTTATCAACTACCATAATTTGATGACAGATCTCTGTTCAAGACTGGAGCACTCTGTTTAATTTGCTGCCATTTTGAATAGTCTCAGAACAAACATTTTGAGAGATTGAAATTTCTATAAACCAATTCCAAACAACACAGAGTTGACATTTATGGAAAAAGAAAAATTCATTTTGCTTTCTACAAAAAAATTCCCCTTATTTATTTAGGTTATCTGAACATCTAGACTGCCATTAAGATTGTCTAGACCAGTGGTTCTCAAACAGTGCGCCTGGGTGCACTGGTGCGCCAGAGCTTTTTCAGGTTGCGCCCATAGTATTCCTGAAAAATCTATCCAGGTATGAAAAGCAAATGTATACTAAGTTAATTTGAGTTATTATTTTCCATCAATTTAACACTGCGCAATATGACTGAATTAGAAAACTTTTTGTAGAAACTGCAATAGATTCTAGTTTAACGCTAACAGAAAAAGAACTGGCAGCCGTGTCCACTGATTGTGGATTAATGATTAAATACAAAGCTTTTATAAAGTCTCTTGAAGCTTTTTGGATTTCTATCAAAAAAAACACATGTGTCGATATGTAAAAATGTGCTGGCCATTTTATTGCAATTTTCCACCTCATATTTATGTGAACTGGGATTTTTGACCCTCACAAAATTAAGTGTAAAAGAAGAGGAACTCTTCAATGCATTGATGAGGAAATGAGTTTGTCTCTCAAACATAAGACCAAACATTGAAGAAATCGCAAGGTCTCATCAAGCTCATGTTCTCATTAACAGAGGAATGAATAAACTGCATAGAGGTATGTTAAGTTTGCTTTTTTTAAATGTGTTTTTTTTATATATTTAACAGTTAACTTAATAACATATTAGTCCTATTTTGTATACAGTGCACTATTAAGTATCTATAGTACTGTAAGAGCGCCCAGACTGTATAAAGTTTGGGAAACCACTGTCAAGACCACTGATTCAACCTTTTTTCTTTTTCTTTTTTTACCTATGAATCCCTTTGATTCGTTTTTTACTCTGGTGGAACCCCCTTACGCTATTTGATAGCTAAAAATCCTATTGTATTTTTATAATTAGATATCTTTTGCTTGCCTGGACCAAAAAAAGATTTATATGGTCTCCAGAGGTCCATATGGACCCTGGTTGATAACCATTGAGTTCACTAGACAAGTCAGTACCAATTGTAAATACTTTCCAATTAGAAGGTTTTGGCAAAACACAGGATTGTGCAAGTACAGAAACCTGTATACTTTACTCATTTCCTAGACTGAAAAATCATCTTAAGTGAAAGATTTGAGGATATTAAAAGAAATATTATGGTGTGGATTAATACCATATAAAAATATGAGTTTTCCAATGGGGAAACTCAATGGAATTAGGTTATTGAATGCCAAGATGACTATTTTGAAGAAAATTAATATTTCATTCTAAATACAACTTCAGTTTCTATACTTTTGAACACATCTCGTATTGACAATAAGAATTGTATCTATGACAAAAGAAAAATGAAGAAAGTTACTTTATTTTGTAGAACGTAAATTTTATATAACTGAATACCATGCACGTTTTCCAAAATAATAAAATGCTGTTCATAAAATTGTTTAAACTGCACAATCAAACTAGATTGTACAGCAAATGTATTGTTTTTGGAATCAAAATTTTAAAAAATCCTGAAAACAGTTTCTTGAAAATTTTATTGCATTTTCATTTGAGTAAAATTCAATTAACATATTTGAGATGTTATTTATATATTAATACTCATGTTTCATAATCTTGTAACTGTTATCATCTTGCACCCTCTGGTAAAAAATCTGACCGTCCAAATCCTCCAAGATGAAATGCAAAAATGTAAATCCTGATTATCTGGTGTTGCTTATTCACCAAAATTTATTTCTTATGAGTGCTGTAATCTAAACTAATAATTGACCTTTCTGTTTTTATTATAATGACAGAAAGTGAAGAAAAGGACATGCTACACAGAAAAATATAATAAGAAAGAAAGAGGGTAGGGAGAAATAGAGAGAGGGTGAGTACACAGAAGCAATGATAATATAATCTAATGAAAAGAGGGAAAGAAAGAAAATTAAATTAAGATTATTATACTTTTACATATTGAACTATTTAGCAATAGCTCTTCAGTAAACATATCAAACATAATATCAAATTATCATACTGTGGTATATCCACTGGTCCTGCTAGTAAAAATAATTTCCAGTAGAATAAATCCAATTAGTAAGAGATTTTCAAGGCCAGAGGTTCCTTTTTGTGTTCACGATTTTGATGTTTGATGATTTTTTTTATCCCCACCCCCATTTTACATTTTCTGAAACAAATAAACTGTAATATTTCTCCATATAAAATTCAAAAATGCTTGTTTTTTGTTTTTTTTAAATAAAAAACAATCTTATTAAATGAAATAAAATTTTAGTTCAGCAAAAAATGATTTGCATATAAAAATGCACTCATAAATTTATAAGTTCTGCAAAATAAAATTAAAAGTTTTGCACATAAATTTTCTATAAATGCATACTAATAATAAAAGACACTTGAAAATTATTTGATAATTCATGCATAAAGAGGAAACATTATCATTTATTTAATTGTTAATGTGATGTAGACAATCTTTGAACTCGTTAAGTTGAATGTAACAATAATCCATGATGATACTAATCTATCTATTTATGAAAGTGAAGGATTCTGTATGAATTTCATAGTTATCTTCATCATACTAAGAATTTGCAGGATAATTAAAAAATCAAGACACATCTAGAAGGCTTTATCAATATTAAAGCTCTTTTCAATACAGTAGACCTTGCATCCATGTTACAGACCAAATCTCCATTTATATAGAGATATAAAAAAAAACAAGATTTAAAATTAAAAATGTTCAAGGTTTGATATGCCATTAATTACCAACCAACCAACGAGTGGAGTTCGACAGGGATGCATAGAAGCACCTAAACTCTTCAACTGAATGATCAATCATCTAATGATGTAGGTCTGCAAGTGCCTTCTCAGTTATAATCTCAGTGATACCGAGTAGGATAACAACGATAACATCATTCTCTTCTTGAACACCTATGAGCATCTGAGGAATTATTTCTGTAGAGCTAGATAAATTACTATAGATCGATTACAATAAATAAAGTAGGTGACAAAATGATGAAACAACTACAATTTTCTCAATGTATCTGTGAAAAGAAGAGAATTTTGATTTTGTCTTCGATAAAGTGCATTAAAAACAAAATATAGAAATAAGTGATGTCAATATATGCATAAGAAAGGCATGGACTGCTATAGACAGATTATCAATCATATGGAAATAATCTCTCTTCTAAGATAAAGTGAAAATTCTTCCAAGCTGCTATGTCAGTGCTACTGTATAGCTGCACCATTTGGACTCTAATGAAATGCTTAGAGAAAAGGGTAGATAGTAACTGTACAAGGATGCTGTCTGCTGTTTTGAAAAAAATCCTGGAAGCAGTACCCACAAAAACAAACTGTATGGCCACTTGCCTCCTATTACACAAACCATTTAAGTAAGATGAAAAAGACATGCTGGGCACTGCTGGAGAAGCAGGGATGAGATCATAAGTGATGTTCTCCTGTGGGCACCTGGATATGGACAAACCAGTGTGGGTTGGCCAGTCGCTCTGCATGGATACTGGATGCTGTGTAGGGGACTTTCCAGGAGTGATGACTGATAGTCATGGAGATCTGTGCTATCAGCACAACTTGATAATGAAAAACAAAAGTACAAAAATCAAAAAACAAATAGGAATGTTTTCTGAAATAAATCTATCAATTCAGTCACGTTTCCATCCATTATTGCCATCTTCTCTTGACAAATATTTCAAGCTTTTATGTACTCATCCAGTTTTCATTATAGATCTCTGTTAAATTGCAATTCTTTTGGTCTTTTATGTACTCATCAGTTTCATTATAGATCTCTGTTTGATGCATCTTTTGGTCTTTATTACTCAGTTTCATTATAGATCTCTGTTAAATTGCAATTCTTTTGGTCTTTTATGTACTCATCAGTTTCATTATAGATCTCTGTTAAATTGCAATCTTTTTTGGTCTTATTACTCATCCAGTTCATTAAGATCTCGTCAATTCTTTTGGTTTTATGTACTCATCCAGTTTCATTATAGATCTCTGTTAAATTGCAATTCTTTTGGTCTTTTATGTACTCATCCAGTTTCATTATAGATCTCTGTTAATTGCAATTCTTTTGGTCTTTTATGTCTCATCCAGTTTCATTATAGATCTCTGTTAAATTGCAATTCTTTTGGTCTTTTATGTACTCATCCAGTTTCATTATAGATCTCTGTTAAATTGCATTTTGGTCTTTTATGTACTCATCCCAGTTTTCATTATAGATCTCTGTTTGATTGCAATTCTTTTGGTCTTTATGTACTCATCCAGTTTCATTATAGATCTCTGTAGATTGCAATTGCTTTTAATTCTTTTTGGTCTTTTATGTACTCATCCAGTTTCATTATAGATCCTCTGTTAAATTGCATTCTTTTTGGTCTTTTATGTACTCATCCAGTTTCATTATAGATCTCTGTTAAATTGCAATTCTTTTGGTCTTTTATGTACTTCATCCAGTTTCATTAAGATCTCTGTTAGATTGCAATTCTTTTGGTCTTTTATGTACTCATCCAGTTTCATTATAGATCTCTGTCAGATTGCAATTCTTTTGGTCTTTTATGTACTCATCCAGTTCATTATAGATCTCTGTTAGATTGCAATTCTTTTGGTCTTTTATGTACTCATCCAGTTTCATTATAGATCTCTGTTTGATTGCAATTCTTTTGGTCTTTATGTACTCATTCAGTTTCATTATAGATCTCTGTTAGATTGCAATTCTTTTGGTCTTTTATGTACTCATCCAGTTTCATTATAGATCTCTGTTAGATTGCAATTCTTTTGGTCTTTTATGTAAGTTCATTAAGATCTCGTTAGATTGCAATTCTTTTGTCTTTTATGTACTCATCCAGTTCATTATAGATCTCTGTTTGATTGCAATTCTTTTGGTCTTTTATGTACTCATCCAGTTTCATTATAGATCTCTGTTGATTGCAATTGGTCTTTTATGTACTCATCCAGTTCATTATAGATCTCTGTTAGATTGCAATTCTTTTGGTCTTTTATGTATCATCCAGTTTCATTATAGATCTCTGTTTGATTGCAATTCTTTTGGTCTTTTATGTACCATCCAGTTTCATTATAGATCTCTGTTAGAATTGCAATTCTTTTGTCTTTTATGTACTCATCCAGTTTCATTATAAGATCTCTGTTAGATTGCAATTCTTTTGGTCTTTTATGTACTCATCCAGTTTCATTATAGATCTCTGTTAGATTGCAATTCTTTTGGTCTTTTATGTACTCATCAGTTTCATTATAGATCTCTGTTTGATTGCAATTCTTTTGGTCTTTTATGTACTCATCCAGTTTCATTATAGATCTCTGTTAGATTGCAATTCTTTTGGTCTTTTATGTACTCATCAGTTTCATTATAGATCTCTGTTAGATTGCAATTCTTTTGGTCTTTTATGTACTCATCCAGTTTCATTATAGATCTCTGTTAGATTGCAATTCTTTTGGTCTTTTATGACTTCACAGTTTCATTATAGATTCTGTTAGATTGCAATTCTTTTGGTCTTTTATGACTCATCCAGTTTCATTATAGATCTCTGTTAGATTGCAATTCTTTTGGTCTTTTATGTACTCATCCAGTTTCATTATAGATCTCTGTTAGATTGCATTCTTTTGGTCTTTTATGTACTCATCCAGTTTCATTATAGATCTCTGTTTGATTGCAATTCTTTTGGTCTTTTATGTACTCATCCAGTTTCATTATAGATCTCTGTTAGAGTGCAATTCTTTTGGTCTTTTATGTACTCATCCAGTTATCATTATTCTCTGTTAATTGAAATTCTTTTGGTCTTTATGTACCATCAGTTTTCATTATAGATCTCGTTTGCAATTCTTTTGTCTTATGTACTCATCCAGTTTCATTATAATCTCTGTTAGATTGCAATTCTTTTGGTCTTTTATGTACTCATCCAGTTTCAATTATAGATCTCTGTTGATTGCATTCTTTTGGTCTTTTATGTACTCATCCAGTTTCATTATAGATCTCTGTTTGATTGCAATTCTTTTGGTTCTTTTATGTACTTCATCCAGTTCATTATAGATCTCTGGATGAGCACATAAAAGACCAAAAGAATTGCAATCTAACAGAGATCTATAATGAAAACTGGATGAGTACATAAAAGACCAAAAGAATTGCAATCAAACAGAGATCTATAATGAAACTGGATGAGTACATAAAGACCAAAAGAATTGCAATCTAACAGAGATCTATAATGAAACTGGATGAGTACATAAAAGACCAAAAGAATTGCAATTAACAGAGATCTATAATGAAACTGGATGAGTACATAAAAGACCAAAAGAATTGCAATCAAACAGAGATCTATAATGAAAACTGGATGAGTACATAAAGACCAAAAGAATTGCAATCTAACAGAGATCTATAATGAAACTGGATGAGTACATAAAAGACCAAAAGAATTGCAATTAACAGAGATCTATAATGAAACTGGATGAGTACATAAAAGACCAAAAGAATTGCAATCAAACAGAGATCTATAATGAAACTGGATGAGTACATAAAAGACCAAAAGAATTGCAATCAAACAGAGATCTATAATGAAACTGGATGAGTACATAAAAGACCAAAAGAATTGCAATCTAACAGAGATCTATAATGAAACTGGATGAGTACATAAAAGACCAAAAGAATTGCAATCTAACAGAGATCTATAATGAAACTGGATGAGTACATAAAAGACCAAAAGAATTGCAATCTAACAGAGATCTATAATGAAACTGGATGAGTACATAAAAGACCAAAAGAATTGCAATCAACAGAGATCTATAATGAAACTGGATGAGTACATAAAAGACCAAAAGAATTGCAATCAAACAGAGATCTATAATGAAACTGGATGAGTACATAAAAGACCAAAGAATTGCAATCTAACAGAGATCTATAATGAAACTGGATGAGTACATAAAGACCAAAGAATTGCAATCTAACAGAGATCTATAATGAAACTGGATGAGTACATAAAGACCAAAAGAATTGCAATCTAACAGAGATCTATAATGAAACTGGATGAGTACATAAAAGACCAAAAGAATTGCAATCTAACAGAGATCTATAATGAAACTGGATGAGTACATAAAAGACCAAAAGAATTGCAATCAAACAGAGATCTATAATGAAACTGGATGAGTACATAAAAGACCAAAAGAATTGCAATCTAACAGAGATCTATAATGAAACTGGATGAGTACATAAAAGACCAAAAGAATTGCAATCTAACAGAGATCTATAATGAAACTGGATGAGTACATAAAAGACCAAAAGAATTGCAATCAAAAGAGATCTATAATGAAACTGGATGAGTACATAAAAGACCAAAAGAATTGCAATCTAACAGAGATCTATAATGAAACTGGATGAGTACATAAAAGACCAAAAGAATTGCAATCTAACAGAGATCTATAATGAAACTGGATGAGTACATAAAAGACCAAAAGAATTGCAATCTAACAGAGATCTATAATGAAACTGGATGAGTACATAAAAGACCAAAAGAATTGCAATCAACAGAGATCTATAATGAAACTGGATGAGTACATAAAAGACCAAAAGAATTGCAATCTAACAGAGATCTATAATGAAACTGGATGAGTACATAAAAGACCAAAAGAATTGCAATCTAACAGAGATCTATAATGAAACTGGATGAGTACATAAAAGACCAAAAGAATTGCAATCTAACAGAGATCTATAATGAAACTGGATGAGTACATAAAAGACAAAAGAATTGCAATTTAACAGAGATCTATAATGAAACTGGATGAGTACATAAAAGACCAAAAGAATTGCAATTAACAGAGATCTATAATGAAACTGGATGAGTACATAAAAGACCAAAAGAATTGCAGAGATCTATAATGAAACTGGATGAGTACATAAAAGACCAAAAGAATTGCAATCAACAGAGATCTATAATGAAACTGGATGAGTACATAAAAGACCAAAAGAATTGCAATTAACAGAGATCTATAATGAAACTGGATGAGTACATAAAAGACCAAAAAATTGCAATTTAACAGAGATCTATAATGAAACTGGATGAGTACATAAAAGACCAAAAGAATTGCAATTTAACAGAGATCTATAATGAAACTGGATGAGTACATAAAAGACCAAAAGAATTGCAATCAACAGAGATCTATAATGAAACTGGATGAGTACATAAAAGACCAAAAGAATTGCAATCAACAGAGATCTATAATGAAACTGGATGAGTACATAAAAGACCAAAAGAATTGCAATTTAACAGAGATCTATAATGAAACTGGATGAGTACATAAAAGACCAAAAGAATTGCAATTTAACAGAGATCTATAATGAAACTGGATGAGTACATAAAAGACCAAAAGAATTGCAATCAAACAGAGATCTATAATGAAACTGGATGAGTACATAAAAGACCAAAAGAATTGCAATTTAACAGAGATCTATAATGAAACTGGATGAGTACATAAAAGCTTGAAATATTTGTCAAGAGAAGATGGCAATAATGGATGGAAACGTGACTGAATTGATAGATTTATTTCAGAAAAACATTCCTATTTGTTTTTTGATTTTTTGTACTTTTGTTTTTCATTATCAAGTTGTGCTGATAGCACAGATCTCCATGACTATCAGTCATCACTCCTGGAAAGTCCCCTACACAGCATCCAGTATCCATGCAGAGCGACTGGCCAACCCACACTGGTTTGTCCATATCCAGGTGCCCACAGGAGAACATCACTTATGATCTCATCCCTGCTTCTCCAGCAGTGCCCAGCATGTCTTTTTCATCTTACTTAAATGGTTTGTGTAATAGGAGGCAAGTGGCCATACAGTTTGTTTTTTGTGGGGTACTGCTTCCAGGATTTTTTTCAAAACAGCAGACAGCATCCTTGTACAGTTACTATCTACCCTTTTCTCTAAGCATTTCATTAGAGTCCAAATGGTGCAGCTATACAGTAGCACTGACATAGCAGCTTGGAAGAATTTTCACTTTATCTTAGAAGAGAGATTAGATTTCCATATGATTGATAATCTGTCTATAGCAGTCCATGCCTTTCTTATGCATATATTGACATCACTTATTTCTATGTATTCTTGTTTTTAATGCACTTTATCGAAGACAAAATCAAAATTCTCTTCTTTTCACAGATACATTGAGAAAATTGTAGTTGTTCATCATTTTTGTCACCTACTTTATTTATTGTAATCGATCCTATAGTAATTTATCTAGCTCTACAGAAATAATTCCTCAGATGCTCATAGGTGTTCAAGAAGAGAATGATGTTATCGTTGTTATCCTACTCGGTATCACTGAGATTATAACTGAGAAGGCACTTGCAGACCTACATCATTAGATGATTGATCATTCAGTTGAAGAGTTTAGGTGCTTCTATGCATCCCTGTCGAACTCCACTCGTTGGTTGGTTGGTAATTAATGGCATATCAAACCTTGAACATTATTTAATTTTAAATCTTGTTTTTTTTTTATATCTCTATATATAATGGAGATTTGGTGTCTGTAACATGGATGCAAGGTCTACTGTATTGAAAAGAGCTTTAATATTGATAAAGCCTTCTAGATGTGTCTTGATTTTTTAATTATCCTGCAAATTCTTAGTATGATGAAGATAACTATGAAATTCATACAAGAATCCTTCACTTTCATAAATAGATAGATTAGTATCATCATGGATTATTGTTACATTCAACTTAACGAGTTCAAAGATTGTCTACATCACATTAACAATTAAATAAATGATAATGTTTCCCTCTTTATGCATGAATTATCAAATAATTTTCAAGTGTCTTTTATGTTATTAGTATGCATTTATAGAAAATTTATGTGCAAAACTTTTAATTTTATTTTGCAGAACTTATAAATTTATGAGTGCATTTTTATATGCAAATCATTTTTTGCTGAACTAAAATTTTATTTCATTTAATAAGATTGTTTTTTATTTAAAAAAAAACAAAAAACAAGCATTTTTGAATTTTATATGGAGAAATATTACAGTTTATTTGTTTCAGAAAATGTAAAATGGGGTGTGGGGATAAAAAAAATCATCAAACATCAAAATCGTGAACACAAAAAGGGAACCTCTGGCCTTGAAAAATCTCTTACTAATTGGATTTATTCTACTGGAAATTATTTTTACTAGCAGGACCAGTGGATATACCACAGTATGATAATTTGATTATTATGTTTGATATGTTTACTGAAGAGCTATTGCTAAATAGTTCAATATGTAAAAAGTATAATAATCTTAATTTAACTCTTTTCTTTCTTTCCCTCTTTTCATTATGGTTGATTAAAGCATATTAGCATCATTGCTTCTGTGTACTCACCCTCTCTCTATTTTCTCCCTACCCTCTTTCTTTCTTATTATATTTTTTCTGTGTAGCATGTCCTTTTTCTTCACTTTCTGTCATTATAATAAAAACAGAAAGGTCAATTATTTAGTTTAGATTACAGCACTCATAAGAAATAAAATTTTGGTGAATAAGCAACACCAGATAATCAGGATTTACATTTTTGCATTTCATCTTGGAGGATTTGGACGGTCAGATTTTTTACCAGAGGGTGCAAGATGATAACAGTTACAAGATTATGAAACATGAGTATTAATATATAAATAACATCTCAAATATGTTAATTGAATTTTACTCAAATGAAAATGCAATAAAATTTTCAAGAAACTGTTTTCAGGATTTTTAAAAATTTTGATTCCAAAAACAATACATTTGCTGTACAATCTAGTTTGATTGTGCAGTTTAAACAATTTTATGAACAGCATTTTATTATTTTGGAAAACGTGCATGGTATTCAGTTATATAAAATTTACGTTTCTACAAAATAGTAAGTAACTTTCTTCATTTCTTTTTGTCATAGATACAATTCTTATTGTCAATACGAGATGTGTTCAAAAAGTATAGAAACTGAAGTTGTATTTAGAATGAAATATTAATTTTCTTCAAAATAGTCATCTTGGCATTCAATAACCTAATTCCATTGAGTTTCCCCATTGGAAAACTCATATTTTTATATGGTATTAATCCACACCATAATATTTCTTTTAATATCCTCAAATCTTTCACTTAAGATGATTTTTCAGTCTAGGAAATGAGTAAGTATACAGGTTTCTGTACTTGCACAATCCTGTGTTTTGCCAAAACCTTCTAATTGGAAAGTATTTACAATTGGTACTGACTTGTCTAGTGAACTCAATGGTTATCAACCAGGGTCCATATGGACCTCTGGAGACCATATAACATTCTTTTTTGGTCCAGGCAAGCAAAAGATATCTAATTATAAAAATACAATAGGATTTTTAGCTATCAAATAGCTAAGGGGGTTCCACCAGAGTAAAAAAACGAATCAAAGGGATTCATAGGTAAAAAAAAGAAAAAGAAAAAAGGTTGATAATCAGTGGTCTTGACCAGTGGTTCCCAAACTTTATACAGTCTGGGCGCTCTTACAGTACTATAGATACTTAATAGTGCACTGTATACAAAATAGGACTAATATGTTATTAAGTTAACTGTTAAATATATAAAAAAATAACACATTTAAAAAAAGCAAACTTAACATACCTCTATGCAGTTTATTCATTCCTCTGTTAATGAGAAACATGAGCTTGATGAGACCTTGCGATTTCTTCAATGTTTGGTCTTATGTTTGAGAGACAAACTCATTTCCTCATCAATGCATTGAAGAGTTCCTCTCTTTTTACACTTAATTGTTGTGAGGGTCAAAAATCCCAGTTCACATAAATATGAGGTGGAAAATTGCAATAAAATGGCCAGCACATTTTTACATATCGACACATGTTGTTTTTTGATAGAAATCCAAAAAGCTTCAAGAGACTTTATAAAAGCTTTGTATTTAATCATTAATCCACAATCAGTGGACACGGCTGCCAGTTCTTCTTTTTCTGTTAGCGTTAAACTAGAATCTATTGCAGTTTCTACAAAAAGTTTTCTAATTCAGTCATATTGCGCAGTGTTAATTGATGGAAAATAATAACTCAAATTAACTTAGTATACATTTGCTTTTCATACCTGGATAGATTTTTCAGGAATACTATGGGGCGCACCTGAAAAAGCTCTGGGCGCACCAGTGCACCCAGGCGCACTGTTTGAGAACCACTGGTCTAGACAATCTTAATGGCAGTCTAGATGTTCAGATAACCTAAATAAATAAGGGGAATTTTTTTGTAGAAAGCAAAATGAATTTTCTTTTTCCATAAATGTCAACTCTGTGTTGTTTGGAATTGGTTTATAGAAATTTCAATCTCTCAAAAATGTTTGTTCTGAGACTATTCAAAATGGCAGCAAATTAAACAGAGTGCTCCAGTCTTGAACAGAGATCTGTCATCAAATTATGTAGTTGATAAGTGCAAACCATGTGAAATATATAGAAGCATGTGTGATGTGTACAAAGAGGCATGTTTTAATCAAAAAAATATTTACACATGGACTGAACATGTGTTTTCCACTCTGAACCGGAGTCAAAAAGATGGTCCATGGAGTGGAAACACACTGAATCTCCAGCAGCCACTAAAGAAGATCATGCTGACAGTGTTCTGAAACATGAAAGGACTCGTCACTATTGATTTCCTTGAAAAGGGTGCAACTGTAAATAATCTTTCCTATTACCAACTACTTAAGCAAAATTCACTTTATTTATTGAATGACTCGCCTATAAGTTGGCCAGATATGCACATTAAATGACTCATTGTGGTTGACATGCAATAAAACAAATAAAACCATAAGCCATTTATGGACCAAATACATCTGTTTAAGATAATGTTTAAAATGATTCTGAACTTTTAATGAACTACATTAACAACATTGGCTCTTAAAATATTAAAATTGAATCTAAGTATGAAGTGTTTTCCTGTTTAAAATGATTGTGAAGATACATTTTTGTACTGTTATATAATTGGAGACCATAATTGTTAAACTGACTTCAGCATAAAATGACCCAACAAAGATTGACATGCCATAAAAGCAATTATTGGTCACATATGCAAATGTTTTCATTTAAATTTTAAAACTAAAACAAAGTTTCAGTCTGCATACTTTCTGACCACAACTTGTATTTACTAACTTACTAGTTGATACAAGACAATAATGGTTGTTGATATTTAGAAATATACAAAGAACTGCAGCAAGTTATCACTTGACAACAGCTAACAGCAACCTGAGTCATCAAAATCTTTTTATACTTTATTAGAATTTTTAGTAGAATTGTTTTACAGGGTGGAACAGAAGTAACAGGTCAGTCACTAACAATATATTGCTTTGGATTCTTTGTTTTAATGGCATATCAACCTTCATGGGTCATTTACTACTTAAGCCATCCTTGTAGATGAACAGTAGTGGTACTTTTTAACTGATTACTGGGGGATGAATCCATTCATACCATTCCCAAGGGTTTCTTTGGGTGCATTTGTGCATTCTGTCTTTCTGCCCTAAAATTCACTAAGCGATGCCTGCTCAAAATCTGACCCTTGCTAGTTTTGAACTCCTTAACTGTTTGAAGGTGTTTTCCTCAAAAGTTAATGTCATACCCTATGTAGCATGTTCATTCAAGTTATCATATGCAAAAAAATAAAAAATAAAAAAAAGACAAAAGTAAATGCAAGGATTATTTGGATCAATACAAGCTAATTTGGAACAGGAGATTTTATTAGACATATTTCTTGTTGTTGTTGTAGTAGTAGTAGTAGTGTTATCAATGAATGAGAATATATGAGCAGTAGTAGTAGCAGGGATATGCATATAGATACAGGAATGAAGAGTAAGTAAAAAGGAGATTTAAACTAGAGAGAGAGAGAGAGAGAGAGAGAGAGAGAGAGAGTGGATATGTTGGATAGAAGAAATGCTGAAAGAGATATTGGATTGCAACCAACAAGTGTATGGGGTCTTTATAAAATGGGGAAGAAGAAAGTCTTGTCAGAGGAAAGCTTCATGATGAGGGCAAAGAGATCAAGTATGACAAATATTTCTTATTATTACTCACGAAGAAGAAAAATGAAGAAGAAGGAAGAAGAATGACTAACATGGTGTATGAAATGCTAAGTGGGACCCAGGCCAGAGAACATCGGAGTAAGAAACGGAGACCTAAGCCAAAATCCAGTTCCATCAAAGACAGCAGACAAATATATTACCAACGGTTTGTATATAGATAGTTTGGGCTAATAAAGTTATCAGTTCTGGAGTCAGTTATCTACTTATATAGAAAACGATTGCTTTTATGGCATGTCAACTCTTGTTGGGTCATTTTATGCTGATGTCAGTTTAACAATTATAGCCCCCAATTATATACAGTACAAAAATGTATGTTCACAATCATTTTAAACAGAGTAATGCTTTATACTTAGTTTCAATATCAATATTTTAAGAGTCAATGTATTAATGTAGTTCAGAATCATTTCAAACATTACCTTAAACAGATCTATTTGACCCTTAAATGGGTTATAGTTTGTTTTGGTTTATGGCACACAAACGACAGTGGGTCATTTAATGCCAACAGAAATTGATATAGAATAATCCTTCTTTATAGAAAGATTTGGTTTTGTTAGCATTCTTTATAGAGGAACATTTTGTAGAAAGAATCTGCTTTTGTTATCATATTTTTGTAGAACAGTTTGTAAAATGCCGGTGGAGTATTTATAGTTTTTAACTTTACAATAATCATTTGTTTGCACAGTTATAGGGTATTCCTATGTAATACAAATAATTTGCATACATTTACATGGTTTCAAGTATTCCCTTCCCATATTCCTAACTTTTAAACAGATCAATTTGATGTGTAGATTGGACCTTAACATATCCTTGCACTTCAGGTCAGAGTGGATGTAATGACAACCCTTATATGGTTACAAGAGGTTTTAGGTTTTTAGGTTTAAAGGTGGCAGAGGGGTTATACTTGGTGTGTGTTCCTAGGTTTTGCTTTTAACCCCATCTTATTTGGTAGTCACGCTGAAAGGAAGGAATTCAAGAAATGAAAAAGGAAGAGACAAAGTCAAAAGGTGGTTTTATGAATCAGGCTTTATTCACAGGTCATAGCCACCTCATGGCAAGGGAATTTTTCCTTGGCCAGTAGTAGTTGTCTTATCCCAGATAAGGCCTAAACTCGAATGGCGAAGAGATTCTCTTGGAGGTCAGAAGTGGGTCCTTTTTCTTGCAGATGTGCGGAGGGTTCTTCCGGTGAAGGCTCATGAGAGTTTAAAAAAAAATTTATTTTAATCTTCACATACTCCTCAGAGCGCCAGGACTGTAGCTTCACAACCAAATGCAGTTTAGTGACAGATTGAGGAACTCATTGATTTGAATACTAACCTATACTAATTATATTATTATCATCATCAACATAGTTGCTATCATAAATGATAGGATAATTTACATGAGAACTAGAATTTAATCTTTTTCTTTCTCGCTAGCCCTGTTGGTAGGGTTTAGAATATGCCAATTGCATCTCCCGCAAAAAGGATGTCCTAGATGCTTTGGGTGGTGTGGGTGTAGAGTCACACCTTCATTGCCATTACTTCCAGGTTCACACTGACTAGGTTCAATCAATGGATCAAATAGATATGTTTAGAATAATTTTAAATTGATTTTGAACTTTGTTAAAAATTGTGAACCTTATTAACACATTGTCTCTTAAAACACTGATTTCAACTAAGTATAAAGCCTTTACCTGTTTAAAATGATTATTGTTGTAGAGTAGCTAGCACCTCTTCAGCACTCTACCAGCCTTAAATAGTCTATGATTAAGGACTTCAATAGTTGATTAATAAGCTGATTAATATTTGGGCTGATCTTACTTCATTTGGCTATACCACATTTGACCCTCCTCTATTTCTTGTAAGTTATCTTGTTTATTGTTTTGTGTTTTGTATGTATCTGTTAGCACCATATACTGGTGCTGAATAAATATATCAAGCACTCAATTTCTTCTGTGTATCATTTTCCCTTGATGATACAACAATTATGAACTTTAATACACTAGCTTTTGAAACATTGATATTGCAATGTATGAAGTGTTTATCTGTTTAAAATGATTGTGAACATTGTTAAATAGATTGGCTCTAAAAACATTGATATTACCATTAAATATGACCTATCATAGAAAATAACCATACCTTATAATTTGGTGGGAAATATATGAAAAATATATAAACAATTCATCAAAAAATAATTTAAAACAATAACAATTTACATTATATGTAACAGATATCAATTTTTTTCTTTTTTTTAACACATAAACTTGGAATTGTTCTTTATATTAAACATAAAACAGTAAAAAGATAATTTTCCATTTTTTTAATTTACATCTAAAATTTTTTTTTTAAAGTAGCGCACTTTTTTTGTCTGTTTTAGTACATCCCTAATTATTACTAATAAAAATGATTTTGGCATTAAATAAACCAGCAGAAGTTGATATGCTGTAAAACCAATCAAACCAAAAAAGGACTATTTAGTCTAATTCACATTCTATTCATAGACAAAATGAAGTCGAAATATCTGGAAATTCTTTTTTCTCAAAATGTCTTTCTTCTCAATAGATAGAACACAAAAAACAAACACACACACACACACACACATTTTTCCACGCCAAGCTTTTCATACAGACCTCTTAACAATTTCCCAATTTTTAATATTAGACACTGTCCAATAATTAAATCCATTAAGTCTAAGTATTTATTATATTATAAAACCAGAAACTATTTATGTCCACATTTTCTAAATGATTGTCCAATTATTTAGAAAGAGCTTGGCTACATATTTTAATGAAATCTACGAGGTTAAGAAATATCATTTTTCATTTCTTAGTTGAGAAGAAAATAAACAGTCTTTTTCTGTCAAAATATTTCAGTTTTATGACAACTGAACAGACAAGGAAGAAATACACGGATTTCAAGAAAATTTGGCATAGGTTCAATTTCAGATAAGTTGTATATAAGCACATCATTTCCATTTATAATTATAGGTCGGTCAATTATAGAGTTAGTCTAAGAAGTACAAATACTTGTAGTCTATGGTGTCTGGGTAAATATTAGCTGCCTAGCAGATATATTAATTTCATATATAAAACCATAGAAATATATTAGTCATTTTTGGGAGGAATTTTATATGGCTATACAGTAATTAATAAATTAAATAAAAAATCAACTTTGTGCCATATATATTATGTATTCAGAGGATGATTTTATTATAGTTTGAAGTATTTGCCAATGTTAAACTCTTCATTTTTTAAAATATTAAACCATCATCAGAGCATTGTCAATATGTGATGTATGTCATGAATTATATTCTTCTCATTATACTAAGCAAGTCTTCTCATCTCATTGAAATTTCATTCATATGATAACTGTCATATTAACATACAAATTGGTAGATTTTGGTCCATTGATTATAAGTATAGGAAAATAAGTAACATCTTTTAAAATATACTTTAAGACAGGTAAAAATTCGACTAAAATGAAAAAAAAAAAATAAAAGGCAGCTGCATAGTGCAATTATTGTAAATTGGGTGAAAATTGTTTTGCACTGAATGATACTTCAAAAGTTGGAGGAGGTCAGTTGAGATTTACAGCAACTGAATTACAACATTACTTAAGATGAATCAATGTTATCAATGGGGCATAAAGACTCAATATAACCAAATAAAGATTTGAAAGTAATTTGCACCAGTTTGGTGTTATATTAGTAATTCTCTTTAAATTTGCTATGTTAAGTCTAACAAAAACAACAACAACAAAAATGATTGGAGTGTATTTTAATGTTACTTACTTTTTCTTTTCTAAATTTATGAGATGAGGAGTTATTTACATTATTTATGCAATATGGCCAATTTAGCTCAGTCAATAGAGCACCTGCCTCAGAATTTCATGGGTTTCATACTGGTCCCCGCCAACTCAGTACCTTAGTAGCACAGATTGGGTAATCTGATCTGTGCAATAAAGTGGGGAGCTGATGGTAGGTTTGGTACTCCACCCCAGAAAAAAACAATCTCTTTTGTCGCCCACTAATGAAAAGGGGATAGACTCCCTTGCTGTCTGGCTGATACTGACAAAAGGCCACTCCTCTAACTTTACTTACTTTTTTAAATGCAATATCGAGTTTTGGTCATTATATTCACAAAGTTTCAGGTGTTATATCTTCGGATCAACTTCAGGTGTGCTTTGTCATAGTAACCTTCAAGGAATTTCAAGCTGAACCCTTTGTTCAACTTATCAAGTTAAACTGTTCTCATGCCTTGGAATATCTGATATCAGTTAATTTACCTTCTTAGTTATATGAATAATTATCCTAATTTTTAATAAAAGTGACTAATTCATTTTTTTAAATAATAACCATCTTACAACCTGATGTATTTACCCAACCACTCCACTAAGAGTTGGATGCCACACAAGTTCAAGTGGAGTTTAACACATTTGAATTCAGAGTTGTTCATCTCCTAGACAGGTTGCCATTCCAAGGTTAAAGAGCCTAGTCTACTTTACTATTTACCCATAGCTGGGGGGAGAATAGTTGGATGCTTACTGTTTTGTTGTAGCTAAGCACTTGTCAATATGCAAGCCAGCTTCGAGTGACACTCTCTTGACAACCATCTTATCTTGTCTACACAAAACGGCACGTAATTGGTGGATATCACTACCTTTCCTAAGGTTATTAGCATAGCACTACGTGAAATGCAAACAAACTCATCCAGGATTTGAACTTGGGTTATCGTGTCCATTTTTTATGATGATAACCATTACACCATGTGTGCCATCTTACAACCCTTATATAGTATGGGTATCTGTATCTCTGTATCTTTGACAGCATTCACCTTGGGTTGGTTGTCCTGTCATCGAACACAAAGGATGCAGTGAAGGTAATCATCAACCAAGTTTCATAACTGTACAGAAGGATGATGTAAACAAGAACTTTGTAGATACACATTTTTTTTTGTATGGGGGAAGTACTGCTAGTTTGACTACTTTAAATATGAATAATTACCCTGTTTCTCTACAATTTTCTTATTTACACACAAATCAACAAGATGGCTAGCCTATAACACTAGACATCAACAAATATTCTCATTGTAAACCACAATATGACAACCAGGGACAATAAATCACATAACAATGACCAGTTCACAGCCATGTGCCATGTTAGAGTCAGGCATCATTAAATACATTAAATAGGGACAGAAGTTAATTCAACTCTCCAATGCTCATACATTTATGCTCTTTGAACACAGACACACACACACAAACCAATTCTGTCTTATTGATAATAGCCATTCAACAATCACTACGCTCTCTGAAAATTGGTGCATAATATCAGGAATATCCAACACCCTGTCGGCAGGGCTTTGAATATACTGAATACGCTGAAGGGTAAGACACCCACTCCCAGGGGTGTGCTGGGTATGACACTAAACTGCATTTGATTGTGAGCTTTTAGTTCTGGAGGGTGTGTAGTACCCAATCACTCCCATTACTCTAAAGTTCACTCTGACCCAGGGTGTTAATAACTGTTAGGATTCTGTCTATGGGTCAAATAGATCTGTTTAAAAATTATTCATATTTGATAAGACCATGATAACAGAGTGAGTAATAGGCTTTACCATGACATACTGCCAAGGAATTTCAGTGTGGTTCCGTCTATATATCAAAAAGATCTGTTTGAAAATTATTTGTCTTTAATAGGAATACTTAATGTTATATAACTGTAAATTATTTGCACTGAGAATAATTACTTGAAGCTAAATTATTAATTAATTGAAATCAAACAAATAAACTATTATTGAAAATAAATAATTACTTGAAACCATATAATTATTAGTATTAAATTGGAATATTTGAAATCTTATGAGTGTGTGCAAATCATTTATATTAGATAAGAATAATTAATATCATATAATCGTGTGCATCAAATTTTTAAGAAACAACTACACAAAATATAACTATGTACAATGAATGCAATTCCCTAACCTTTAGGCATAGAATAACCCTAGACCATTTGCCCAACTATCTTATTGCTTGGTTGGAGAAGAAAATTCATGGATTCATGCCTTTCTCTAAAAACATTTTCGGAAAGGGAATACAATGTCCAGGATGGAACTTTTATCACTACTTTGAGCAACAATAAGCACAAGGATAAAATAGAAATTGTCAGGACTATGGCTCTCCACAGCTTCCTTTATCAGGAAACTGAAACTACCATGACTTTTAATTTGCATAGTTAGCAAGATAAACTTGCAAACCATTGGTAGTGAGTTCAATTTTCACAAGGTGCACCCTTGTCTTGTGCCAAACTAAATTTATGAAATTACTACCATAACTGTTCTTGGGAGAAATAGTGGAATAGTTTCTTGTTGTTCTCTTCATGATTTGAATTTGAGATTTTTCCTTCTTCTAGAGTGGTTGCCCACCATGAAGACAAGCAAACAATTTTTCCTGCTATCTTACTCATAGATGCAGGGAGAAGTGGTTTTATGTCTTTCCCAGGATCATTTGTGTAAATCGACCCAAGTGAAATTTGAACTTAATTTTAACCAATTTTGTTTGTTACTCTGATAACCATTACACCACCTTGTAACTCCATCATAGGAAAACATTTGAGAATCTAGAATTTCTTAAGTTACAATAAAAAATAATTCTACAAATTCTGTATCATTATTCAGACTAGTTTTGTCATCTTGCTTCGGATAATTGCTATGGTAACATATTTTAAATATATCAAAACATATCTTGATCCCACATGGAACAACAGACATGGTGGTAACAAACGACCATTCTGGTTTATTTCAATATTTTACAGTTCTGTCCTGGACTAAAAATCTCAAAAGGAAGAAAAAATAGAAAACATGAAACTATTTGCAATGAAACAAAACTAATGTGAAATTTAAATTGTTTTTAATTTTGATACTGCTCTATTGGCCAGAGTAAAATGCATTTAAAAAAATTCTTCTGATCTGTGTGTGTATTATATATATATATATATATATATATATATATATATATATATATATATGCACTTGTGATGTAATGGTTATCATCATAGGAAATGGACTCAGCAACGTTAGTTCAAATCCTGGATGAAGCTGTTTGCATTTCACATAGCAGTAATACTCTTGGGAAAAGTATGCATCCAACTATTCTCCCTCCAGTTATGGGTAAATAGTTGGGCATACTGTGCTCTTTAACCTTGGTTAGGCAACCAGTTTAGGAGAAGGAAAACCTGTTAAACCGCTTAAGAAATTGATCTTGTGTCATATCCTATTCATGCAGAGGGGTTATATATATATATATATATATATATATATATATATATGAAAAAAAGTGGAAGTGAATTCGACAGTATGTAATATTATGAAAAATTGAAAAAACGTTTATAAACGAATAATGTTTATTTCGCCTATGCGCCTATGTTTCGATCTGTTTTGATAGATCTTCATCGGGGCTTTCATTAGTTTGAGGAAAAAAAAATTATTATTGAAGATAAGAAGTCTGCGTCCCCCTGTTCTTTTATGGTTGATATTGAAATGTGTGAGGAAAAAAAAAATCTATTTAAAATTGTTGACGAATTGCTATGAATGTTGCTTTCGTCAACGATTTTAAATAGATTTTTCTCTCTCACATTTCAAGATCGACCATAAAGGAACGGAGGCTCACAAACTTCTTATCTTCAATAATAATTTATTTTTCCTCAAATTAACGAAAGCCCTGATGAAGATCTATCAAAATAGACCGAAACACTGCAGCGTAGGCAAAATAAACATTATTCATTTATAAACTTGTGTTTTTTCAATTTTTCATAATATTACATATATATATATATATATATATTATTGAGATCTTGTACACTGACTTTGCACAGAAATTTCACAGATATTTCATTTTCAGTGTATTGACATTTCATCTAATCAGCTAATTTTACTTTAATAGAATTAACCCTTCATTACTAGAATGTTGTGTATACAACAAAGAATTATAAAAATAAAAAAAAACTGCATCTTGATCTGACATTCCAACAATAATAGAATTACAACAAAGTTTGGTGATATTGTAAGTTACTGCTAGGTCTGTCTGAGTGAGTGGTAATGATACTTTGGCCCCCAAAATCATGCCTGTTCCTAGAGTCATCATTTGAGGAAGGCTTTGTTCACTCACACTGAGCATTGATAAGGAATGATATTGTGAATAATTTTGATGATTGAGACTGTTGTCCTCATCTTTATTGTGGTATGTATAAACACAATGATTCAGCCACTGTATCCTCCAGCCTTCTTCTGAGGTGTTCCCTGTCTATCTGACTATAGCAATGACCCAACCTGGGAAATCATTTTTAGTAGTTTGACTGTTAATCAAACAGACATCAAAGAACTTTTGAAGATCTTATTAAAAAAAATGATGACATTATTTTTGCAGTTCTTCGATGCCTGTTTGATCAACAGTCAAACTATTAAGAATAATTTCCCTGGTTGGGTCATTACTATGCTCAGAAGGCCAGAGGTTACAGCAGCCAAAACGTTGTGTTTATACATACCACAATAAAGGTGAGGACAACAGTCTGAAATATCAAAATTATTCACATCAAAAATACAGATGGATGAGATTATTTGGTTTATTCTGACTATTGTCCTCATCTTTATTGTTATCTACACAAAGTTTTGACCGATGTGCCCTCCGACCTTTTTCAAGTATTTCTTATCAGACTCAGGAACCTTCTCTTCAAACTCAGGAAGCTTCTTGTCATATTCGGGAGCCTTCATGGAACTTTGAACTGAACCCTTTTTTCAATCTACGGGGATAGACTGTTGTTATTCCAGTAACCATGACCGGGTACAAGTATTAAGCAGTGTTAATTATTCTATGTTATTGTCACCCTTGGTCACAATTGAACCTGCATCCCAGAGATGACTGCCACTTATAACTGTATTAACTTAACAACTATATCCATTGTGCCATATGTCCAATTCAGAGTGAATTTTGGAACTTATAAACCTAATGTCCTATTTTACCAAGAATTTTTACCTTTATACTTACCTGAAGAAGGCCGGAGGGCACATCGGCCAAAACATTGTGTAAATAACAATAACGATGAGGACAATAGTCCAAATAATACAAATTATCAAGCCTCATCTCAGAAATTCAGAGAGAATGGATGAGATTATGTTGAAAAGTAAATATTTGTAGTGAAAATAAATGCTTTCTTTTCTTGTGTGTTGATTCAAAATATTCAGAATTTTGACAGTTGATAGAATACCAGAATAGTTGGACTGGGCATTGCATTACTTAACAATAATCTTTCTATCTCTTTTTTACACCATCAACTGCCCTTTCCATATAATACCTTGAAGGGTTATTGGTTGTCTAGCATCCTTAATACAATGGTCAAATGCATCTAGGCTGGTAATATTTAAATTCTGCAGTTCAAATGGCAGATTCAGTCATGTCATGTAATACAGAGAAAGATTTGAAAACTGATTATTTTTTCTTCCTTTTGGGATTTTTAGTCTAGGACAGAATTGTAAAATATTGAAATAAACCTGAGTGGTTGTTAGTGACCAACATGTCTGTTGTTCCATGTGGGATCAAGATGTTGCTTGATCGATTTGAAAAATGTTATGATAATCATCATCAAGTCATGCCAACAGCACAGATCTCCATGACTACCTCACCACCTGTCTTTATCAGCCGTGATTGTCCTCTGCACAGCATTCAGTATCTGTAAAAAGCTGATCAATGTAGTTTCTTGCTGGTCAATCCATACTGGTCTGTCCATGTGTAGGTGCCTAAAGGATAATGTCACTTATGGGCTTGTCTTTGCTTCTTCAGCATGTTTTGTTCATCTTACCTTGATTGTGTGATAGGAGATAAGTGGCCCCACAGTTGCTCTTTTGTGGGGTGCTGATTCCAGGATTTGTTCAAGCCCACATACAGAATCCTCATACAGTTCCCACCCCACTTTTTAATAATAATAATGACTGTAAACCATATACTCTGCGAATGTAGCAAACTAGCACAACAAGAATACAAAACTAGACACGACTGGGTTGGGAAGGTGATCCACTGGGAGTTATGCAAAAAATTAAATTTTGACCATACAACAAAATGGTATATGCATAAACCAGAATCTGTTCTTGAGAACGAAATGCATAAAATTCTCAGGGACCTTGAAATAAAAACGGATCACCTTATCCCAGCAAGAAGACCAGACCTAGTGTTGATAAACAAAAAAGAAAGAACTTGTCAACTGGTGGATTTTGCAGTGCCAGCAGATCACAGGGTGAAGCTAAAGGAAAATGAAAAAATGGACAAATATCTGGATCTTGCCAGAGTACTGAAAAAGTTATGGAACATGAAAGTGAAAGTGATACCAATTGTAGTTGGTGCACTTGGAACAGTCCCAAAAGGATTGGAAAAGGGTTTGGAAATCAGAGGAAGGATTGAAACCATTCAGAACACTGCACTGCTGCAATCTGCCAGAATACTCAGAAGAGTCCTGGAGACCTGAGGAGACTTGCTGTCACTCAGACTCCAGTGAAAGACCATCAGCTAATGCTGATGTGAAAACTCAAAAGGAGTAAATAATAATAACTAGCGATACCCATGGAAATTCTACTTCTTTGCAGGGGAAGTCCCTATAGTGTAGTGGATAACATACTGGACTGCAACATATTAGTGAGTGAGTTTGAACCCCAGTTGTGCTATTACATTCACTTTTGAACTAACCCCCTTATCCCCCCCTTATCTATGGGTTTAATAATACCACTACTGTTCTTCTAGAAGGATGGCTTTGGCATAAAATAACCAAGATATAATTAAATGAGCTCAGATTGAACAGTTTATTTTAATCTGTTAATAAATAAGTAGTGGACATTTTATTAAAATTTAATAATCTATTGACTTTTGAAAGATTTTTTTTATTAATGAAATATCACATCTTTTTGCATAGAAAAAATAAAATTCCAAAATAAGTTTTAAAATAGATATTCTTCATTTCTTTCTTTACTCATTTCTCTCTCTCTCTCTCTCCACTCCCCATTTCTTTCTCTATTTTTGCTTCTTTTCTTTCTCCTCTTTTAAGAGTATTTATGGTTTTCGAGGGAGCTCTTATTTCTCTGTAGTTGTAGGCAAATTGTCGGACAAAGAAGGAACAAACACGAAAGTAAATGCAGACACTTGTATTGACAAAAATTACATAAGATTGTTGCAAATTTTAATGGTATTTGCTACAAAACTTATCTGAGTTAGTGATTTACTTGGAGTAATGGTGATAACAGGGTATTCTTTTCGTCGGTAGGAAATGTTGATAAGACGCTTCGTCTCGGTAATTTCTCGTCCTTCAGTAAGTGTGCTATTGTACCTGCCTTTATGCAGTATGCAGATACAATGCCTTAGAAGTGAGCTGGTTGTAGAATTCTGTGATAAGTGGGCCCTGTTTTGGGCCTGGTAATGAGAGCTTGGTGTTTTTTTACGTCTCTCCTCCAATACAGCTATGCGATAAGTAAGCCCTGGTTTTGGGCTAAGTGATGAATGAAGTGTAGGGACTGCTGTTTACGCGACTACCCTCAGTGGGGCTCTGTGATAAGTAGGCCCTGTTTGGGCTAAGTGATGAGGGCGTTTGTTTTTACGTCTCTCATCTAGTAACTGCTTTTCGATAAGTAAGCCCTGTTTTTGGGCTAAGTGATAAGAGCGTTTATTTTTACATCTTTCGTTGGTAACGGTTCCCTGATAAGTAGGCCCTGTTTTTGGGCTAAGTGAGAGAACGTTAGTTTTTACGTCTCTCCTCCAGTAACTGCTTTCGATAAGTAAAGTTTTTGGTATTGGCGCCAACATACGATGATGGCAATTCGCCCCTTAGCGGCAGTGGGAGATAATTGGTTATGGAATTTCCTATACTTTCTGCCTTCTATTGAAGTAGACAATATTTGAATGAAACAAAAATAAAATTGCTATACAAATTGGCAGAATTTTCCTAATAACCCTTTCAGTGAAATCTAGATAGTAAACTTCTGTAGGTTTTTTCAGTTCTCTCTCTCTCTCTCTCTCTCTCTCTCTCTCTCTCTCTATATATATATATATATATATATATATATATATATATATATAATTCTCTCTCTTTGAAGAAGCCATTTTTCACTTTTAAGATAAACAAAATGACTTCCTAATCCATTTGTCTTTGTGTAATTTATAAAAATCTGTCTGATCAAAATAGGAAACAGATTTTTACAAAAATTATCAAAAAGCTAGAATTGATTTTAACAATGAAAAGTTGTGGATATAAAAAGACAATATATCCATAATTAATCTATTTTCTTAAGCAAAAACCTTTTTTTTTCTTTTTTCAAGTAAAATAAAAACTTTTCAAGAAGCTCTTATAAAATTCTTACCTTCTCGTTTATTATTTCTCAGTACTCTCACTTTCTGAATAACGGCCAATTCCAAACCATCAGAAGCTAGAAAGAACAGAAACAAAGAAATCTTTCAAGAAATGACAAAATTTTTCTAAAATCATAATAAAACAAAAAGAAAGTACATAGATTAAATAGATATTGTGATTAAGTTCTTCCAAAACTGTCCAAAATTTTAGAATTGATTTCAATGCAAATTATTTCAACTGTAAAAGAAGAATAAAGAAAAAAATCATTTTTAAAATGCAATGTTTCATAATTGATACATATACAGGATGTTCATAAAGTCTTGCAGAAGTTTTGAAATATAAAATCAAATAACTTACATTGTACAAAAGATGGAATCATTTTATAAAAACAAATAAAAGATAAGCTCTTGTAGTTTTAATTTGTTATGTATGTTTTGATTAATGCATTTCAACAAGACCGCCATCTTTGTTGTTATATTCTAAATCTGTAGCATGACTTTATAGACACCTTGGGTGAATAAAAAAATTTTAAAAATTGTTTTCAATTTGAAAGAGTTTTATTTCTTGGAAAAAGTGAACTCTATAAAATTCCTTTTCTTTTTTTTATGCTTAACAAAATGTCTACCATTAATTGTTGATTAAGTGTGATTTACAGTCAAATTACAAATCAAAGAGATCATTACTGATAAATCAAAGTTAAGCAATTCTACAGAGCTAAATCTATTATGCTGATGTAAGCATTATTTAAAAAAAAAAAAAAAAAAAACAAAACAAAATAACATTGCAATGTATTCCTATAGTAAAACAACCTTTTCCAATGTATTCCTATAGTAAAACCCCATTTCCAATGTATTCCTATAGTAAAACACCCTTTTCCAATGCATTCCTATAGTAAAAAGCCATTTCCAATGCATTCCTATTGTAAAACACCCTTCAATGCATTCCTATAGTAAAACACCCTTTTCCAATGCATTCCTATAGTAAAAAGCCATTTCCAATGTATTCCTATTGTAAAACACCCTTTTCCAATGCATTCCTATAGTAAAACCCCATTTCCAATGTATTCCTATAGTAAAAAGCCATTTCCAATGTATTCCTATAGTAAAACACCCTTTTCCAATGCATTCCTATAGTAAAAAGCCATTTCCAATGCATTCCTATTGTAAAACACCCTTCAATGCATTCCTATAGTAAAACACCCATTTCCAATGCATTCCTATAGTAAGACCCCCTTTCCAAGGCATTCCTATAGTAAAGTCGTCGGGGTGGCCTAAAGTCGGTATCAGCCAATCAGCGAGGGAGTCTATCCCCTTTTCACTAGCACTAGACCAAGGAGATTGTTTGTGTGTCTGAAGTGGAGCGCCACATCAACCATCAGCTCCTTACTTTACCGCACAGATCCCTGTGCTACTCATACGCTGAATTGGCGAGGGCCGGTATTGAACTAGGAACCTTGTGGTTCCTAGCCGAACGCTCTACTGACTGAGCTAACCAGGTCCTCTTTTCAATGCATTACTAAGTAAGACCCCTTTTTAATGCATTCCTATAGTAAAACACTCTTTCCAATGAATTCTTATAATAAAACCCCTTTTCAATGCATTTTTATAGTAAAACCCCTTTTCCAATATATTCCTATAGTAAAACACCCTTTCCAATGTATTTCTGTGGTAAAACACCCTTTTCAATTTATTTCTGTAGTAAAACCCTCTTTCCAATGTATTCCTATGGTAAAATCTCCTTTCCAATGTATTCCTATAGTAAAATCTCCTTTCCAATGTATTCCTATAGTAAAATCTCCTTTCCAATGTATTCCTATAGTAAAACCTCCTTTCCAATGTATTCCTATAGTAAAACACCATTTCTAATGCATTCCTATAGTAAAACACCGTTTCTAAATCATTCCTATAGTAAAACACCCCATTCCAGTGCATTCTTATAATAAAACCCATTTTCTAATGCATTCTTATAGTGAAACCCAGCTTTTCAATATATTCCTATGGTAAAACACCCTTTCCAATGTAATCCTATAGTAAAACACCCTTTCCAATGTATTCCTATAGCAAAACACCCTTTCCAAACACCTCAACTTAATGGACTGTTCCTGGCAGTAGTGGCAATAACTATTTAATCTGTTACAGTTTGTTCATTAACACTGACCTTATAACTCCCTACTGGGAGGTCCAGTGAGCTTCGGCCACTGGATTAGGAGTAGTAAAATAATAGCGTCGATCCCAGTAGGCTATCTCCCCAGGCAATACCTGCCCCCTTGACTTAAAGGGGCAGGGCTGGGTTTATTGCCCAGCGCCTGAGCCACCCCCTTTGAGGGGAAATGCCAATGGGATCGATGCAATTTTTGTTCTTTCCCACCCATGAGCTTCGGCTTGTGGTTGGGCCCACATTAAAACGAGGTCTTATGCCCAACCCATACAAGTGGGGTATGAGGCAAATACCCAGACCTAGTAACTGCATGGAGAGGCTATATCACTTTAACTTTTATTAGTGACTATTTAGGGACTGTCAATACTGTAAGCAATTTGAGGCCTGAGTGCAAAGTAAGCAGAACTTAGTACCTAACAACGACTAATAAAGTTTTCTTTGCAAAAATACAATTGTACAATATTAAAAACCGACACAGTCAACACCACACTAGTCCAAATATTGCTATAACCGAATTCAACTAATCAATACAAAGAAAAACTATAAAAGATATAATTCATTACCAATATAACACTGACAGGGCCAGGTCAGGTTTAAGCAAAATGTTGGACGCATTCACAAAATTTGTGATTGATTTATTTTTACAAAACTCATTAATTATATAGAAAAACTTTGCTTGTCTTTATTGTTTTCTGAACAACCCCTTCCTCCTCGGCTGAAAGTTGAAAATACAAACACTGCCACTGCAACTCCAATGGCAGTTCTAAAAATTAAATCTGACAAATAGGATATTCATATTTAAATCCAACGATTCCAGGACAATAACTGAAAATGTTATTGATTTCCTTATTCACATTTCAGGGTAATATATTTTGAGTGTACAAGCTGAGCATCATATACTCACCAAAGATGATCAAATCAATATATATATATATATATATTGTATGGAGGTGCGTGGGCTAGTGGTTAGAGTCATGGAAAACGGACTTGTAGATTCAAGTTCAATTCCTAGACAAAGCTGTTGGCATTTCACATAGCGCTAATACCTTTGGGAAAGGTATGAATCCATATATTCTGTTACAACTTTTTGTATATAAGGCATGGGGCAAATGGTCACTTCTACTTATAGACTCGTTGCCTAACACGTGACCCAAGAAAGATTCCTATTATCCAATCACTGGCACTGCTGCTGCTGCTGTATTAATAGAGACCTAATTCTAAACTTATGTCATTGACACTCGGACCATCTTGGACGTCGGACTTACAAAGAATACTATAACACCGGATTCTTATTGGCTTACTTACTTATTCACTACATCTGGAACTAAGGATGCCGACCAGATACTTAACAGGTTATGGAACCAGTCACGCACGAATCTTTTTCAATGGCAATGATGCCAGCTACGAAATTTGGGAAACTAAGTTCAATGGGTACCTTAGAATCCTTCAACTGCATGATATAATCAATGCATCATCTGACCACCCGGAGGACTACAATATATGCAGAACTATTACAATGCTTGGATGATCGGAGTCTCTCACTCGTAATGCGAGAAGCTTGTGATAATGGTAGAAAAGCAATGGAAATATTAAGGACCCACTATTTGTCGAAAGGCAAACCAAGAATTGTGGGGTTGTATCGACAATTAAGTTCGTTGAGTAGAAACGATTATGAATCGATTACTGATTACATAATCCAAACTGAGAGCATTGCTAGCTCATTAAGGGAGGCCGGGGAGATTGTAAGCGATGGATTGTTGATTGCTATGGTATTGAAGGGCCTGCCTTCAAATTTTAAACCCTTTGCAACAGTAATAACCCAAAGGGATAAGACTATGACATTTACGGAATTCAAAGTCAGTCTTCGTAGTTATGAGGAAACAGAAAGTATGTACTCTGGGGAACCAGAAAATAGAACTATACAACTAAAGACCCAATTCAAAAAGGGTAAAATCAACCCTCACTATGAGGGCAGAACAACTAGATATACCAACTACCAAAATTATCAGGGCAGACATTGGAAGGATACCAAGAAGTCGCCAACAAAAACAAATATTATTTGTTATGTTTGTCAGAAAAAGGGCCATATGTCCTATGATTGCAGGAATAAGAAAGACTTTTTTCAAAATGTCGAATATTCCCCCCAAAGAAAAAAGACATATTTTTTTTTCTGCAGGGATATGATTCTTTAGCACATAAAGAACATTTGCTCGTTGATTGCGGGGCCACTCAACATGTCATCAACGATAAAACTAAATTTATCAGTTGGGACCCCAATTTTCAACCTGAGAATCACTTCATGGAATTGGCTGATGGAAGCCAATCCATTGGCTTAGTACAAAAACGCAGAGACGCGCGTGTATATTTGAAAAATAATAAAGGTCAAATTTGCGAAAGCATTTTGAAAGGGGCATTATATATCCCCACTTTTAAACAAAACATCTTTTCAGTAAGGGCAGCTACGGCTTCCGGGGCCCACATGAATTTTGGACACAAAACATCAAAGTTGATCTACCCAAATGGTACTATATTTAATATAGTAAGAATGGGCTGTTTGTATTATTTAAAAAACATAAATACCTCCTAGACTGCGAAATATGATATTAATATGTGGCATAGTCTTGGGACCCTGTAATTGTTGTAGATATCAAAAACTGCCAAAAGTAGTAAATGTAAGAAAAATGAAATTTACCCCCCTCATTAAAAACTAACTGTTGTAATATATGTATTCAGGGAAAAATGGCCGAGACTAAAAACAAAGTGTTAAAGAAAAGAGAAACGAAGATATTATCGCTCGTTTTTGCGACTTAGCTGATCCAATTGAACCTCTTGGAAAATCCAATTTCAGGTATGTTGTAAATTTTATTGACGATTTTTCTGGACTTATGATGTTATATTTCCTAGCCCATAAATCTGATACTCTGCTAGTTACGAAACAATACTTAGCAGATGTAAGCCAATATGGCAAAGTTTGAAGTTTTTATCGGTTCTAGACCGAATTTAAGTTGTATGCATATTTTTGGGACGACTTGTTTTTGCTGTGTGCAAAATAAAAAGAAATTGGATCCCCGTTCTAAGGAGGGTATTTTTATCGAGTATGATAAACAAAGTGGGCGTTCCTGGAATAATATTTTCCAGAGTTACCTGGTTGAACAGGATTATGTGATGCCGAATGGGCAGGTTCAAGTGACCAAAAGACTATATCAGGATACTGTTTTAAATTATCGGACGAAAGCTCGAGCATTTCCTGAAAATCTAAAAAAACACCCAGTTGTCTCTTTGTCAACATGTGAGGCCGAATTTGTTAATATGGCGGTAACAGTCCGCGAAGCCCTTTATTTACGAACATTAGTGAATTGTACCATGGAACCAGGGATCGTTAAAAACCCTGTAACTATTTATTGTGATAATCAGTCGAGCATACTACTGGCAAAAAAAACCCCTCATACACCAGAGATCAAAACATATTGATATAAAACATCAATTTATAAGGGATGAAATTAAAAAGGGGTCTATACTCTTAAAGTATATGGAATCAGAAAATAACATTTCAGATCTGTTCACAAAACCATTGAACAGGATAAAGCTAAACACTTTTGGAAAAGATATCATGGGGGGCCAAAATTAAACTCAAGATTTGCCCTGTCGGTTTGGGCTGTAGAATAATCCGACTGTATTCATGCAGAGGGGTAAGATCCCCCCAAAAATGAATGTCCTGGGCAATGACATTAAACCTGTTCAATAAGTTACTAATCCATTAACTTGCATTACAATGTATTGTACTGTATAGTACTGTATTTTTGAATTAACACAACCAAAAAAAGAAAAAATCAAAAAAAAAAAAAAAAAAAAAAGAAACCCCAAAAAGTGGCCAATACTAACTTTGGACAGTAACGTTTTGCAGTAATAAGATTAGGAATTAGGAGTAGGAAAATAATAATAATAATAATTAATATTTTTTTTTTTTACAAAATAGGCTTAGTAGAATATTAGATTAGTAATAGTAATAGTATTTTTGCTTTTACTATAAAATTGAAATTACAAATTTCTTAATGAATTTATTGTAAACATTTTCTGAATTAAATGATTTGTCGATTGTAATCGATTGTAAATTTCCTCAATGGAAGGATTTAATATTGTTGAATGGAATAGCCCCATTATATCAAAAAAGGGGGCATGTTGCAACTTTTTGTATATAAGGCATGGGGCAAATGGTCACTTCTACTTATAGACTCGTTGCCTAACACGTGACCCAAGAAAGATTCCTATTATCCAATCACTGACACTGCTGCTGCTGCTGTATTAATAGAGACCTGATTCTAAACTTATGTCATTGACACTCGGACCATCTTGGACGTCGGACTTACAAAGAATACTATAACACCGGATTCTTATTGGCTTGCTTACTTATTCACTACATCTGGAACTACGGATGCCGACCAGATACTTAACATATTCTCCCTCCAGCTATGGGTTAAATAGTAAGGTAGGTAACCAGTCTAGGAGAGGGATAACTCTAAATTCAAAATTCCTGACGTCGGTCGTTGATTGGGTTTGTGGCAACCCATGATGCACCAATTATTTCCTATCGACTGTGCCAAAAAGTGTGGATGGTCCAACACAAGCCTTCACCACTATAAACAAATCACTGTGTGGATGTTCATTGTAAGAACACTCATAAGTCGATCAACGGGAGAGTCCATCATATATATATTAGTAATATGCTCCCAAGCCCTGGTAGGTTGAGCTCTCTGGGGGTAAATTTAATGACACCCACCAATTACATTTAAATTGCGAGGCTCTCCTATAAAAAAATGGATGGAGCTCTCTGGTGGCCTTTACATATGTATGTATCTATTAGTTAAATTCTCCTACCCTCTTGCAGGTGTGCTAATGGCCCAGTGGTTAGGAACTCTGATGACAAATTGGACGGGTTTTGATCCCGGCTGGAGGTAGTCTGCTAAGTCTAGCCACACTAAGGAGATGTTATTTATATATACATGTATATAAATATATATATGTGTCATCCACAGACTCAATCTATTGATGTGTATACATTTATATATATAAAAAAGTTTATTGACAGTACTAAATTTAAAAAGGACGCGTAAAAGCATATGCATGTTGATAAAAGAATGTTTTTTTTCTTAAAAAGAAAAGTGAGGGTACCCTTATTAGATTTAAAATCTAAAATAAAATGATCTTTTTTTCGTCAATGCTCGTCAGAGAAAAGTACATTGATAAGTGGTGTTTTTTTGTTGGTTTTGGTTTTCTTTTTCCTTGTTGTTGTTGTAAACGATGGAATAGTTAGAGAGAAAAACGAGAAAAGGATTTTTTTTTCTCAATAAAACGAAGGATTCGTAAAACTAAGAAAATTACGAACCATGAGGGGGGGTTCGAAAATTGCAAGTCTCTCCGTTGGATAAGTTTAGGCTTGAGAAGCCGAATAGAAGCAACTGGTGAGACTGCTTTTGGACGCACAGGAAAGGTTGGGTGCAAGAAATAAATAAAGACTCAAGGATCTGCAGTTGTAGCTCGCTGTTTGAACTGCAGAGGACCGAAAACATGGCTGGGTGGTAGGTCCGAGTGCAAGTGGAGTTTCTTAGTAAATGTTGTCCAATGGTGGACGGAGAATTTATGTCTGCTACTGTGGGACAGTCCACGTTGCCAGAGCGGATGTTGGCGGGTATGTGCTGCTTGATTCGGGATTCCAGTCTCAGGGTAGTACGGCCAATGTAGCAAATTTCACACTTGCATGTGTACTTATAAATTAAGTGGCTTTTGTGGTGGTGGGGGCCACACTATCCTTGAGATTAGGAGGGAACAGCACATTGGATTTTAGGATAACCCGAGGATTGACTGCATTGTAGCAATGATGGATGGACCTTTTAATCTCGTCCAGTAGAGGAATTGAGGATTTGCCCAGCCAAGGAAGTCTTAGGTAGACTGGGCATTTTTCGGGACCAAATTTAGGAAGTGTAGAGAGCTGCGCACATTTGTATTTAATTGTGGCATTAACTAAGTTCTCAGGGTAACCGTTCTTAATTAAAGTTGTTTTAATGAAAGAGAATTCTTTCATGAGTTTAGATTTGGAGCAAATCATAAAAGCATGATGGAGTAAAGTTTTAATTAAGTTGATTTTACGCTGGGGGGGGGGGGGGCAAAAAGAACCCCACGTGTGTAGGACCCAGTAAAAGTTGGTTTACGGTAAATAGAGGTAAGAATTGTGTTATCTGTTCGTTCAACAAGAACATCAAGAAAAGGTAAACAATTATTAGACTCAAATTCACATGTAAAAGAGAGGGAGGGGTGTAGGTTATTAAGACGGTGGAAGAATCATCTGCATTCGGATCTGGTAGAGAAAATGGCTAAAGTGTCATCCACATATCTTTTATAGAACAATGGGAGTTGGTTATTTGAGTTGAATAATAATTCCTCTTGGAAGCCTATGAATATGTTCGCTATATATATATATATGTCATCCACAGACTCAATGTATTGATGTGTATACATATATATATATATATATATATATATATATATATGTCATCCACGGACTCAATGTATTGATGTGTATACATATATATATATATATATGTGTGTCATCCACAGACTCAATGTATTGACCGCCCTGTCGGCTGGGGCATTAGAATGCACCGACTGCACCTCTGTAGAGGGGTAAGTCTCCCCCAATGGGGCCACCTGTTGGCCGTGGGTGGTGACCCATGATGCTTAAGGATGGAGCTCAGGTGGATGAGCAGTTCATGACATGCAATACTCCACTTTGGCCCTATCTTGGGCTAGACAGGCGGTCGGAGAGGCCCCCTCCGTTCAATTGGCTGGTCACGTCAAACCCTAGCACCATGATTTTCCCAACCCTATTGCCTTTATGGCAAGCCCCAACCCCTTTTTATCATATGGGTGCTAGAAGGTGGTGGCTGCGGGTCTACATGTCCTAGGAATGACGTTAAACTCTATCTGATGTTGAGGTTCCAGTTTTGGAGGTTTGGGGAATGTGGAGCACCCCTTCATCACCACTGCTCCCTGGTCCACTCTGACCCGGAGTGGTAGTACCTGTTAGGGTCCCATCTATGGGTTAAATAGAAAAATGTATTTATAAAAAAATTGTATTATCCATTAAGAATTGATTTATTTCAAAACTTTATCGGCATTAAATGACCCACTGAGGTTGATATGCCGTAAACCAAACAAACCATCAATGTATTGATGTGTATACATATATATATATATATTTTATACTAAAGTTGAGTGAATCAGTCGGTGTCCTAAAAGGTTTTTTTTTTACCATTTTATACATCTAATGACACAAAAATTATGCTAAATTATTCCTTAGTTCTAAGATTTGAAAAAGTCCCATTTTAATTGTTTCTAATTAGTTGTAATTCACAATTAAATTAAAAACTGACCTGTCTCTCACTTCCCATTCTATATGTTAGTAGTGAGTGAGAAAGATTGGAGTGTGTGAAACATATTTGTATGTTAAAATTTCATAAGAAGCCAGCCAATATCTTCAACATCTTGGTTCTCAATAAATCTAAATTTCCCTTTCTTAGAAATCTTACAAAATGATTTTAATGTTTTTTTTTCTTTAAATTCTCCGACTATTTATTCTTTTTTTTTTCTTAAATTTAATTCGCTTTGCAATCTCACTTTTCCTTAATCCCAATTATCTACCCAAAGATCAATAGGTAACCCAATGGGTCACCTTTTGTCTAGTATATATATATATATATATATATATATATCCTAGACAAAACGTGACTCATTGAGCTCTTGATAGATAATTGGGATTAGGTAGGTATTGCCAAAGATGATGTAAAATCCATATTTTACAAAATAAACCCCCCCCCTCCTATTGAAAGAAATTTATGGAAATTGAAAGAATTATCTGATTTTAATGAAATTATCAGTGTTGATTTATCAATGAATGAATTTTATAATGCATCAGTTGCTTTAATTCAAAACTTTTTTTCAGGTCACTTAATTTGCCCCCCCCCCTATTTTGGGGGTGCAAAATATTGATGTGGTTATGTAAAGGTGAAATTAATTACAGTATAAATAAAAAGACCAAAGACTGAAGGTGTGAATAGAAGAAAAAAAAATTAAGGGAGCGATTCCAGTAGAAAATAAGTACCAAAAATTGAAAAATTAAATGTAAAAAGAGATTTTTTTCATGCTGTTGTTTTTGTATACAATTAGCTTCTAGAATATCAGCGAAAAATTTATACATCAATATTTGTTCTGTCTAAAAGGGTGGAGGCCTAACTTTTCAATTGAGTTTTCTCCAAAGATTATTAGATTACAATACTAAAGTAGACTCTTTATTAGATAAAGATTTGTAGGAACAAGTTTATCGTAAGAAGATATTCCGAGTAGAAAATCATCTTTGTGCAGGTTTCTGCTGCCATTTACTTTCGGTTTAATTCAAAGAAAAAGTTTTCTTTCATCAGTTAAATAAACAACATTTTTGTGAATTTGCTTTCAGTGAAAATATTCTATTTTGAAAAAGGTGTATAAAGAAAGATCTTTTTTCATTCTCTTTTACACATTCTTTGTTGGCGAACATATTTCTTGGAGGTCTATTAATCTCATTTACATCTCTACAGCATATATATATATATATATATATATATATATATATATATATATATATACACATACACACACACACAATACATGCATACATATGCACACACATACATACACAAGTGTAGATATATATATATATATATATATATATATATATATATATATATACGCACACATACATACACAAGTGTAGATATATATATATATATATATATATATATATACATACACACATGCAAGTATGACACATCACTCATTAAGTCCCGGGCTTGACATATAGATAGCACCACTAATAAAAAAATTCCATATGATTTTTATGAAGTACTAACTTTCAAATGGCACCTGTCCAAATTTGAGCCCAAAGTTTACAAATTACAGTTATTCAAGTGAAGCTACTGTTGCAAATTTTCAAAATAATAGAAAAATCTGAATTTCGTGTGTTGATAAAGCATTGCTTTCTGATGGGAAAAAATACTGTTCAAGCAAAAGTCTTAATAAGTGTTATTGAGACTCTGCACCATCAGAAACAATGGTTAAAAGGTGGTATGCTGACTTTAAATGTGGTAGTACAAACACAAATGATGCTAAAATCTCAGGTCGCCCAAATTCGGCAGTTGTACCACAAAACTCCACAAACTATTTTGGCCAATCATAAATTGAAGTTGCATGAGATAGCAGAGGAGTTGAAGATATCAGAAGGCAGTGTATTCATCCTTTTGCATGAACATTTGGCAATGAGAAAGCTGTGTTCAAAGTGGGTGCCATGTTTGCTCAAAATCAATCAAAAACAACAACGCGTTGACAAATCAGAGCATTGTTTGCAACTGTTTCAACACAACAAAATGGGTTTTTTGTGTAAATATGTGATAATGGTTGAAACATGGATCCACAACTTCACTCTGGAGTCAAATCAGCAGTCAGCTGAGTGGACAGCAGCAGGTGAAAGGAAGGACCATCAATAGCGAATATTATATAGCATTGTTGGTGCATTTGAAGAATTCACCAAAAAACGGCCACAAATGAAGAAAAAAAAAGTACACTTTCACCAAGATAATGCACCGTGTCACAAGTTGATTGCAACAATGGCAAAACTACATGAATTGCACTTCGAATTGCTTTTGCACCTACCCTATTCTCCAGATCTGGCCCCCAGCAACTACTGGCTGTTTGCAGACCTCAAAAGAATGCTCCAGGGAAAGAGATTTGGCTCCAATGAAGAAGTGATATCGGAAACTGAGGCATATTTTGAGACCAAAGACAAATCATTCTACAAAAAAGGCATCGAATTGTTAGAGAAGCGTTGGAATCAGTGTATCACCCTAAAAGGAGACTATGTTGATGAATAAAGTTGAATTTTGCCTAAAAGTTGTTGTGTTATTAGTTAGGCCCAGGACTTATTACCAGGAGTAATATGTTATGTATTTGTGAAATTTCTTAACAGAAAATATCAGGCCTAATCCCCCTTTTTCAATTTGTGAATAATTAGTTTCTGCCAGGAGCAAAGTCTTCAAAACATAGTGTACAACCTTTAACTGACCATGTATGAGTACAGTCCCTAGACCCAGATTACTCACATTGCTTGCCACATAAATCTTTATTATGGTTATAATGAGTGAAAGTTAGGTCTGACGTCAATGCTGTTTTTAAATTATCGAAAGCCTTTTGACAATCAACTGACTTGTTCCACTTGACGTCTTTTTTAAGAAGTTCATTTAAAGGTTGCCCTTAATGTGTGCATATTTGGAATGGAATTGATATAGTAGTTTGCTAACCCCAAAAATGATTGTTGGGGCGGGCATGTGCTTTATTGCATTCACACAACTAGGATCAGGCCTCCTAACTTTTTTGTCTATAATCTGACCCAAATACTTGATTTTTGGTTAAAAAATTCACATATTTCAATAGTCAGCTTAAATACAAATTTTTAAAAAACTTCCTTTACATGTCTTGCATCTTCTTCATGGGTTTTACTTTTTATTTACATATCATCAAGATATGCTATTGCAAAAGCCCACTGAACATTGTGTCCATCACTTGTTGGAATATTGCTGGTGCTACCTTTATTCCAAAAGGTAGTCTATTAAATTTATACAGCCCTTTATGCATGTTGATAGTATTTCAGCACACTTTTCATCGACTGGTATTTGCAGATAGGCCTGTAATAAATCCAATTTTGGAAATATCCAACCCCCATTTAATTGCTCAAAAATTCCGTCTGGTTATGGGAGGGGATAATAAGTTTGTTTCAAGGAGTCGTTAAGACCTGTCAAATAAGCTGCACAAATCCTTATCTTGTTTTTATTTTTTACGCATACGGTCAGGCTTGCCCAGGGACTATAATAATTTTTTTTTGCCTGTTCAAGTTCTTTGTCAATATTCTCCAATGCTGCAAAAGGTACCTTTTCAGTCAAAATATTGGTGTCACTTTGTCTTTTAATTCAAATTTTGCTTTTACTTTTGCAAGACCATCTGAAAATTTGGGGAAATTTGATTTTAGTTCCCTTTTCAGTTTTTCTGTGTTGGTTGATGACCCAGTGACATTATTACAAAATATGTTTATTGGTACATTGAATAAGTCAAACACTTTCATCCAGTCCATACCAAGTAAGTTTTGCAATCAATCCATCACAAAAGCTTTTGATAATTTCTTTTTCGCCAAGAAAAAAAAAAACATTTATGATAATTTTGTCCAAAATTTTTAATTTACCTCCTGGGAATTTTTTTTTAGAAGTAATTAATGTTGATCTGTTGATTTTTCTCCAAGTTTCAGCATTTATTATTGTTAAGTCTGAACCCGTGTCTAATTGAAGTTTGACTTTTTTATCATTTACTCAAACATTTATATATTTCCTTTTTATTGTCTTGATGACATATAACACAATGAACAAAATTTTTATTTTTCGTTTTACTTTTGGGCTTTTTTCTACAATGGGAAAATTTGTCCTTTCTCCCCACAATTTTTACATTCTTTGTTTTTAAAAGGACAATTTTTTAAATAAATGTAACTTGCCACAACCAAAACAAGGGTTAATTTTAAAAGAAGTTTCTTATTTCTTACCTTGTGGCTTATTCTGATTGCGTGAATATGCGAAATGTCTCTTTCTTCAATTTTTGCTGTGTCTGCCCTTAAATTCAAAATAATTTGACACTCATCCGCGAGACTTTGAAGTGTTAGCTTTTGGTATTGTTCTAATTTCATTAGCAACCTTGATCTTATTTCAGTGTCTTTTGGTCTCGTCAGTCCCTGAATGAAAATTAGGCATTTAAACATGTCTGATTTTAATTCGCTCAATCTAAATTTTTCACATTCTCTGTTGACTATACTAACAAAAAATATGTAATCTTCATTTTCTTTCTTTCTAAGATTCAAGCATTTCCATTGAGTATTAAAAAGTGAACTCTACTTCCCAAATATTTTTGTTAATATTTGTATAGTTTTCTTGAATGAAATTACACCAGGATGTCTTGGGAGTATGAAGTTTGCATATTTTTCATGTTCTATACTGCCCCAAACTTACCCAGCAATAATCACACTTTTTTTTCATTTGACCATGTTACGCAATCTTTTTGGAATACTTCCTCATATCTCTGGAAGTAAGATCCGAATGTGATTTCTTCGTTTGGTTTACATAAAAATTTACCAATTGACTACAGAATCCTGTGAAAAAATATTAGAATTGTTTGGATCATTTTCTCTTTTTGAAAAAGTTTCCAATAATTTAAAAAATCTTTTTTCTTGTTGCTCAAGGTCTTCTTGATGTTGGTTCTCCAATTTTTCCATTTCCTGCTTGCATAAAATATCTTGTTGGGTTTCTTGTTGTTTTAAAAATTCCAGCAAGCAGTTTTTAAAATCCTCCATTTTTGTAAGTGAGTAATAATTGTTAATTATTGTTTATCCTTTGCTGCTATCATTATGTTTTTTCCACTTATTTGTTGTAACTCTGTTGTTTCAGTTGCAATTTCCTTACTCCTGGTCACTATTCTGGTGCTTCATTTGCAATGTCTCGAATTCTTTGTTGCCAAATCCTTTGTTACTAAATCTGTTGTATTGCAAGGTGGAAAGATACAAAGATGAATGGTGTGCTTGACACATTTATTAAGCACCAGCATCCAGTGTTAAACAGATACATACACACAATTAACAAGACAAACTCACACTAAAAAGAGGAGGGTCAGTTCATTATAGCCAACGCAGCAAAGTCAGTCTGAATATTCTATCTAGTTAATCTACTTTAATCGTAGGCTATTTTATGGCTATAAGCCAGTCCTTCAGAGGAGTGTCGACATGGGCACACCTCACATCTATAATATCCAAAAATAGTTGTTTTGAAACAATCCCTAATATGAGATTACAAAATATCATTTGTAGTAATTTCATTATCGAGTACTGCCATGTATATGGTGGTTTAAATTAAGACTTACTGATAAATGTCGGCAATACAGATATCTATTGCAAAAAGTTAAAAGAAATAAAAAATAAAAAAGTACAAAAAATAATGTGAGAAGATTAAGCTGAAACATTTGTGCAATAAATTTGAGATCAGCGGAAACAAGTCATTTGTAAATTAGTAGCCCAAATATTAATTAATAATTAAGCAATCAACATTAATTAGCATCAAACATTCGTCATAGAAAAAAAAAGAGAAAAAAATGAACAGGCCTGGTAGTAAATGTCAGAGTTAACTGCAAACTGATCCAACACCTCATCACCCCCACCCATTCCCATCTACTTCCTGCTAAAACCCTGACTCCAGTTGCCTAGGTTACTAAAATGTCCACATGGTTTCCTTCAACTTACGCATCATTTCACAAACAAAAATTCAGATTTCTCTTTTCAGGTCATAAAATAAACATGATGATGATGATTAAACTAATCAATAAGATAAGGATAATACTGATGATAATTATAATTAGTATAAAAAGATTATAACAAAACCAATAATAATAATAATGTGGAAAAGGATAAAATTGATGATGATGATGATGATATAATCGTATAAAGAATAACATTTTTAACCATGACAAATATAATGATAAGGAAATAATTGATTTTAAAGGCATGTTAAGCCATCTAGGAGTTTTCTATGCCTAGAGGTTAGGGAATCATATTCATTGTATTTACATTTTTTCTGTAGAGGTTGTTTTTGTACAATGCCCTATTGAATACAAACAATTTTTAAACAGATCTATTTGACCCCTAGATGGAACCCTATCACACTAGGTCAGAGTGAATCTGGGAGTAATGGTAATGAAGGGATATTCCACAGATCTCCAGAACAGGAACATCACCATCAGATGCAGTTTAGTGTTATGCCCAGGATAATCCCTTATATATATAAACATTAATAGTAAATATAATTTCAGTTTCAATTTTAATGCATAATTTTATGAATACAGTATAAATTTGTGGTAATTTGATATATTTTAATATTCATGAAGTATAATTTTAATATTTAATGTATAAATTTGGTGTAGTTTTAATTATAATATATTCAAATTTAATTCATAAGCATAATTATCCTTAATTAACATTATTATAAATTCATTAAATATAGTTTTATTCATCTATTTGTTTTTACTAATGTTGTTATTTAATCAAATCAAATTAAATTTTCAATAAAAAAAAACTAAAAAAAAACAGCTGACCAACAAAACCTTCATCAGATGATGACTGTGGTTAGGCACCACTTTGGAGCTAAAGCATCATTACCATTAACACAGAGTGTCCCAGTTCTATCTTACAATACCACCAGGTTTTATTGCTTTACCATCATGGGTATACAGTCTTGTAATCTTTTGATGTATTTTCAGTCAATGTAAATCAGCTAAGCAAAGAAGTATTAATTCAATGATATAAGATTTTAAGGCAGACATTTACCATTGGAACACCCCCATCCCACTACCTTTAAAAAGTTTGTCATATTAATAAGGAAATAATTTTCATTATAATAACATCAATTAAGAAGCAAACTTTCAGATTATAGACACATTTTTTGGGAAAAGTTGCCCATTTAATTTATAGGAGGGGGCAGTTTAGAGAAATTCTATTGTTATGGTAACAAGATATTTATCCTCCACTTTTCATCACAAATAATCACAAGGTTCTTTGTTTGATACCGGGCCTCACCAACTCAGCGTATGAGTAGCACAGGGATCTGTGCGGTAAAGTAAGGAGCTGATGGTAGGTTTGGCGCTCCACCTCAGATGCAAAAACAATCTCCTTGGTCTAGCACTAGTGAAAAGGGGATAGACTCCCTCGCTGATTGGCTGATACAGACTTTAGGCCTCCCCGACGACTTTACTTACATTACATAATCTTCCTCATTCTCTTTCATTCTTTCTTTTTTCCCTTCTTTCACTCCAACTCTCTTTTTTCCCTTCTTTCACTCCAACTCTTTTTCCCTTCTTGTCGGGGCCAAAAGCCTGACCCCTTTTTCAGAACTTACGCAGAGCGCCAGTGTGCATTAAAGCATGAACAAATAAAAACGTTCCAAACTTTCCACGTCACGCGTATTTTCGCACGTACACAAACCCTTTCCACATAAATCCAGTTCCAAGATCCACCCCTTTGCATGTATTGTGACACATAGCCACATTCCTTCTCCATTATTTCATCCTCGCTAAGGAACCTTTTGCCTGACGTCATTTGATATTTCCGGTAAAATTTATGTATATAAGAAAGTCGTTTTGCGATGACAACAACAGTTCCAGCCAGCCGGCAACCTCGACGATTCTGATTCCTGTTCCGGACGAATCACCTTTCCCGAACGCTTGCCGCTAGACGACCAGCCTCATTCCTTTGCTGTGATGACACGAAACTTGTTCCAGTCCAGCAAACCAGCTTTTTTCAAAGCTAACAAACCCAGCTCTTTTCAGAGCTAACCAGTCGGCCCTTTTCACCTCAGTCTTTCCTTAACCACGAATGTGATCCTAGGGTGAAATTCCTAGAAGATCTGGTCTTACGACCGGATAGGTGTCCCTCGCCGACAGTACGCTAAGTACTAGCTTGGTAGATCCGACTCGATCTTCCGCCAAGGAAACGCTTAGCTACTCGAGGCATTTGCGCACACGTACAAGCTGGTCTGAAATCCCGCATAACCGCGGTCAATCAGACCCAAGGAACACACATGCTAAGCGAACGGTCCGTCGCTGTTACGTTACATGCTTGTACCCGAACAGTCCTCAACGGGACTACGACTGGGTTTCGCAGCCAATCCAACCGCAAGCCGAGGCCGTTACCGACCGACAACGACATCAACTGAAACCGTTACCGACCGACCACGACGTCAACCTCGCCATAGATGCACTGCTATCCCGATTCCGGATTCCAGCTGCCTATCCTACAACCGACGACCTATCCACCTAGATCAACGAAAGACTGACCGAACGTTGAGCGACCAACCTCGACCATTGAATCCTCAACTCGCCGATTTATGTTTTCTGTCAATTCTTGATAATAAATTGACCACCAGGTTACTTTCTGCCATCCACGTACTCTGCCTTCGTCTCTGTCATTGTCTCCAGTCGTTTCACTTATTCAAAAGTCTGTGGGGTCGACATCCTTATCGGTCCCGCAACACCTTTCTTTCACTCCAACTTTCTTTTTTCCCCTTCTTTCACTCCAACTTTCTTTTTTCCCCCTTCTTTCACTCCAACTTTTCTTTTTCCCCTTCTTTCACTCCAACTTCTTTTTTCTTTTTTCCAACTTTCTTTTTTCCCCCTTCTTTCACTCCAACTTTCTTTTCCCCCTTCTTTCACTCCAACTTTCTTTTTCCCCTTCTTCACTCCAACTTTCTTTTTCCCCCTTCTTTCACTCCAACTTTCTTTTTTCCCCTTCTTTCACTCCAACTTTCTACACTTTAGTCTTCCCCTTTCTATTACTTAGTCTTCTTTCTTGCTCTTTCAATTTCTCTTCCCTTTCAACTTATTCTCTCTTCACTTTCCTCTCCCTAGATTTTCTTTTTTTATTTTGTGATTTGAAAGGATTTCAATTTTCAATCAATTAACGCTCATGTGTTCATAACTCTCCAATTTCTGAAAAACAGAAAAGACTTGTACAATCTCCTAACAGTTATTTCATGGATGTCAAATGCCCTGGTTGTTACAAAATTACAACAGTGTTTAGTCATCTTGTGTGTAGGATGCTCAACAGTTCTGTGCCAACCAACACGTGGCAAAGCACAATTAACAGAGGGTTGTTAATTCCCAAGAAAAGCATAGAATGATTTAAATTGATATCATGTTCGGATTGCTATGTATTCATATTTTGGGTTACAGTGGTTCAATGCTGTGGAATTTGGTAATTATTACTATCTGAAAATATCCGTCTTGGCTTGAAATATTAAAATCTTTGGCTCAGAAATACAATTGGTGCCATCATCTTGAACTCACCATCAACAAACAAAAGTGAGGATTCGTATATCAATAATCTTATCCTTTATGATAGAAACTATGTTTGTATTAATATGAAAAATAATGTTGGTAACCATAATAAATATAATGATGATGATATGCAAATAATGATAAATTCATGATGATAAAGCCAAACAATAATAATGAAATCTATAAAACTGAAGGTGATAATCAATAAACATAATGTCAATAAAGAAGATAGGATGAATATTGATTGTATTGACAACGATGATAATGAGAATATAATTATTAGGGTTATTTAATAAATAAGGTGAAATTTGCCTGAGGAGATGGCAATAAAAAGGAAAGTCCTTTCATGTTCCAGAACACTCCAGCATGACCTTCTTTATTGACCACTGCATCTGGAACTTTTTCTTTTCCAGAGATGATTTTCATTCCATGGACAGTTTTTTTGACTCAGGCTCGGAGTAGCAAACCCATATTTGTAAATGTTTCTTTGACTAAAACATACTTCTCCTAACACATCACAAATTCTTCAGGAAATTTCAAATGATTGTTTGCACTTCACAGCCAAAAATAACTATATATGTATTTACCCAACGACCTTCACATGAGCAGGACACAAGGTCAATTCTTAAGTAGAGTTTAACAGGTTTGAATTTAGAGTTTACCTTCTGCTAGACCGGTTACCATACTAAGGTTAAAGAACCCAGTTTAACCCACTATTTACCCATAGTTGCAGGGAGAATACTTGGATCAATACTTTTTTTCAATGGTATTAATGCTATATAAAATGCAAACAGCCTCACCCAGGATTTGAATTTGAGTTGCCATGTTTATTTCCTATAATGATAACCCTTACACCATAAGCATCAACTATAAAAATAAAAGACAGGAGTCTCTCCTTGTTTGTTATTACCCCACAGCACCCCGCCAAAGAAGAAAAGGTTTCTTTTTCCTTACAAATCACATACCTGATGAAGACTGCTGAATAGATTGGATGGAAGAAGAAGAAGAAGAAGAAGAAGAATTTCTGGTATGTTAATGACTCTAATCAAAGTTATCAACAACAAAAATTCCAATTTGCATAATTTTTTGCATCAAGTAAAAAACTAATTAAACAAAAGCTTAAAACCCGCAGCAAGTATCAGATATCACTAGCTCACTTTCTCTCAATCACTGGAAATGGTAGAGACCATTCACCTAACAAAATATATATATATATATATATATTATATATATATATATATATATATAACCCCTCTGCATGAATAGGATATGACACAAGATCAATTTCTTAAGTGGTTTAACAGGTTTTCCTTCTCCTAAACTGGTTACCTAACCAAGGTTAATGAGCACAGTCTGCCCAACTATTTACCCATAACCGATTTATATATATATATATATATAATAATATATTAATTGGTAATTTGCTTGAAGCATTGTTAATTATGTTATTATATATTAATGATTTGAAGGCCAATACAATGCACATAAAAAATAAAAAATAAAAGATCTTTTTTTGTCTTATCGATTTCAAAGTAAACTTTATCTTCAGAGACGATTTTTGTTTTTTTTTGTTTTTTTTAAATTATATAAATTATATATATAAATTATATTTTTTTTTATAATACATAAATTATATAAATTATATATATAAATTATATACATAAATTATATAAATAGATGAAATAATAAAATTGAAATTGAATGAACAACGGCTATTACGACTATCACAACCTTCTGCGTGGCGTTTAAAAAAAAAAACACACACGAGACACGTGTTTATAACATTAAAAAAATAAATAAATAAATAACGACAAAAAAAAAAAAACGCGTTCATTTCCGAAAATCGTCTCTGAAGATAAAGTTTACTTTGAAATCGATAAGACAAAAAAAGATCTTTTTGTTTTTATTTTTGATGTGCATTGTATTGGCCTTAAAATCATTAATATATAATAATATATATATATATATATATATATAAGATTTTTGGATGTTTGTTTATTTAGAAACGTTGCGGATAAAGTATATTAAATTTTTTACTTGAAGGCACTTACAACGCATGTATCGCATAAAATTCGATACTTTTTTCTTATAGAAAATGAACTTGACAAGTGTAATCCCAACAAAGGATGGTTCGATGTGTAGAATACCGTACAGACTGTTTCGACTTTATTAAGTCTCATCAGCGGTATATACTAACGATTTCCCTCCGACAGAAATCGAAACCGGGACCTCAGCAGACACAGTGAAACACTAGTGAAACACCTTATCGCCTCGGCCACAGTACATAGCTGACCATCCTAGTGAAATTAAGCTTGTCAAGTGATACTCACGCATCTACCATAATAGGTAAGGGGGCGTTAATGAGAGAGAATAATAACAACAAACAGACCGTTTGCCCTTCGGCGAAGTGAATAAGATTTTTGGATGTTTGTTTATTTAGAAACGTTGCGGATAAAGTATATTAAATTTTTTACTTGAAGGCACTTACAACGCATGTATCGCATAAAATTCGATACTTTTTTCTTATAGAAAATGAACTTGACAAGGTGTTTCACTGTGTCTGCTGAGGTCCCGGTTTCGATTTCTGTCGGAGGGAAATCGTTAGTATATACCGCTGATGAGACTTAATAAAGTCGAAACAGTCTGTACGGTATTCTACACATCGAACCATCCTTTGTTGGGATTACACTTGTCAAGTTCATTTTCTATAAGAAAAAAGTATCGAATTTTATGCGATACATGCGTTGTAAGTGCCTTCAAGTAAAAAATTTAATATACTTTATCCGCAACGTTTCTAAATAAACAAACATCCAAAAATCTTATTCACTTCGCCGAAGGGCAAACGGTCTGTTTGTTGTTATTATTCTCTCTCATTAACGCCCCCTTACCTATTATGGTAGATGCGTGAGTATCACTTGACAAGCTTAATTTCACTAGGATGGTCAGCTGTGTACTGTGGCCGAGGCGATAAGGTGTTTCACTAGTGTTTCACTGTGTCTGCTGAGGTCCCGGTTTCGATTTCTGTCGGAGGGAAATCGTTAGTATATACCGCTGATGAGACTTAATAAAGTCGAAACAGTCTGTACGGTATTCTACACATCGAACCATCCTTTGTTGGGATTACACTTGTCAAGTTCATTTTCTATAAGAAAAAAGTATCGAATTTTATGCGATACATGCGTTGTAAGTGCCTTCAAGTAACATGGCTGGGTCCACTTGATTCACCAAATAAACTAAATATAGTACACCGAAACAGTAATGAACCATATTACAAAGTTCATTTTCTATAAGAAAAAGTATCGAATTTTATATACATTTGTAAGTGCCTTCAAGTAAAAAATTTAATATATATATATATATATATGGAAACGGTAGAGACCATTCACCCAACAAAAAGATATATATACACAGTAAAAAAATAAAGAAATATCTAAATAAATACATATAGTTGTCAAAAGTTTATTTATCTTTACATTTTTTTTTAGTAACACTTAGCTTAACATTTAGATGTGAAATACAATGTACTGTAATTGTTACGATGTTTTAATGCTAAACAAACATCTCTCTATATAAAAGTTTTTAAAAAAATTACAATATCAAGTAAATGTATAACAATAATAACAATAACAACATTTTAAAAGAGGTAGTTGAATAACTTATATGAAGTTTAGTGTTTAAACATAAAACAAACATGATTCTAATGTAACTTGAATAAGAAAATTTGTTATTTAATAAAGAATATAATTCTAATAGTAAATAGACAGATTTTTTTAAAATTAAGTCACCACTTCCCTTTTTTTCTATTTTTTTTTTTTTTACTAAAAACCGTTAAGATAAATGGTCTTTTGACAAATATGTATATAGTATATACTTATCTCGATATTTCTTTTACTCATTTATTAACTTTTTAAAAAAACTTTAGAAGTTACTTTAATTCATTCCTATTAGTGGCGTCTCAAACTCTAACGTTTATTTCAACTATTTATTCATTAGACAATTCTCAGCGATTTGTTTTTAATTTGATATATCATTTTCCTCTTATTTTCTCCCCACTCAGTCTCTGGTGTTCCTAATTTTTTTTTAGTCCGGTACTTTAGCTAGTATATATATATATAATATATATATATATATATATATATATGTATATATATATATAACCCATTGCTTTTCAAACTAATGATACCTCAGATGAATCATACAATATGGTGATAACCAAAGAGTAAAAAAAGGAAAACCCTGTTTCAGTTTATTGAGTGTTCAATTCAGCATAGAAAAACAGGAAGTGATTCTTTGAATGAGTCACAGCCAAAATGCTATCAAATCTTCAATTTGCCTGGAGTCTAAACAATTCCTTCCCACTGCCAACTCCGCCACCAACGCCACCATTGATTTAATGACATAAAGAGACTGACTCACATTTCTGGCCATTTTTTCATTGGAGAAAACAGACATTACTACCTCTATGCCATAATAGTTGTTACAGTTGCATATAGATTTCCCACACTAAATGTAACAGTAATTATGGGACAGAAATAGTACAATATTTACACAATCCTCAGTTGATCATGTGTTATACAAACATTTAATAGATTAATCTATATATTAATACTCTTGTTCTTTAAAAGTACAACTGTTACCATTTGCAACACCATCTGGATAAAACTGAGACCGTCCAAATCCTCCAACATGAAATGCAAAAATGTAAATAAATCCTGATTATTTGGTGTTGCTTATCCACCAAATTTTTATTTCTTATGAGTGTCGTCACCTCAGCTAAATAATGGACCATTCCATTTTTTATATAAAGAAAGAAAGGGAAGAAAAAGTTCATGCTACACAGAAAATATATATAAAGAAAGAAAAAGTAGCGTGCTATCCAGGTATACAAACTTATCTACAACCGTTAACTTCTGCCCATAGACATAGATAGTCGGTTCATAGTATGATTCACCTGGTGCCGATTGATACCTTAGGACAGTCTTTTTCAAACTAATTATAAGTCCCAATGAACTACAAGCAGCTTCAAAGGTGTCCATGAGGCGCTGCATATCAGTCCGTGTATGAGCAATAAGATCACAATCATCTGCATAGAGCAAGTCACGAACAGTGTTAATGAATACCTTGGTGTGTGCATATATATATATATATATATATATATAAAAGCCTGCGATTTGAGACAAGGACAGAGAAACATGGTAATCAGGTTGGAATCAGAGTTTTGAAGGGACAAAAGATGTCAGGCTACAGTCAGAAGAAATTGCCCTGCTTAGGACAGGTGAGAGAGAGAGAGAGAGAGAGAGAGAGAGAGAGAGAGAGAGAGAGAGATGTCAAAGTAGTGAACACCCAAAGCTACAACTCCAAAGTGCATCTTCTGAATACAAAATATTGTAACCTATAACTGACAATATGCACAATTCTTCTACACTACAACAGTCACTGTGACAGGGATGCACATTAAAGATTAGTCATATGTTATTTTCTCAGTTTTGATTTTTCAATTCAGGTCATATCAAGGTATATCAAAAATAGTTGGTGGAGATGAAGAGATAAAGACAAGATGATGATTGAATGAAGTTATTCATATCCAGAAAAGGAAAAGTCAGATATGTGGTCACCAAAAAATTCCACTCACAACATTATAACTTTCCTCAGGACCAGTCTCTAACAAATGAAGATATGAAATGGAATTTTCAAGCCAATCAAGAAAAAATCTATTTTTTTACAAACTATAGCCTAACCCAAATAGGGAATGGATAATTTCATTTAGCCCTAAAATTTAGGATATAAAAACAACCTTTAGTTTTTGTCTGAAAAGTTTTCATTTTTTAACCAACTTATCAGTAAGATCATTTTTATATAAGGGAATATAAAAGTCGATGTAGGGAAATAAAATTGACTTGTAAATTAGCATTAAAATGTTCTATGTCAATTTCTATCATGAGTAGGGCACTAAACTGCATCTGGTGGTGAGGCTCCAGTTCCAGAGATTTGGTGAATGAGGCATCACTCCCTCATTTTTCTTTTACTCTTAGATATTTTCTAATGAAATGTGAAATATATATTTTTAAATTCTGTATGTGTTCCTTTCGAAACTGACCTGAGCCCTGTTGGCAGGGCTTAGAATATTTTGATTGCATCCCCCTACAAAGGAGCCAAGAACTCCTACAAACCTTGTTTTATGTTGATTGCAGCCCCCAACAAAGGGGACATGATCCTTGAAAAAAAAATAATTAAAAAAGAGTCAAGTCTACAAAATTAAAATTTTTTTACTTGTTTGTTTTTTTTTTTTGGGGGGGGGAGCTAAAATCAAGTCTGGTTTTCTGGCCAGGATTGGATGGTCTGTTTTTGGTTTTGGTTTTGGTTTTTATTTATTATAATTAATTATGACTTTCTTTCATCTTAGATTATTTTATTTATTATAATTAATTATGATTTTCTTTCATCTTAGATTTTATTTCTTTATCTATTCTTAAATCCCAATTTTCTTGGGACATCACAATATATAACAATGAAGAAACAAAACTGTTCAGAAATAAGAATGGAGAAACTCTTACTGGGATTTCAAGAAGCCTATTTTTATTTTTCATCTATATATTAATACTCATGTTCCTTAATTGTATGACCGTTATCATCTTGCAACACTCTCTGGATAAAAAAGAAAGAGACCGTCCAAATCTTCCAAGATGAAATGCAAAAATGTGGGGGTGAGCATGATAACGTTAATCTGTTTCAAACGAACATAATGAAAAGATGAAAAGGAAAGAAAGAGTGAGAGAGAGTGAAATCAAGATAATTATACTTTTTACATATTGAAGTATTTTGCAATAGGTCTTAAGTAAACATATGAAACATTGTAATAATTAAATTATACTGTGGTATAATCCACAGGTCCTGCAAGTTATTATGTCAACCCCCACCCAGCTTACTGCTACAGCATTAACTCTTACAACTCAAGGTGGTGGTGGTAGCGGCAGGGATGTTATTTGTGATGTTACCTAGAAGCAGCACATATACCTGGACAACCTGAATTCCAGACAGGAAATCCCCATTTCTACATCATGAATGATTTATATTAACAGCATGTCAAACTGTCTGGAGTTATTCTATGCCTAGCAGTTAGGGAATCACATTCATATTTACATTTTTTACATATTAGATTTTTGAGGTTTGTTATTGCTCAACTGCAAATACAAATATTTTTTAAACAGATTTATTTGACCTATAGATGGGACCCTAACAGGTACTACCACTCAGGGTTCAGAGTGGATCTGGGAACAATGGCAATGAAGGAATACTCCATACTCACCAGAGCTCCAGAAGTGGAACCTCACCACCAACTGCAAGACACTTCCACATCATTATTGCCTTATTTTACCTTACAGATTGTAAATAGATTGCTACATTTTACTTTTTCAGTTATTTTTCAATCAGAAGCCCAGGTTTAGACAGAGGGTGGGGGTCCACATATGTGGTGAGGGGCACAGGGTTACAGAGGTTAAGTAACACATGTTTTGGTTGCAGATCATTAGAACTAATTCAACACTCTCTCTCACTACTGTTATCGTATAAGGAAGACCATTTTGGCAATAGTACTAAAAATGACCAATCACATAAGAGATTTTTAGTTTTAAATTATTAGACAAAAATCAACAAAATTGACAGATATTTAGAAAACAGAATATGAAAATGTCTTAGTGAAGAGAAATAAATGTCATTATTATTCATGACTTTTAAGAATCTGTGAAGTTTTGGAAATTTCAGATTTTGATATCATAATGAATTTTTATATCTATTACATCAAAACACAACCAAAATAGCACGTTGGAATGAGAATTGATTTGTAATTAAAATTCTCTTGCTTGGAAATTAAACTAATTTCTGTTATGGGTATGATAACTAAACTGAATTTGGTGGTGATGCTCAAGTTCTGGATGTCTAGAGAGAGTGGAGTCATCTTTTTGTTTGCTATTACTCCCAGGCCCACTCTGAACCTGGAGTGATGGTACCAGTTAGGGTCCCATGTGTGGGTCAAATAGATTGGTCTTTTAATTAATAATTAATAACATGAGCTGGGTGTTCCTAAAAGACTTATAGAAAATGAAACACAACTGTCCGCAGATGACTAAATATATATTTTAAGCAGGCCAAAACACTATCACCTACCCCTGTGTGTTGCAGCATAACATTCTAAATCCTAAACCATCAGTACATTCATTTATTTAAAAAATCATTAATAACCAAATGGTATAAATCTTTATTCTCTATTATACACACACACACACACAGAGAGAGAGAGAGAGGAGAGAGAGGGTAGAGAGAGAGAGAGAGGGGGGTAGAGAAAGGTGAGGAAGGAGAAGAGAGAGAAACAATAGTTTTTAGAGACTTTTCAAAATCTACCAGGTGTGTTCAAAAAGTGTCAAGACTGAAACTGTATTTACCTACACAGAAATGAACATTGAAAGAAATATTAATTTTCATCAAAATAGTCACTCAATACACATATTCCACCAGTCAAAGCACCCCTGAAATTCCGCTTTTGATACGGTGTGAAGCAGAAACATCCTCAAATCTAACTCCAGAGATGAATTTTCAGTTTAGGAAACAAGAAAAAGCCATGGTGTCGTGAGTATGGTGGAATGTTCTGCACTTGCATAATCCTATGTTTCACAAAAAAAAAACAAAAAAAAAAACTCTTCAAAAAATACTGAAACTCGTTTCATCTTCCCCTCCCCAACCTGACACTAACTAGTCTAGACATTTAGACATCATTCCTTTATTATATAAGTTGGTTAGTTGTGCATATGACCTGGGTTGAATTTAAATTTTAAAATCTAAAAGAAAAAATTAAAGATTCAGTATCATGATAATTTTTCTCTTGTTCTCTACACACACACATGCACGCACACACATACACACACACACACAGACATATATAACTTAGATTATAAAGCAATTTCCAATCCAATTTGCAATTTAATCATAGTGTGTTCATGCTCACCTCAATCACTATAACTTCCTCAATGAGATAATTATTGAACGTTAATTATGAAGTACTTCCCTTTATCTCTGTAAGTATAAAAAATAATCTATAAACAGGAAATGGCTTGACATCAGATCAAATAGCTGCCAAGTCTCTAATAAAGCCAAATAAAAATAATTGATCATTAAATAAACATAAAATGAGTCTCATTCTTTCCTATTTTGTTTGAAGTTTATTATTCTACTTAACACGCACACAAAACATAAATGTTTCTTTCAATGATAATCCATTTTTAACAAATGAGGATAAAGATTTATGGTTGAAATTCACTGAACAGAAGAAAATAAAGAAAATGCACTTTTACTCAGATTCCTGCAGATTGTTATTTTTTTTTTTTTTGGAGGGGGGTTATTTTTCAAGAAAATAATAAAAGGCATTTTTATGTGGGAATGTCATGATTACATTGATATATTCTTTTCAGATAAACATTCAAACAGCCATTATTTTGTTTTCCCACAGAACAAAACATTTACTCAGACCAAATTAACAACAAAACATTAATTCTATAATAAAATAAAACTCCACAATAGCCAAGGTGATCTTGGGAGACTTCCCACTGATCATTACTAGCCCCCCATTTCCCAAGATACACAAGACTGGATAACATAAAGCCAAATTAGAAAGAAACATAAATAGATACAATTTGATATATATATATATATATATATATATATATCATAACACAGTCTCAAAACCATGTTGAAATATAATTTACTATCTAATAGGGCAGCTTTTAAGATAGTTAACTAATAATTTTATTGGGATAATTCTACTGATCTTTTGCCATAGATAAAATGTCTAAATTAGTCAAATTTTACTAGAAAAGAGTTTGTTGTTGTTGTTGTTGTTGTTTTGATTTACATTTAATCATTAGAAAAACCCCATGATAATAGATTCCAATACTTAAGTTATCGGCTTCCAAAATGTTCACTATAGGGGATTTAACTCCCATTAGGGTGTCTTAATATAATTGAAATTTTGTGAATAGGCAATCATATCTTGCCATTTACCAATGGTTTAAATTTCATATATTTTCAGCAAAGTTTGATAGAAATGAAATATACTTATCCAAGTACCTGGGTAATGTAGTTTCAGAATATATAGGGTTACGGGGTCTATCTCCAAAAACATTGTTCATAAAAACTGTGAATTTTAAATATAGGCATGGGGGGGGTAATCACCATTACATTGTCTTAATATTATTGAAATTTGTTAATATTTTGTGAATATGCATCATTTCTAGTCACTTAACTAAGGTTTAAATTTCATTTAAATCAAAAGGAAAAAGAATTCAGTATGTGCCCACCAGAGAAGACCTTTGATCAAAATGAAATATACTTAACCAAATATCCTGGGTAAAGTTGCTTTAGAATATACATGGTCTATCTCTTAAACCCTAGGAGTTCATGAACAAACAGACAGGCAGGAACTACAACTTTATATATATATATATATATATATATATATGATATATTAATATTTTGAAGGCCAGTACAATGTGTATGAAAAATAAAAACAAAAAGATGTTATTTTTGTCTTATCGATTTCAAAGCATGAGCTTCATCATCAGAGTTTATTTTCAGAAATGACGTGCTTATGTTTTTATTTGTGTGGTTACAATTTCTCTTCTTATTTTCTTTTCCTCTCCTTTTTTTTTCTTCTCTTTCTTCTTCTCTTTCTTTAGGAATGAAATGGGCGAATAACTGTAATTTCTTATTTAAGAAAAAAAAAAAAAAAGAGAGAGAAATAAGAAATTACAGTTATTCGCCATTTCATTCCTAAAGGAGGAGAAGAAGAAAGAGAAGAAAAAAAAAAAAGGAGAGGAAAAGAAAATAAGAAGAGAAATTGTAACCACACAAATAAAAACATAAGCACGTCATTTCTGAAAATAAACTCTGATGATGAAGCTCATGCTTTGAAATCGATAAGACAAAAATAACATCTTTTTGTTTTTATTTTTCATACGCATTGTACTGGCCTTCAAAATATTAATATATCATAACATACTTAACAATGCTTCAAGCAAATTACCAATTGCTTATATATATATATATATATATATATATATATATATATAAATATGTGTGTGTGTGTGTGTGTGTGTGTGATGAAGTACATATCTAATTTCTAAATTAACCCATGTGAAAACAAGGTTCCTAAAAAACCTATTTTACTTCAAAGTCAAACCAAGTTGAATACAGTCTATAAAGAATCTATTTTATTTCAAAATTAATCCATGTGAAAAACACAACTCCTAAAAACGTATTTTATTTCAAAACCAAAATATTTGGAAAGATGGCCAACAAAGAACCTATTGATAATTTCATTAACTTTATGCAGAGAAGTCTAACATATCAAACCATGCAAAAATAGGGTTCCTAGAAAAAATATTTGATTCAATATTAAACCATGTGTGAAATGTGATTACATATTCTATCAGGATCAAGCAACAACCTTTTTCCAATATACCAGACAACATTACATTCAGTTTCTTTTCTAGGTTGTTTTTTATGTTTTTATGTTTATTTCTAATACTAGACAAAACGTGACCCACTGGGTCACCCATTCAGCTCTGGGTAGAAATTAGAGAAACGGGAGTTAGCACAGCGAATAACATTTCTGAAAAAGAAATACGGACAAAACCGTAAAATCATTTTGTTAGCTTTTTAAGAAAGGAAATGTTTGACCTCATTTAAGCTATGGGTTGCTGGTTGTGAAATTGTGAAATACATTTAAAATTATCCTGTCTCTCTCTCTCTCTCTCTCTCTCTCTCTACTCTCCAGAGAAGTTAGTCAAGAGATACATAGAGGGGAAGAAAGAGATAGACATAGAGTAAAGTAAGAGATTTGTCGGTTTTTGACTTAATTGCAAATTACGACTTATTAGAACCAATTCAAACAGTATATTTTTCAAACATAATTCAATTCTAAGAGTAAGGAATAATTTAGTATAATTTTTGTGTTATTAAACTAAACAGTAAAAAACCCTTTAGGAAGCAAAAGTTGATTAACTCAGCTTTAGTATAATAATAATATTATTTCTGTTATTTTGTATTTTTGTTTATTTTTATCATCATTTCTGTTATTTTTTGTTATAATTTTTACTATTATTATCATTTTTATTATTATTATTATCATAACAACTAAAATCTATATCATTAGGGTATTTGTATTTGACAAGAAAAACTTAATATCTACAATGTATAAAAGATAAACTGAATTCTGTTGAGAAAAGACATTTGAGAGAATCAAAATTTATTATCAGCAAAGTAACATTAAAACAAATTAAAGAAGAAATACAAGTTAAATACTTTTTTCATTTTTTAAAATTTCCTCTTAAATATCCTCAGCAATCCAGAAAAAATCTTGAGACTTACTCTGATTCAAAATTATTATTTTTTTTTTTTATCGGTACTTGTCTCATGATTTGGAATCTTGCGTCTTTCTATATCTGCCTTGTTTTATTCTATATCTAATTCAGTTAGTATTTAATAAAGGACAAAGATCTTTACAGAAATTTCCGTTTGAACAACAACAAAAATTCTATTTTCTTTCATGTGATTGTACATCCGTAATTTAAATAATTTTTATGCAAAATTTGCTGCATTGTTTCATTAAGAACAATTTGCACCTGGAACCCCCATCCCCTCAAAAATACACATTTGCTAGAAAAATATATATATATTTACCCAGAATTTCTGTCAGTATCAGGATGCAACACAAGATCAATTTTTAAACAGAGTACAACTGGTTTGAATTCAGGGTTTTCCTTCTCCTAAAATGGTTGCCTTACCAAGGTTTGCTCTATTTACCCATATCTAAAGAGGGCAGAGAATAGTTGAATTCATAATTTTTCCAAGGGTATTGACGCTATATAAAATGCAAATAGCCTCATCCAAGATTTGAACTTGGGTCACAGAGTTCATTTTCTACTGCAATAATTGTTACAGCATAACGTCTTCCATTCCAGACTCCAGTGATGGCAAGTCTCCTCAGCTTCCCAGGACTCTCCAAGTATTCTTAGTAGTGCTATAGTCTGAATGGTCTTAATACTTCCCTTGGATCTCCAGTCCCAGATTCAGATTTTAACAAAGTTGTCATATTTGAAGTTATTTTTCCCCAGACAATGCTGGGTATCTTTACTAGTACATTTGATACAATATTAATACCTAGTATGACCTGTGGATATACTACAGTATGATAATCATTACATTTAATATGTTTACTTAAAAGTTATTGCTAAATAGTTCAATATGTAAAAAGTATAATAATCTTCATTTAACTCTCTCACTCTTTTTTTTTTCTTTCCTTCTTTTTATGTTCAATTGAAACAGATTAACGTTAACGCTTCTGTGTGCTCACCCCCTCTCTCTATCTTTCCCCTACTCTTTCTTTCTTATTATATTTTTCTGTGTAGAATGTCCTTTTTCTTCCCTTTATATCTTTATAAAAAAAAAATAATCCATTATTTAGCTGAGGTGATGACACTCATGAGAAATAAGAATTTGGCGGATAAGCAACACCAGATAACCATGATTTACATTTTTAATTTTCTTCTTGGATGATTTGGATGGTCTCATTTTCAACCAGAGGGTGTTGCAAGATGATAATGGCCGTACAATTAAGGAACACGAGTATTAATATATAGGTTGATAGTTATATTGTGTATTTTTTGCCTAATCCCATATGATGACGCATGGTGTAATGGTTAGAGTCATGGGAAATGGACGCGTTGACCTGAGTTCAATTCCAGGATGAAGATGCTTGCAATTCCCATGGCACTAATACCCTTGGGAAAGGTATGAATCCAATTCTCCCTCAAGCTATGGTTAAATAGCAGGGCAGACTGGGCTAAGTAACCAGTCTAGGTGAAGGAAAACTGAATTCAAACCTGCTAAACTTAGCCTAAGAAATTGACCTTGCTCGTACGGAGGGGTTGGTAAATATATACATATTGTGTTTTTTTTTTTTAAATCTGAGTTTTCAGACCTTTCAGTTAGCGGTTTCTTGCTCTATCCACCAAGTCATCAACATTTACTTTTGATAGAATAAATCATTGAGTGTTGATAAGGAAAGGGAAAAAGTCATCATTATTGACCAAGTATCAAACCCAAGTTAGTGAGTTCAACTTATTCTATGTGAAAGAAAATTACATTAAACAGAACGACTACAAATTTATATTAACGAAGTAGAGAAGAAAGAGAAATTATATTTAATTGTGGAGATGCCTCATATAAGGTAAAAAAAAAAATTCTTGCAAGATATGTGTGCATCTTGAAAGAATTATCTTGTACATTATATATATATATATATATATATATGTATATATATATATATGAATAATAAAAATATATCTTCAAGTGCCAATTGGTACACAACATGAAAAAGTTAATGTCTTTATCACGTATGTTGTGTTGTAAAGATGTAAAAGTTAGGAATTGCAAAAACCAGCAACTCGGTGCAGAAAAGTTACGAGCAATCAGAGAATGCACCGGTTAATGTTAAAAGAAATAAACCAGTTAATGTTTTTAAAAAAAAGAGATAAAATAATAAAATAAATATAAGATGATTGTCCAAATCAAATATCATGGTTAAAAGTATTAAAGAGAGAAACCCTATGGTGTAATGGTTAACAAGTTGGACAGCGACATCATAGAAAGTGAGTTTGAACTCCAGTCGTGCTATTACATTCACTTTTGGATTAATATCCTTAGGAAAGACATGAAACCCCTCATCCCCCTAGCTATGAGTTAAATAGTACTACTACTGTTCTTCTACAAGGATGTCTTTGGAATTAAATAACCCTCAAAAGGTTGATATGCTATTAAACAAAGAAACCAAAATTATTAATGTTAAATGCAAAACAGTATACTTCATTATTTCAAAAATATCTCCTCTATATCTCCTATACCCAACCAGATGTATTGGGATGGACATGTTGTGAAAATGTTCAATGTCAGGATACCAAAGCAAGTTGTTTTACAAAGAGTTACAATCTGGTAAGAATCATTGGTCTCTAGGGAATAAAAAGATAAAACAGAGTTCTTGTGTTTTAATCAAGATGGTGCTATCATCTATATATAATGAAGATAGACTGCATTTTTGTCTGAAGCCGAAACTCCGTCACAGCTGACGTCAGATATTCCAAACCAAACTCTAGCGTTTATCAATGAGAACCTAATATATAATCAATTGTCTTATACTGAATATTAAAGGAACAAATTGCTTTTATATACAAGTATTAAGATGCGTTTGTAATATTTGCTGGTTGTAATATTTGCATAGCCAATTTTCAACGAATCTTTTAATAAATGCATGTTTTAGTTCTAAACAGTTTCTAATTGATATTTTAATTTTTATTTGTATTTATAATTATTTCATGTATAAAGTTTTGCGAGAAATTAATTTAAAAATAAAGATACAGCCACTAATTTCAATCTTACGTTAAATTATTAGTTATGGTCTTTTGTCCGTGACTACTCCCGTTTTCGTTGCGGTAAAAAAAAAAATATTTTAAAGTTTTAATAGAGTTAATTTTTAATGAAAAAATTTATAGATAAAAATTTATTTTTAATTTTCGCGGCACCTTCACAATATAACAAGTATTTTTTTATTTCAAATTATTTTATTTCTATTAGGAATTTTTAAAAATTTATAGATAAAATTTATAGATAAAATTTATTTTTAATTTCGCGGCACCTTCACAAATATAACAAGTATTTTTTATTTCAAATTTTATTATTCCTATTAGGAATTTAAAAAAAAATGTTTACATTTATTTTTAATTCAAAATTTGTTTACGGTTATTCCATATTACTAATATTAAAATTAAAATAACAACCAGTTCTGAGCGATGCTTTTCCGCTATAAATTCCCTTACAGAAACAGACGACAAAAAACAACAACAAAAAAATGATTTTACGTGTTTGTTTTTTTAACACTTAGCGCTTCTTTCTTAAACTAAAAATTAATCTTTATTTTTTATCATAATTGACGCAATACTTTTAAAATTCATTATTCAACAATGTTTAACCGAAGTTCGGTTTGTATAAACAAAAGCGGTGATAAAAAAAAAAGTCCCCTACCTAATCGATTTAGATAGGGGACTTTTTAAATACAATAAATGATACAAACACCATGAAAAAATTTATAGATAAAATTTATTTTTAATTTTCGCGGCACCTTCACAAATATAACAAGTATTTTTTATTTCAAATTTTATTATTCCTATTAGGAATTAAAAAAAGATGTTTACTTTTATTTTTAATTCAAAATTTGTTTACGGTTATTTCATATTAGTAATATGAATATTAATTTCATATTAGTAATATGAATATTAATTTAAATAAATGATGAAAAATAACATTGAATGTTATTTTTCATCATTTATTTAAATTAATTGTAGCGAGAAATTAATAGTATTTTGTTCAATGCTTAAACAATGTTTAAACAATACACATTCATCAATAAGAGGATTACTATTCTGTATTAGATGATTGAAAATAGCATTTTACTTCGAGTTTATATAAATTTTGTTTTGTTTTTAAAAATTAAATAAATAAAATTATTCGTCGGATCTGAAACCCCCCATCTAAAATGTTTTAAATCTTTTTTCTTTTTCTTCAATGGATTATTATCGATTACACACCAATCTATCAGATTGTAAAAAAAAAAATTCAAAAAAGTTATTTATTTTTCGAGTTTTCAGGGGTGCTCAGTTCCCCGTATAAGTTTATTGTAAATCGATCCCTCATATCGGAACCGCTAAAAAAATTTTTTTTTTTTTTTTTTTCCTTCAATGGATTGTTATCGATTACACACCAATCTATCAGATTGTAAAAAAAAAAGCGCCTGATTCAAAAATAAAGAACTTTTTTGTTCTTTATTTTTTGAGTTTTCAGGGGTGCTCATTTCCCCGTATAAGTTTATAGTAAATCGCTCCCCCTATATCGGAACCGCTCTACCTTAACAGTTGTGCTGAATTTACACAAAGGTGTCAAAATTAAGGTGACATTTAAAAAAACAGAACCCACAAATTTTGTTATAAAACTGTTAATTGTAACTAGGCGGGTTTAGCGTTAGGATTTGAGGTTAGGGTTGGTGTTGGGGTTTAAGGTGAGTTTAATGGGAAAATAAATAAATAATTTGGGTTCTGTTTTTTCTGGGCCACCCTAACTTTGACACGTTTGCGCCAGTTTCCTTTCGAGCGGTTCTGATATGGGGCAGCGATTTACTATAAACTTATATGTCGGCATGAGCACCCCTGAAAACTCAAAAAATAAAGAACATTTAAGAATTTTTTAAAAACCTGATAGATTGGGTGTGTAATCGATAATAATCCATTGAAGGAAAACAATAAAATAAATAAATGAATAAATTTTGTAGCGGTTCTGATATGGGGGATCGATTTACAATAAACTTATACGGGGAACTGAGCACCGCGGAAAATAAATAACTTTTTTGAATTTTTTGTTCTTTTACAATCTGATAGATTGGTGTGCAATTGATAATAATCCATTAAAAGAAAGAAAAAAAAATTAAAAAACAAAAATTTTAAATGGGGGGTTTCCAGATGCTCAGGTCTGCCAATTATTCAATTTAATGCTTACTTTAATGGATATAAAATTTATTAAATCTCTAAGAAAATGAATTAAGAGTGTAACAACATATATTATATTCATTAATTTATTGTACAAACATTTTTACATAAACTAGCAAAAAATGCCATCTGGGCAGTTATAAAAATTAATTTTTGAAAGATATTGTCTGAGTTAAAATTTCCATATAAGAGGGTTTGTATTATCGGTAAAATCATCAAATTTATTAAAGGAGTATAGAAAAAATGAAACCATTTGAAATGGAAACTTACTTCTGTCCCCCTCAAATCAAAATGTTGCATGCATCTATTGATTATTAATCAAATAATATTTTTTTATCAATGACAGTGTTTTGATGTAAGCAGTGACGTAGTTTTAGTTACAGACAAATTGATACTGAATCTATTATCAAAAGATTTTATTTATTGAAAAAAACTTTTTACAAAATTCATATTTTTACATAAGTGTACCAAACAAAATTTAGTTGAAAATAAATCTAAAATTAGATATTTTTATTTACTCCAATTAAAAAAAATTAATATTAAATATTATTTAGCATTTAAAAATTGATTTAAGGGTATTTGCCTGCTCATCCCACTTATGAGGAAGTATCATTACTCTATTTTATTTTATGTAATATTTATTTACACTAAAACTAAATGTTTGTTAAATGTAAAATAAATAAAGTGAATGTTTATTTTTTTTTATTTCAAAATTTTTAGAAATAATCAAAACAATAAAAAATCATTTTGTATAGTTGATTGTTTTATTCATTGATAAACCAAATTTAATTTTATCATTAAATATTATTTCAGGAAAAACTTTGGTGTAGAAAGTTAACTTTCCTAATTTCTATTTCAAATTGTTTATTTTTTACTCCTTTAATGAAATCAATGATTTTAATTACTAAAATCATTAAATGTTGAATATCCTTTTAAAGTTTTTGGCATATTTTGGCATTGTTGTTTTTTATTACTTCAATTCATTTATTAATTTTACTTGGATACTACCCCTCTGACATTGAATTTTAAATCCCACTCGGCTCAGGCTATATTTTTCAAAATTTTATTTTTACACCGCCCGAAGGGCGGTTTTGTTATGCTAGTCTTTTTAAATGGCGAGTCACTCAAATTAGTAGACCAGTTCATATACCATGGTAGCAATATCTCATCTACTGAAAATGATGTCAACATAGGTCAAAAAATCTTTAAAATACAGACCTGCACACATGCAAAACTTCTATAATAAAGTGATAAAATTTTGATTGTTCTCTTGATGTTTGTAAATGTGTCTGTAGGAATTCTCAAGAAGATGAAGAATTCTTTGGTAAAGAACACAAACTTATTGAAATTCAGCACCTAACAGATTCTTTGCAACTTTGTCAGGCTTTGTTAAACTGAGAATTCATCTCAGGGAAGAGATTGTTCAGGATGCAGAGAACATTAAAGGAAATAAGTGCAGTTTCACACCTTTTCAAAAAGAGGAATTTCAGGAGGTGATTCAATCAATAGAAAACTTTGGTGTGAAATACCAATGGGACTATTTTTAAAGAAAAAAAGATTTATTTGTCTTGGTAAATATAACGTTAGTCTTGATGCTTTTTGTATACACTTTCTATATATAAAACTACACAACTTTTTTTATTAGTATTTAAAGAAACAGATAATTTTTCTTCCTACAGTTTTGTTACAAACATTGACTCATGTTTTAAATACAGTTAGTAGCCGTCTGCCTTGCTACTGAGGCAGACTACTTTTATAGTCAATCTCATTTTTATATGATACTACAACTCCCTGAACCTAAATGGCTTTATGCCCTTCGTAGATCTCTGACTTCTGAAAATTTTCAGAAATCTAGACAGGCTTTCGTGGAGAGTATCATGACTTCTTCTGACATGGGACCTAAGTTAATTTTCTTCTGATTCATCGTCTGATATTCTTACACTTTCATCCATTGATTCTTCATTTTCATCACTGGATTCACTAGCCCCATCTTCCCCCTCAGATTCAATTTCTATTTCATCGGGTTTTATTCAACTTCTAAATTGATCCTCATGAGCAAGTATATTTTGCCAGTTTTTCAATAATATTGCTGTGTTGTTTCCTTTTTGTAATATGAAATTCGCCTTCTCAGCATTCAACTCTTTGTTTTTTTTATACCATACACTTCCATTTGTTGCAAATGACATGGTTATGGGAGCTCTAATCTGTCTACCCATTAATGCGGAAGGACTTTGTATTCTTTTGGCATGCAGAATTATTCGATAGCCCAATAATAATTTCGGTAGGTAAGTCTCTATATTATATGAGGAAAATGCTCTTAGTCCCATTTTCAACATCAGCATCATTCTTTCTGTGATTCCATTCGATTGTGGGTGGTAGGGTGGCGTTTTATAAGGGACATATCCAATATGCTTCAGCCACGAGCACAAGTTTTTGTCGCAAAATTCTGGGGTGTTATCAGAAACTAACGTACAAGGAATGCCATTCCTTGTGAACACTACTCTTAATATTTGATTTATAGTGGTGGCTTTTCTATCAGCAACCTTACTTACTTTGGGCCATCCTGAAAAGGAGTCCACTAAAAGTAAAAATAGTCCAATGCCTTTAATATGTCGAAATCAAAAAACTCATGACGAGTTTTATTGCCCAACTTAAAATTCTGAAAGACGTTACTTTTGGTAATTCTCTTCTGGTGTTGAATATGAACTCCAAAGGTCTATGGTTTGACTTTACCAAGAATCTTTTTCCCAACAAAAAATCTCAAGCATGTTCTGTACTCAAAACTATTGTCAGTGCTTTTTTCTCAATATTTGAGTAGTTATCATCGGACAACGTTAGTTTTCTCAATAGGTACATAATTGGATGACCTTCTTGAAATAGAATCACAGCGATTGAATGCTCACTTGAATCTGTCATTAAAGTCACTTCCTTTCTGGGATCAAATATTTTTGTGATTGGTTTTCTTATTAGAGACTTTTTTTAAAACTTTAAAAAGCTATATTTTGCCTTTGAGCCCATTTAAATTCAGCATTCTTCTTTCTTAATTCTGCAAATGGTTCTACCATGTCACTGTATCTGAGTAAAAATTTGCTATAAAAATTAACCAAAGCCAAAAAAGATACTAATTTATTTTTATTTTTTGGTGGAGATATTTCCAATATTCTATTTATCAGCTTGTTATCTGGTGAAATTCCTTCTTTAGATATTTGGTATCCTAAATACGATATTTTGTCGCAATTCAATTCATATTTAATGCTATTTATCATCATACCTACATTTTTTAATTTGTTTAAAACTTGTTCAGTTTTTTGTTTTAATTTGTCTTTACTGCAAGCACCTATGCATATATCATCTTGGTATATAATTATATTTTTGAGAGTTTTTCAATTGCCTTTTGAAAAATGTGGCTTGACATCTTAATTCCAAATGGAAGACGAGTCAATCATAGTAAACCATTTTTCTTAAATTTCTATTTGATTAGATGCTGATTTTAGATCAATTTTAGCAAAGTATTTCATATCTGCTAATTCATGTGTTTCTGTTTCTATGTTCGGCAAGGGAAATGAATCCAAGCATATCTGATGATTCACTCCTATTTTGTAATCCCTACATATTCTTAAATCACTATTTGGTTTTCTTATTGCAACAATTCGTGATACCCAACTACTACCACCTTGGGGCACTCTCTCAACTATACCTTGTTTCATCATTTTCTTTAATTTCGCCACTATCATGGGTAAAATATGAACCGGCACTTTTCGAGATTCAAAATATATGGGGTGGTTATTTTAGGCGAATGCTTGCTTTATCTTTATATCCTTTTAATAGTCCTATATCAGGTTCTTCAGACTTTATACAGTTTATCAATTTAGTAGTATCCATTTTTAACATGTCAATTCCGAGGATGATTTTTTTGCATTAAACCACCGTGATGGGAATAATTTCATAATGAGTTTTTGTCTCGAAAATTCCTTCAAAAGATCCTAAAGCTTTTATGACAAATTGTTTTAAATTAAGACCCAAATTAAGAAAATCTTGATTTGGGTCTACCCATTTCTTCCGAGAAATTCCTTGGGATCAGGGTAATATCGCTCCCCCATGTCAATCTGCATGGGGAATTCTATGCCATTCAACTTTATCGTTTCTCTAGATTTTTTGTGTCTTTAGTGAATATACTTGCTTACTTTTGGGAGGGGGGTTGTATTTTCTACCCTTTTTATATTCTTTTTGTACCTACATACAGTCTGGAAGTGGTTTCTTTTTTTACAATTCAAACATAATTTTCCTCTGGCTAGGCATTTGTTTACGTCATTCTCATATTTTCAGTCACAATATTTGCATATTATTTGGCTATTAGTTGCGCTGTAAGCTTCGACATTATTTTTATTGAACTCATCAATTAATTCTAGTTGTTGTAAAAATTCAACACTTGCTTCAAGTGTCATTTCATTTATTTAAAGCCTCTCTAAGATTTTATGCTTATATGCAATGTTCTTCATGCCTTTAATTAATCTTAGAAGAATTAGTTCATCTTCTATTGCCCTGTCTTTTGAACACAGTTTTTCAAATTTGCAATATTTTGTTGCTTCTTTCAACCTATGTAAATATTGACTCACAGTTTCATTTGGGTTCTGTCTGGTTTCCAAAAACTTGGTTCTTTCTGCAATTACAAGTTTATTCTTTGGACGTATGTTCCTGTTTATGATATTTGAGATTTCCTCATATGTCAAATTTTCCAGTATTTTGAGGTAAACCATTGTAGATATTTTTTGTATGGCTTCACATCCCACTGAAGCCAAAAATAAATCTGTAATTTTGTTTTCCCCTCTGGAGGCTTTCTGGTCTTTTAACTTCTTCACCCTAGCTAATGCTGCGAAATAAGTTTCGACGAAATTAGTGTCTTCTAAGGAACTTAAGGTTGATATCAGCGATGCCATATTGTTATAAGATTGGTCAATCTCAGGAGCGTACATTTCTCTGTATGTACAGTTATTAGTTGGGTGATCACTTAAGTAACAGTTGGTACTGTAAGCAACCTGAGTCTTTTGTTTATCAAACCAAGAAATGTTGATATGTCATGAAACCAAACAACCAATACCAAAGTATAAACTCAGCTGACTGGGCACAACCAACATTCACACTCTACTGTGGATTGCCTTTCCATTATTTCAATTGATAATTCTTTTGTTGGGGTCAGCTTTCATTCCAATGCCTGAACACTTGTTGAGATCTGCAAGAATTATGTTTTAACAGTAGACTGATTTGCATATCTACACTTCAGCTGGTATTTGATTTAGGAATGCAAATTACAATATCATTTCATATAATTTAGACAGATTTGCATATCTACAAATAATAATTGCAATAATATTTATTTTTATATTCTATATTTGCAATAATACTGGTGATAACACTAATTTAGACCGATTTTGCTTCAGCTGGTATTTGAATTAAGAATGCAAATTACAATATCATTTCATATCTTTCCTCAATATTAGGTTAATCAATAATATTTTCCTTTGCATGACCTGGAAAAAAACTATGCCATTAATTTAAATAATCAGATCTAGTTTGTTTAGGGTACATTTTATGAAGCCAGAATGTTCAGCTATTAAATAAAAAATGTTTTGTATCTTATTGTTATTAGTTTATTTACTGCTAAACAATTTTTGCCACGGGTAGTAATTTCTTGATTTCAAGGAACATTAGATAAGAACCAAATTTTATTGTAATCAATGTAACAAGGCATTTTTTTTAATAGTAATGCTAAATAAAAAAAATTTCAAGTTTTCTAAAATCTTGTTTAGTGCGAAGAAAATTAAACTCATTGTTATTTGAAAGAGTTCCAAAACTAGGAATTATGTGCTGTAATATTTCTTAATGTTTATTTTTTTATGAATAATATTTTTCTTTGACATGATAATTTTGGAAAATTAAATATTTTTAGTGAACTTATCAACATAAGCATAAGCATACCTCAAATTTTAGCTCAGAACACAAAGAAAAAAATTGACTGAGTGATAGTTTGTAACTCAGTAAACAAAGTGCATTATAAATACATACATTATAAAAAAAATAGGAGGCGTGCTTAGCGTAATGGTTACTGTTGTAGGAAATCAAAGTTTAAATCGAGGATGTAGCTGATTGTGTTTCACTTTGCATTTGGAAAAGGAATGAATCCACCCTCCCCCACCAGCTATGTGCAAATAGTAGGGCAGATTGGGTTAGGCAATCCGTCTAGAAGGAAAACTCTGAATTTAAACCAGATTTACTCTGTTTAAAAACATTGACCTTGTGTCAGATGCTGCCCATGGCAGATTTGTTGGGTAAATACATACATACATTATAAACACACGTGTATGCAAACATCTGCATGTTTACACACACACACAAAAACAAGTATTATAAAAATATATGTTCCCATAGGAAAACAAACAGTAAATAAAAGTAAAACAATAAGTAAAAGATGATAAAAAAGACTTACGATCATCGCTAAAATCATCTACCAAGATTATTTCATGGATCAATTCTTCTCTGCTTTTTCGGAAAACACTGAAAGAAAAGAAAAAAAAGATAATGAAAAACAGATATATAAATGAGATGCTATGGAGGACATGAGAGAGAGAGAGAGAGAGAGAGAGAGAGAGAAGAGAGAGAGAGAGAGATGTGTGCTGGATTAGAAGAAGAAGGAAAAGAGACATGTGTATCCTAAATGTTCTTCAATATAAGATGCTATTAACAAGACTAGAGAGAGAGAGAGAGAGAGAGAAAGAGAGAGAGAGAGAGAGAGAGAGAGAGAGTTCTACTAGATCAGAAGAAGAAGGAAAAGAGACGTTTTCTGTCCTAAAATGCTCTTCAATAAAAGATGCAATCAACAGCTAATAATCGAAGAATGATTAGTGGAGACATGGACAAAAAACAGGAAAAACATTTTCCTCCTCTTTTGTCATCTTCAAATCAATATTTGCTATTTGCATTTAATTGTAGATATATAAATAAACAGAAGAGTCTCTTCCTATCCCATCATTTCTTCTTCAAAGATAAACTCACTATGTCATTAAAATAAAGATGCCTGTTTAGACAATGGCTTCACAATTGTTTCAATGGGGACAGCTTTAGGAATTACAGGTTGAAAATAGAAAACAAAAATTATATATATATATATATATATATATATATATATATATATATATATATTCAAATCATGGACAAAATGGTTTTATCTCCTGCCTTGCAATAAAACATTTTTGCATTCCACTTTAAAATATCTTTTTTTAATTATAATCCTAAATTTTTGAGTGTTTTGAAACAATTTTAAGTCATAATATTGACATTTTTAGTAGAATTCAGAATTCATGTTTTTTTTTTACTAAAAAAATCCCGTAGAGAAACTTATACAAATCTTCTGATATAATTATTCAGTCTATTATCTTTATAGAAAAAAATCAAAAACCATTTTTCATCTGTTCATTTTTTCTGATTTCATAAAATAAAATGTGTATGCGTGTGTGGAGGGGGAGACCTAGTAAAAAATATTTCCCTTATTATATTTTGAGAAAAAACCTATTTCAAACATATTTTCATCAACAGATGAATAACTACCAAAAATTTTGTGAAAATTTGACTATTAGTTGATTTTTCATAGAATTTGTTACAAAAGCAGGTAGTCATAACTTGTTTTGGCTACTTTAAATTTCAATTGATTTAATGGTGCGAAAATGTAAACATTGTTTTTGTTCATCATTTTCATTATTTCCGTAAGCTGAAATTTTTTTTCCAAATCATCAGGAGTTTTTTTAAATATTTCTTTTTTTGAATGGTCCAAAAATTTTGAAGATAATAATAACCTTTATTCAAGTTACATTGTGTTAAATATGGGGGGGGGGGATTTAACGCTGCAGATTGGACGTCCCTATGTTGTAAATAGAATATTGTTGTCTACGAAAAGTTTCACTGAAAAGCGAATGGTTTGGTTTCCAATCCAGTTAGCAATTTGAAAATAATAATAGTATTTGGGTTTTTTTTTTTATATCCCCCCCTTTTTTTTTTAATCACTAAGAATTTGCGAATGTTTTGAATGATTTTTTCTACAAATGTTTTCATTGTGAATACAATTTTAAATTCAGTTTTTAATTGCTTGATGAGTTAGAAATACAATGTAACATTTCAATTTTTTGTACATGACAACAATTCAAATCCAGTTCTTAATTGCTTGTTGAGTTAAAGTTAAAAGAAATGTATTCGTTTAATTTATTTTCCTTTTATACTTCTAAAAATGTAACAATAAAAAGAAGCTGAGAATCAAAAATTTAAATTCTTTATATTGCAATATTTATTTTTGTTTAAACTAAAGATTGTTTTAAAATGTTTTCATTAGAAAAAAAATTAAGACTTTTTTACCATTAGTATTAATTACAAAACAACTGGTTTTATCATTTTTTATTTACATTTAATATATATACACAAATATGTAACTCTATACTGATGAATATTTTAAAACATTTTCATGATATTTTTTATTTACATTTAAAATATTTTTTTTTTTTAAATGTAACCGTAAACTTGTGTTTTGAAACAATTTTAATTTTTCTACAATTTTTTGTGCATGACAAAAATTTAAATTAAAGTGAGTGTACAATTTAAGAATATGGACAAAGATTTGATTTTACGTTAAAATTTAGTCTGAAAAAAAAATCATACTTCATATTATCAGCAGTCCAAAGCAAAATATTTTTAACACGCTGTAAAAAATAATTCAAAGATTATTTTCTTTTCTTTCTAACCAAATAAATATTTCAAAGATTGGACAAAAAAAAAAAAGAATTTGATTTTACATAAAAATTTAGTCATAGTAGTAGCAGACATTTTGAATAATTGCTAACCAACAGGCAACTGATATAGGCAGCAGACAAGCACTTGCTGATACACTCAGCAGCAGAAGTAGCTATATGATACTTTCTGAAAATCGTTTGATTTTTGTTTAATTAATTATATCCCTTAATCAGTAAAAATCAATACCCAAATTTGGTGTTTCTTACTTAGAAGGATTTTAAGATATATGCAAGATTTCGAATCAGAGTGACGTCTCTTTTCGGAGTTATAGGTAGACACATACATACCAAACTTTCTTTATATATATATATATATATATATATATATATATATATATATATAGTGTATGTATATAGTGTGTGTATATTTATGTATATATATTATAATGTATGTATATATTGTGACCCATATTTCTGGCCTTGTGCCAAACTAAGCTAAGTAAATGACTACCATAGGAGGATGACTAGCAATTTTTCCTCAGGAATCAATGTAGCTAGTTTAATTACCACTCGGTACTTTATAACACCAGGACCTTGTGCCAGATTAAGTTACACTGAGTAAACAACCTTGTAGCCACTGATACTTTGAATAATTATGAATTTCTCCTGCCTTGTTAGAATGTAGTTCAAGTTCAGGGGGTGGTAATTTTGAATTGAACATTTTCCCTAGCTAATAACCATTATAGTATGGTGTCTGTGTGATTGTTGCAAGAACACCTATCACACCAGTGGAAAAAAAAAGTCTTCTAGAGGAACTGAAAGGTAAACTAAAATACACAGAAATTCTAACAGCCGTTTTTCATTGATAAAATGACTCCATAGTTAATAATACATTTAAAAAAATGATATCATTCAATTACCATACTTGAACTTGTGGTGGCAGCCACATATATATATATATATATATATATATATATATATCTTGTGTATTTTGGCAGCAAGCAAGGCAGGGATTGTTAAAGACCACGGTATAATTCTTTATGATCTTCAGGTGTAGATTTTCAATTCTTCTAGTTGTATTTTGTAGATCGGGATGGTAAAGAAGATGTCCTATATCTTTTATCCGAGCACTTTCAGCCATTTAACTATTCCTAATGCAAATAATTTACACAGTTATATGGTTTCAAGTATCACTAACTTGCAAACAAATCTATTTGGTCCATAGAGGGGACACTAATATGTACTATCACTCCAGGTTAGAGTGGACATGAGAGTAATGGCAATGAAGGGGTTACGCCACATTCTTCAGAGCCCGAGAACTGGGTTGGTTGGTTGGTTTTAGGGCATGTCAACCTTTGCTGGGTTATTTTTGTTGAGATTTTTGTAATATAAGGTGTGTTCTAGATGCCCACTTCTACTTATAGACTCGCCGATAACCATGTAACCAACCTATTGGCCAACCACTGGAAGTACTCTGCTGCTGATATTGTTATTTATATCGGCTGTTCTGATCTTAGCTACTCACAACTACCTTGAACCTTCGTGGATGACGGAACATAGGATTATATCACTGGACCTTTGACACTATGTAGGATTCACTTACCAAAGGATTCTATAGCTCAGGACTTACTTACATTAAGTCCTTTTCAACTGGCCAAGGATGGTGGTCAGAAACTTAACAGGTTATGGGCCCAGGTACGCTCGGATCTTTTTCAATGGTGACGAGGCCAGCTACAAAATTTGGGAGACTAAGTTCCATGGGTATCTGAGAACCCTTTTCAGCTGCATGACATAATCAATGCACCATCTGAACAACCGAAGGACAAAAATGCTACAATATATGCAGAATTAATCCAATGCTTGCATGAGCGGAGTCTCTCACTCGTAATGCGCGAAGCGAGAGATGATGGCAGAAAGGCAATGGAAATATTAAGGACTCACTACTTGTTGAAAGGCAAGCCTAGAATTGTAGGACTACATCGCCAACTAAGCTTGTTGAGTAGATTATGAATCAATTACTGATTACATAATCCAAACTGAGAGCATTGCAACCTCATTAAAGGAGGCCGGGGAGATTGTTAGCGATGGCTTATTAATTGCCATGGTATTGAAGGGCTTGCCCTCAAATTTCAAACCCTTTGCAACAGTAATAACCCAAAGGGATAAGCCTATGATGTTTATGGAATTCAAAGTCAGTCTCCGTAGTTATGAAGAAACAGAAAGTATGTACTCTGGGGAACCAGAACATGGAACTATACAACTAAAGACCCAATTTAAAAAGGATAAAACCAACCTCCGCTATGAGGGCAGATCAACTAGATATACCAACTACCAGAATTATCAAGGGAGACCTTGGAAGGATAACAAGAAGTCGCCATTAAAAGCAAATATTACATGTTATATTTGTAATAAAAAGAGCCACATGTCCTACGACTGTAGATATAAGAAAAAGGACTTTTGTCAAAATGTTAAATATTTTCCCCAAAGAAAAAAAAACATATTTTTTTGCTGCTGGGTATGACCCTTTATCACATAAAGAACATTTGCTCGTTGATTGCGGGGCCACTAAACATGTCATCAACGATAAAACTAAATTTATCAGTTGGGACCACAATTTTGAGCCTGAAAATCACTTTGTGGAATTGTTGGATGGAAGCAAATCCACTGGCTTAGTTCAAAAACGCGGGGACACGCGTGTATATTTAAAAAATAGTAAGGGGCAAATTTGCGAAAGCATTTTAAAAGGGGCACTGTATATCCCCACTTTTAAACAAAACATTTTTTCAGTCCGAGCCGCCACGGCTTCTGGGGCCCACATAAATTTTGGACGCAAAACATCAAAGTTGATTTACCCAAATGGCACCATATTTAATATAGAAAGAATGAGCTGCTTGTATTATTTAAAAAATATTAATTCCGCTAAGACTGTGAGATATGATATTAATACCTGGCATAGAATCTTAGGACACTGCAACATAAATGATATTAAAAAAACTGCCAAAAGTAGTGAATGGAATGAAAATAAAATTTACCCCTTCATGTAAAACCAACTAATATCTGTATTCAGGGAAAAATGGTTGAAACTAAAAATAAAGTTTTAAAGAAAAAAGAAACGGAGATATTGTCGCTAGTTCATTGCGACTTAGCTGGACCAATTCAGCCCCTTGGTAAATCCAATTTCAGGTATGTACTAAACTTTATTGACGATTTTTCTGGACTTATGATGTTATACTTTTTAGCCCATAAATCTGATACTCTGCTAGCTACCAAACAATACCTAGCAGACGTCAGCCCATATGGTAAAGTTAAACGCATACGAAACGACAATGGAAGCGAATTCCTGTCAGAAAACTTTCAAAATTTATTAATTGAGAATGGGATTAAGCATGAACTTTCCAGCCCCTACTCTTCACATCAGGCAGGCAAAGTTGAAAGAGCATGGCGTACCTTATTTTCAATGGCTAGATGTATGCTGATTGAGTCGAAATTACCAAAAAATCTATGGGTTTATGCAATACTTGCCTCTGCCTATATAAGGAATCGTTGCTTTAATTCATATTTAGGGAAAACCCCTTTTAAAGTTTTTACTGGTTCAAGACCAAACTTAAGTCGTATGCATATTTTTGGAACGACTTGTTTTTGCTATGTGCAAAATAAAAGGAAGTTGGATCCCCTTTCCGAGGAGGGCATTTTTATGGGGTATGATAAACAAAGTCCAGCATATCTCATTTACTTCCCTGAAACAGGTGCTATTAAAAAAATCAGATGTGTCAAATTCATTGATTCCTATGCTAAAATCCCCGAAATCAGATGAAATCGCTGACTTACTAGTCTTGCCAACTTATCCTGACCATGTTTATGTGAATAAACCGCCAACTGGTGAAACTCAACAATTATTACAATCACGATACCCAACATGTGAAAGAAAAAAGCCAGACTTCTTTGAAACTGATAATTTCAAGGTAAAAAGTTTGTTACTTATTGTCTACCATTCCCAGCAATTATTTTGAGGCAGTGAAATCCCCAGATTCACAACAATGGGCGCTCGCCATGCAAAATGAATATAAAACACTTCTTGAAAATGATACGTTTGAATTAAAACCTGTACCAGAAAATCAGCACATTGTCGGTAGTCGTTGGGTCTACGATTTGAAAAATAATGAAAATGGTACCTGCAAATATAAAGCTAGGTTTGTCGCAAAAGGATTTTCACAGATTTATGGTGAAGATTACATTGATACGTTTTCTCCAACGACTAACCTGACTTCCATACAAGTTTTAATTCAGTTGGCAGTCCAGTATAATTTGCGAATCCACCATCTAGATGTCAAAAGTGCTTATTTAAATGCTCCATTAGATTTTGATATATACATATATCCCCCAGAAGGTTTTGAAAATGAAAATAAAAATTGTGTATGGAAACTTAAAAAGGCCCTATATGGTTTGAAACAAAGTGGGCATTCCTGGAATAACACTTTCCATAATTACGTGGTTGACCAGGATTTTAAACCCTCTATTATAGATCCTTGTTTGTATACCAAGGAAATAAATAAAGAAATAGCAGTAATTTTATTAATATGGGTAGATGATATTTTAATTGCTTCAAAAACGGAAGTTGATTTAATAAAAATTAAAAATAGTTTAAGTTTAAAATTTAAAATGACCGACCTGGGAAGGCTGTCTTGGTTTTTAGGGATACAATTTGAACATAGTGAAAATACTATTAGAATGAATCAATCTAGATATATTGAAAGATTGTTGGTCAAATTTAATATGACCGATTGTAAGCCCCAAAATACTCCATGCGAATTGGATATAAATAAAAGTTTTGATAATGAAAATGAATTAATTGATAATAAGCTCTACCGTGAAATTGTTGGTTCCTAAATTTATATTATGATGGCTACTAGGCCAGATATATCATATATAGTTTCAAAATTATCTAATATTTAAAAAATCATCTGAACCCTTGAAATTACGGGGATTTTGTGATGCCGACTGGGCAGGTTCAAATGACCGAAAAAGTATATCAGGATACTGTTTTAAATTATTGGACGAAAGCTCGATTATTTCTTGGAAATCTAAAAAAACAACCAGTTGTCTCTTGGTCAACATGTGAGGCCGAATTTGTTAGTCTTGCCTCTTCTGGGCAAGAAGTCCTTTATTTACGGACATTACTTAAAAGTGTTGTGGAACCAAGGGTCGTTAATAACCCTGTAACTATTTATTGTGATAATCAGTCGAGCATATTACTGGCAAAAAAACCCCTCATACACCAGAGATCAAAACATATTGATATAAAATATCAATTTATAAGGGATGAAATTAAAAAGGGGTCTATACTCTTACAGTATATAGAATCGGAAAAGAACATTGCAGATCTGTTCACAAAAACATTGAACAAGATAAAACTTAATACTTTTAAAAAAGATATCATGGGGGGCCAAAATTAAACTTATGATTTCGTCCTGTCGGCTTGGGCTGTAAAATAGGCTGACTGTATCCATGCAGAGGGGTAAGACCCCCACCCCCGAAAATGAATGTCCTGGACATGACATTAAACTTGTCCAACCAAATACTAACTCACTAACTTGTATTATATTGTATTGTATTGTATTGTATTGTATTTTTCGAATTAACACAAAAAATAAATAAATAAATAAATAAAAAAAAAGCAAAAAAAAAGCAAAAGGGGACAATACTAATTTTGACTGTAATGTTGGCAGTATTAAGGTTAGTTAAGAATTAGATTAGGAATAGTAAAATACTAACAATAATTAATATTTTTTTTTACAAAATAGGATTAGTAAAATTAGGTTTAGAAGTAATAGAACAAAAATACTATTACTATAAATTTTAAAATTTCTTAATGAAATGATTGTAACTTTATATTCCTGAATGAAATGATTTAATATTTCTGAATGGAATCACCCACCTTATATCAAAATAGGGGGTGTGTTGAGATTTTTGTAATATAAAGTGTGTTCTAGATGCCCACTTCTACTTATAGACTCGCCGATAACCATGTAACCAACCTATTGGCCAACCACTGGAAGTACTCTGCTGCTGATATTATTATTTATACTGGCTGTTCTGATCTTAGCTACTCACAACTACCTTGAACTTTCGTGGACAACGGAAGATAGGATTATATCACTGGACCTTTGACACTACGTAGGATTCTATAGCTAAGGACTTATTCACTTGAACTTGTTTTACTAATTTAATTCTCTGTACCCTTAATCATTAGGCCACTTTCACTGTTAGAATAGATAAATAAAAAGAAGAACAGAGTTTTTCACTTTTTTTTCTTCAATGCTTAGACCAACATGAATTATATAACATCAATGTATTGTTCCATTTTCAAGGGAAAAAAAAAAACAAAAAAAAAACTTGTACCAATTTAGTAAAAAATTTCATTGCAAACAAGTGTGCATTTTTATTGCCTTTAAGAAAGGCCAATAATTAATCTAAATCATGTATTCTTTCCCAGCTTTTCACAAAAGAGAAGAACTTGGATAATTGCTATTTTAGAGACAGACTAACACTACAAGAAAAGAAAAGATGCTTTAGCAGGCAAGAAGAAAAGAAAAAACAGAATACTGTGCAATTATAACAAACAAGATTTTTATTACACTTTTATCTTTAATTTTTTTTGCTTATATTTAGGCTTTGACATATTGAAAGACATGCAATGTTGTAAATGAATGACAGAAAAAGAAAAAAAAATGAAAGTACAACAGCCTCCACCGAGAAAAAAAAAAAAAAAAAGAAAAAAAAAAAGCAGCTCTGTTTATTTGCTTTGATAGAGCGACAGAGGTGATGTGCTTTAGATATTTTGAATTCTTTGGAAAAAGGTTCAAAAAGAAATTCAAGTAGAAAACTTCAAGTTAAATAAAAAAAACAAGAATGATATATTGAATATGGAGAAAACTTTTCAAGCTCAAAGTTTGAAATCAAAAATTTTATTGTTTTTTTTTGTTTTTTTTTTTTGGGGGGGGGTCAAAACAAACCCCAGAAAAAGAAGTGTTTGGCACTACATACCAATGTGAGCAGTTGTTCTCGAAAATGAACCATGCCAAGAAAATGCAACTGTCAAATCATCACGTGTCTGGTGTGCTCCTATCAACCTCTTCATTTAACCATGATGATATTACATCTTTTTGGTGATTGCAAATAATTAGATGTGACATTAATAAGTAATGATTATTACCTTGTGAATTAGGCATGGGTTTTTTTCTCTGTCCTTTAAGATTGCAGCTACACATTGAGCTAAAACTTTGTAGCCCTCACACATAAAAAGGTTTGTGAGTTAGGCTAGCAGATCACTGTTAATGAGTTCGACAGTTATGGTTCTGTATTTAATGGCATATAAATCTTCATTGGTTATTTAATGTCAAAGCCATCATTGTAGAAGAATAGTAGTGGTACTATTTAACCCATAGCTGGGGTGATGAAGGGGTTCATACCTTTCCCAAGAGTATTAGTCCGAAAGTGAATAGCAAGCCTAGAGTTTGAATTCAGTTACAACAATGTACAGCCCAGCATGTTAGCCACCTCATTACGGAGACTTCTTCTAATTGGGCAATTCCAGAAAAAAGTAAAATTGTCACCCACTCCCTTCAATTTTTCTGAAATTTTGTACAGGTATGGACTGTGTTAAAGTTAGACATTCCCCAAAATTTGAGCTTTCAATTCAAAAGATTGGCGGAGCAATGTCGATTTTTAGCTCTCCAAATTTGGTGGGGTTGGTGAAAAATGGCAAGTTTTTGTAATCTATTTTTGTTTGTAAAATGAGTTCTAGAGCTTCCCTACCACTAAAAATTGGTTTATAAAAGCATTCTTACCCAAGAAATCCAAAGATGTTATTGAAAAAGTCTGAAAGTCAACCAATCTTAAGTTATTGATGATTTTTATTTTTTCATAGCAAGATCAATATCACAATGTGGCACTGAATCTAAGACAACATTTTTTTCTATTATTATTTCACATATATTGAATATCATTTGTACCAAAAAGATAGTTTGGTGTTTGCTCAAAACCGAAGCTACAACATCAGTTAAAATTTTGCAAATCAGAAATCATTGATAAATTAAAACTGATTAACTTTCAGACATTTTTGGATTCCTTGGGCAAAAATACTTTTATAAACTAATTTTTTTGGAGTAGGGAAGCTCTAGAACTCATTTTACAGACAAAAATAGATTTTAAAAAGTCGCCATTTTTTTGTGACCCTCCCCTCCAATCTGGAGAGCTAAAAATCAACATAACTCCGACAATTCTTGGAATTGGAAGCTTAAATTTTGGGGATTTTCTAACTTTAACATAGTCCACACCTGTACAAATTTCAGAAAAATTGAATGGGGTGGGTGACATGGCCTGGATGATTTGACATGACCCAATGAGTTTGATTCTCACAGGGTGCTACATACCTTTTGGCCTTGTGCCAAACAAAGCTTAATAAATGACCCCTACCATAGAAGGATGGTTAGCAAGTTTTGCTCCCAAATCAATGTAGTGAGTTTTAAAGAAACATTTTGTAATCAGAATGAACAGAAAGTGTTAATCAATGGAAGAAAAAAGAAGAAAAAACCTGTAATTTTATCTAATAAATCTAATTTCTGAATGGGATAAACAATACATTTCAGTAAAAAGGAAGTTTTGGGTAATTGAGCTTTGCTACCTCAAGTCAAAAAATAATCTTAATGTTTGGCCGTTTAGAATCAATGGAGACATTTTCTAGAATAAAGTTAACTTTTATAAATAACACGAGTCAAAACATTATTTTTTTTTGGGGGGGGGGGGATTTCTAGGATTGAACTCACATCAATGCAAAACCAAGAAATTCTTAAATCAATATTCTTGAGGATTAGATGAGGCCAGGTCTTTTAACTGATGGCTTATTGGGGCAATTCCAATGACTTGCTAACAGAGTTACTGCTAATCAGGAAGTAGAATGCATTTCCAAATTTTGCTTGGTTGAAAAAATGCTGGAAGTATATATACTAGGTATACCCAATTTGTCAAAAACTGTGTTTTTACAAAACAAATTTACCCCCTTTTGAAAATTTTTTTACTAAAAATCAGGAAATTATCTGATTTTAATTCAATTTTCAGTGTTGATTTATGAATCAATTAATTTTATAATGCATTATTTTATTTCAAAACTTTCTGATTTTTTTCAGGTCACTTATGTTTGGGGTGCAAAATATCGTTGGGGTTATATACTTTCAAAACTAATTACAGTATAAATAAAAAGACAAAAGACCGAAGGTGTGAATAGAAGAAAACATTTTTTTTAAGGGTGATATCCTGGTAGAAAATAAATAACAAAAATCGGAAAATAAAATTAAAATAAAAACTAAAAAAATTATTTTTGGAGATCTTTATTTTACTCTTTTCAATAATTATTTAATTGGCTATTATCCTATTAAAGAAAAAATTATACATCGATATTTGTTCTGTTTAAAAAGAGGGGGCTAAATTTTCATTAAAGTTTAACAAAAAAATATTAGATTTCAATAATAAAGTAAAGTAGTTATTAAATAAATATGTTTTTAGAATCTAAAAATGACATTTTAACCGTAACATTATTATATTCATATTTTAGATGAATTTTATATATATTAATTTACCACAGCAGAAATATCTAATTAAATCAGAAAGTTTTGAAATAAAATAACTAATGCATTATAAAATTCATTCATTCATAAATCAACACTCAAAATGTCATTAAAATTGGATTATTACCTGATTTTTTATATTTTTTTTCAATTGGGAGGGTTAAATTTATTTTGTAATTGTTGTCAATTGTTTTATTTTCATAGTTTTATCCAGACATACATACATACATACATACATACATGCATTTATATATTTATAGATTAAAGAGAAAGGGGAAAAGAGAAATAAATTGGGAGAGAGGCAGAGGAGAGAAATAATTAGAGAAGCATTAAACAGAGAGAGAGAGGGGGTATATACAATACAGCCTGAATTTTTTCTAGGGAATCCCCTATCGCCAATGAAATATTATCACAATTAACAGCCATATTAAGTATATTCAGCCAAGAGCTAGTGGAAAGGCACAGGAATGAGGGTCCCAGGGTTCTAAGGTTAATTGGTTTTATGACATGTCAACCCTTGTTGGGTTATTTAATGCCAAAGTCTTCCTTATTTGTTCTTTTTGTTAGCAATTACTAGCAATAATATGCATCCCCAGGTCTAAGTATTTAAGTTTTAATGAATGAAATGTATTAAATTAGAAAGACTACAAACAAAATTAAATAAGAATGCATATAAAAAGATTACACCTATTCTAATTATATTTTATTTGATTTCTATATAAAATAATTCATAGGATTGATTTTAATATGTTGGAAAATAAAACAATAATATTAGAGATCAATAACAGCAAGTAATCATTTATTAAACCTGGTTTTGTTAAAAACAGTATGCAAATTAACCACAACATATATTATGTAAACCTTTATTTCTTAGTGATACATAAGACACATTGCAGGTGTCTTGGCTAGTATTTGCGATTCTGCAGTAAGGGTTATGCCCCTTAGACTATCTCTGTTATTTTCGTGAATGGGGTACATTTTTGTCTTTCACTGGTCATTTCCGGGTTGTGATTCAGCGGTAAATTCAAGGCTTCATCCACACTGGTTCTGCATAGTCATTCCCTTTCTGTGTTCTTCCTTAAAGAAAACAGGTACGTCACTTGACTCTCAGTACCTTCTTATTAAATTTTGTAATTGACTTTTACCTCGTGTATCTGACTATATTATTTGACATTTCACTGAACCTTGTACACTAAGAAAGATTTTGTAATGTTCACTCCCTTGTCGCTTGATTGACTTTCCCTCATAGAGACACTGCCCCCCTTGTTTGTACCTTTCTTAACTTCTAAACCTGTATGGTGGTGTTATTGTATGTCATTATTATTTCACTGTCTTTATTTACGAACTGCTGCCGAGTTTTTCTATTAACACTCTTCCATTGCTTTCTTCAGACATTGTACCTTCTCCTGTGTTTGTGGCTTGTTCTATAAACCTGTTTTCTTTCCTATTTCAGTTTCTTTCTGGTAAAAGAAATAAAGAGACTACCTTACCCACGGTGTTTGTTATTCTATGTCAGAAGGAGTTAGACTACGTGAGACGAAAAGTCGTTCATACACTTCGGAAAAGATATAAGTGGCGAAGTAGGAGTCGCGATAGCAAGATTTTAAATGCACTAATAACATGGGCTGTTTTGAGGAAAATCTAACTCAGATTTTTATAGAGACATTGTTAATGAATAAGATTTATTCTATGTATTAATGATTTTGATTATAAATTGAATACTCATTGATAAACTTACACAATTTCTGAGGGTAAGCAGTAACATAGTTTTGGTTGCAGACACTAAATCTCCATTATAATAAGATATGGTATTAAGTAACTAATGATAATCATTTGTAAAAAGTTTTAAAAATTCAAGGATTCTTTTATTATTTACTTATGTTGTTCTTTTCTTATGTTATAATTTCACACTAATATACTTGGGAAGGGTATGAATCTCTTCTCCCCCTCCCTCTATATGTAAATAGTAGAACAACTTAGCCTAGTCAGAGCAACCTGTCTGGCAAAAGAAAAACTCTGAATTCAAACCAGCTGTGCTCTGTTTAAAAATCATCATAGTGTCACATCCTGTCCATGACAGAGAGGTTGAGTAAATACATACAATCAGGATTTTGTTTGGTGTGCGTGATGAGTCAAGTATTGTTGGAAATTGAATACTGACTGAATGGTGAGGAAAGGAGGAAGAGGTGGTAGAAAAAGAGAAATGGAAGAAGAGGTTGTTGACTGGAGTTTGTTTTACATCAGTTTTAAAGTCATTCAGTTGAATCAGAAGAACAACATGAAATTAGAGGTTTATATTCAGCATACTAAATTTATAAGGTTTTGTATTTAACAAGTAAAATTTTAAAAATTAATATTTTACTAAATTTCAACGGGAATCTTATATCAATGCTTCTTAAGCAAGTGAAGGATTCGCAGGTTGTGTAATTTTTTGTGGGTGAATGAATCAAAAAGAGGTAAATAACTAAATTAATCAAATATTTATTTATACTTTATATAAAATAGAATTTTTTAAAGTAAAAATACAAAATTTGATCAAAAAGTATCCAAACTGATGATTTTATTTAAAAAGTTAAATGAAGATGTGTATAGCAAAACAACTTATATAATAAAGTGGCACTCATGTGTAATGGTTATCATTGTAGGGAATGGACACAGCAACCCAAGTTCATATCCTGGACAAGGCTGTTTGTATTTCATGTAGTGCTAATACCTTGGCAACCAGTCTAGGAGAAGTAATACTCTGAATTCAAACCTGTTAAACTCAGCTTAAAAATTGATCTTGTGTCACATTCTGCTCATGCACAGGGGTTGATAAATACATATGTAATAAAGCAATGGTGTCTTGATGAGGTTTGGTTTGGTTTCTTTGTTTAATGGCATATCAACTACTTATGGAGTATTTAGTACTGAAATTTAGTTAATTTTATAATGTTTATTCATAAGTTCTATTGCATTTTATAAAAAGTTGCACTTTTTATTTGTCTTTACAGTTATACGGTATCAAGTATTCCTATTTAATACAAATAACTTGCAAACAGATCTATTTGACCCATAGATGGGAACATAACAGATACTAACACTTCAGGTCAGAGTAGACCTGGGAGTAATGGCAATGAAATGGTGACTCCATAATGCCCAGAGCTCCAAAACTGGAACCTCACTACCGAATGTAGTCTAGTGTCATACCCAAGATACCCCTTTATGTATGCAGTCACTCTATTCTAATTCCCAAACAGGGCAACTGCTAATTTACACAATTATATGGTTTCAAGTAACTGATAAGAATCCTTTCTTAAGGATTTTACCTTCAAGTAATTTGCACACAGTTTCAATGGTATCAAGCATTACATTAGTAATTCTATTTAATATTAATAGTTATTTGTTTGCACACAATTATGATTTCATCTATACCTATCCAATAGTAATAATTTTCAAATGGTTCTATTTGACCCATATATGGGACCCTAACAGGTACTACCACCCTGAGTCAGAGTGGACCTGGGAATAATGGCAATTAAGGGTTACTTCACACACCTCACAGTCCTAGAGCTGCACAATCAGATTGCAGTTTGGTGTCATACCCAGGACACCCTTCTTTGCTGGGTAGGTGTGAGGGGGGGTCTTACCCTTCTTCAGAGGATGCAGTCCATGTATTCTAAGCCCCCCCCCCCCCACTAGAGGAGTAATGCCCATTTAAGAAAAAATTATAAAGTCAGTCTCAATACTTTTTGATCAGCATTTTCTTCTTTTTTTTGGGGGGCTAGATACAGAATTGTCCAAATGTAACAACCCCTTCCCCATACACATCCTCCCAGAGCAGATCAATGGGACATTTTCTTGTTTCCGAAACTGAAACTTATTCTCAAAGGAATGATCAAAAGTAATACAATAATGCAACTTCACACCAGATGAAAATAGGAATGTGCTGTCAAAGGTGCTTGACCAAAAGAAAACTTGCTAAGTATACTGAATAATTGCCAAGGGGACTAATTTAAAGAAAATTAATGTTTCATTCATTGTTTATTTCTGTCTTAGTAAATATAGCTTCAGTTTCAATTTATTTTTTACCACACCTTATGCACAATAATAAAAACGTTTGGGGTTTTTGTTTTCTTTTTTAATCTAAATTCTTAGACTTATTTACCATCTTTATGTAAACCAGAAAAAATTGAATAATATTTTGTTTCCATTTTTTATTTTTAGACACTCCTAATTTTCTTTTTGTACTTTTAAAGAATAACTTTATACAAAATGAATTAAAAGAAGGGGAAGCAAAAAAGAAAAAGGAAAGAAAATAGAAAGAGAAAAGAAGAGGCAAAAGAAAGAAAGAAAAAAGTATGATTGGGAAGGAAAGAACAAAAAGAAAAAGAAAAGAAGAAAGAAAAAGAAATGAATAAAGGGGTACAATAAAAAAAGAAAAAGCAAAAGAAAAGAAACCAGAATGAAGAGGCTACAGCATTACCATGTCAAACCTGTGATGTGACAATGAGGACTCATTAAATATAAATAGTGGTGGATTGATGTGTATATATATATATATATATATATATATATTGTGTGGGATAGAGAGAGAAATTTAGTTATGGTGAATAAAATGTTATAAATGATAATGAAATAGGTTATAAGTTCCGTTTTGAGTCAACAAAAAAATGTTCTGAAATTTCCCATGAAAATCTATTCTAAGATTTACACTAACGTTTATAAAAGCAGAGATTTTAGTATCAACAATGAATAAAAATCAAATGAACTGTTATTTAAGCCTTCCATTGAATCAATGGAGTGGAATGTGTCTGCTCTCCTTAACAATGTTCAACATAAAGAGAGACATGGAATTTGGCAAAAGGGCACTCTTCTGACTCAGTAAGACAGCTTGAATGTAATCTATATGTTGGCAGAAGAGTGGAATGTCAAAAAATGGAAGATGGGAAGCCAAACATAAGTTTCCAAACATTTCACAAAAAACTGAGTTCTCTCAGGATAGAATAAAAAGGTTATTCAAAATCAAAGGCATAGAATTGATTATATAAGACAAGCTGAAATACCCATCTATGTTAGGTAAGGGGTTAAGACATGCATTACAGCTGGTTATAATAACATTAAAATGATTACTTAGTACTTGTTTCTAACAGAGTCAAATTGAAATTTGCTATATGTGTATATATATATATAAACTTACTTTAAAAAATATTTCATGTTGGGTAAAAAAAATAGTTATATATTTAAATATTATGGAATTCAAATGAGCAAACATTGACTACCCCCACTGTTTAAGTGAAAGTTTTCTTCAGGCTTAAAAGTTTGTTGTAGCTAAAACTAAAACAAACAAGATTGACTTCTGATTTAGGTCGGTAAAATTAAAATGGAAAGTTTTTTGCTGGTACCAAATGACAGTTTAACTGCAGTCTATGAATTAACATTTTGCGAATTTGGTTACGGTTTTAGAGGATTAAGGTTATTTTTAATTACGTATTGCTTTAAAAAATAAACAACAAAAAACCCAAATTACTATACATTTAATTAACCATTGAAATTAAATATTGAATCTATTATTGAGACAGTTGTTTGTGTTTATATAGCAATGTATAATTTCAATTAAACTTAGTTTAAAAAATATTTTTCACATTAAATATATAGTAATTTGTGTTTTTTGTTGTTTATTTTTTTAAGCAATACGTAATTAAAAACAACCTTAATCCCCTAAAACCGTAACCAAATTCACAAAAAGGTTAATTCATAGACTGCAGTTAAACTGTCATTTGGTACCAGCAAAAAACTTTCCATTTTAATTTTACCGACCTAAATCAGAAGTCAGTCTAGTTTGTTTTAGTTTTAACTAAAACAAACTTTTAAGCCCGAAGAAAACTTTCACTTAAACAGTGGAAGTAGTCAATGTTTGCTCATTTGAATTCCATAATATTTAAATATATAACTATTTTTTTTACCCAACATGAAATATTTTTTAAAGTAAGTTTAATAATCATATTAAACCAGACCTGTATTCTATAAATTAATAATTAAAGTAATTTAAAAAATCTATTTTAAAGCATGATTTCAATTTCGTAAAATTTACGCTCAACTAAAATTGAAATCATGCTGTAAAAAGATACTTTTGTTTTGTTTTGTTTTATTAAAACAAACCAAAATTTCTCTATGGTCTGGAGAAAGGGAGGGGCGAAGTTAGGAGGTGCTAGGAGGGGGTTTGAGTGCTGATTTTTTAGTAATAAAACAATTACAGGCTGTTAACTCGACTACTCCCGTTAACTCTCCCACTCACGTTAACTCTATATACAGGGGAAGAAGACAATCGCATATAATATAAGACAGGGATTGGTCTGTTGTTGACTTAATTGCTAATTACGGCTAATTAAAACCAATTAAACTGATTTTTTTTAAACAATGAGTAGTCCTAAAACCAAAGAATATCTAAGTATAAATATTGTGTCCATAACATAAATAGAAAAAAATCCTTTAGGAAAAGAAAGTTGATAATCTCAGCTTTAGTATAATAATAGATATATATAGAGAGAGACAGACAGACATAGATAGATAGATAGATAGATAGATAGATAGAAATATGGAAAGATATATGGATATATAGATAGTGCTAAAATTTTTGCGTAAAATCATTGTTTATAGATATAGGAAAGTTAGTTGCAGAAATGTGGCTTCCTTTCAAGAAGCGCCTGTTAGCATGGCTTGAAATATGCCAACTACTTCCTCTGGAAAGAGAGGTAAGGCTCCTCTCAAAAGTGATGTCCTATGACACTGACCTAGAGTAGTAGTAACTGTTAGGGTCCCATTTCATTCAAGTAGATCTGTTTAAAAATTAGTATTGAATAGGAATGCATAGCATTAGATAGGAATTCTTGAAACTATATAACTGTAAAAACAAATGATAATAATCAAATAGGAACAGTTACTGGAAAACATAATTCTATATAGAATATTAGTCTTATATAGGAACACTTGAAAACAAAGAACTGAGGATAAATTATTTATATTAGATAGGAATACATATGATATGATATACCAAACAATTTATAGACTAATATAAAGTGCAATTCAAAAAATGATTGCAATGGAACATTGAAAATATGAATAGTTACTATTATAATCAAATATTTACAAAGAAATTAAACTTCAGAATTAAATAACCCATAAGGGCTTAACATGTTCTTAAATAATCCAAATCTTAAATAAAACCATCATTTATTCTACTCATAAGTCTTTCATTCATCATTTATATTTCATGTATGTTAAAAAATGTAACATAACCATAAGAACAATTACATACAATTAACAACTTCATACTTGCTTGGGAAAATTAAATAGAAAGAATACAAAAGGAGTAAATGGAGATGCTTATGTATACATATATTTATTGTATATATGTGTGTATGTGAAGTAATTCTAAGAGAGATGAAAGTTTGTGTTGGACTTATACTTTTGAGATGTCCTCCTTAGTTGTGTTTACTGGTTGGGTGGAATTAAAAATGCCTGCATGTAAGCAATTAAGCATCAGACATTGTATGCTGTGTACTATTCAGTAGTGTCAAGAGAGTGAGATTTTCAGGTCTCTTTCTTATATACTACATTGACAATGCCATCTAACAGTGATTAATAGAAATTCTTTGGCAGACAAGGGTGGAAATTCCACACCATAAACATTTTAATATTTTGTCCAGATTGTTAATTATATATAATTATTTTACATCTCTAGTTTGAAGAAACTTAATCAGCCAGATTTAATTACAAAGGCTGCTGAAAAGGTTATTGGTCTTCAGGGCTAGACTAGCTGGTCATTGTTAATAAGTTTAATTTTCACAGGGTGCTACATACCTTTTGGCCTTGTGCCAAACTAAGCTTAATAAATGACTACCATAGAAGGATGGTTAGCAAGTTTTGCTCCCAAATCAATGTAGTGAGTTTTAAAGAAACGTTTTGTAATCAGAGGGTTAATCAATGGAAGAAAAAAAGAAGAAAACAGTTATTGGCCTAAAAAAGGAAAATACCAGGAAAAATAAAGGGAAAAAAAGCATTTAAAAAAAAATACCTGGTTCTATTGCTTTTGTCCAATTCACCCCTCCCTCCCAAAGAAAAGGTTTTGGGGGCAAAATGAATGTTCAAGCATTTAGGTTTTTACTAAATAATTCCATGTAATTGAAGTTTTCTTAATTGTGAAGAAACAGAAAGAATGATGAGACTTTTTTTGTGTGTATGTATGATGATGATGATGATGATAATTCAAAGCCTTAAAAGAATAGGCAAAGCAAAAACAAAAAAACATTTCTTTAGTACTCGTATACAATACATAGATTCATTTATATTAAGGAGTGTGGATATGTGTGTACAATATTTCTACACTTGAAATTTTGGTACAAATGCAGAATAGCACACAAGAGATAATATCATTAGATTACATGTAAAAAGCATTAAATTTCATAGAAATACCTGAAACCTTTGAGACACCTTGAGTAAGGGTTACTTCAGGAGTTTCCGTAATCTAATGCTATTTATACATAAAATGCTATTCTAATGATATTATCTCTTGCACACTATTCTGCATTTGTACCAGAATTTGTAAATTTATGAGGAATGGAAGAGTTAAGAGAATGGATAGTGAAAGAATAATAATGATGATCTTTGAAAGAGAAAGAAAAAATTCAAAGGAGGAAGAAGTAAAGAGAAATTATCACTAGGACTAAAGATAGGTGTTAAAAAAAAAAAAAACTCAGACAAACTCCTAAACAATGTTCTCCAATGGATTCTTACACATGGACACATCGGTATTATACATTTTTTCTTTTTTCTTTCCTTCTTTCCATTGAAACAGGTAATTGATTACTGTTATACTCTTTGTCCCTATTTCTTTTTCTTCCCCCTCCTTCCCTCTCTCTTATGTTATCTCTTTTCTTTCTTCACAATCCAAACAGAATGGTCCATTATTTATCAAAGGTGGTAATTTAAAGCAACTTGATGTATCCATCCGTTGTCACATGGAATAAATCAAGATTCCATTTAGTTTCTGGTTAATGGTTGAAGTGGAGGGTTTGGCACCTAGATGAACAATGGAATGCCTGGTACTGCCAAAAGAATTATATAATGGGTTCCTCTACCAAACTATTGGATGTAGCAAATATTCTGTGGGAGTGATTGACAGATTGCAGGTCAAAGTTCTAAATTCCAGCTAAGAAACTGTGTGTTCTTGGGGTTGGCTGTAGACAGTCACATTTGAATTAAAAGAGGTTTTTTGTTTTTTTTAAAGAGAGTTAAGTTTTTGACGTCGAGAGAAATAGATATATATTTTGGGGCTTTAGTGAGACATCCAATGGGCTGGGTTAGCTCAGTCGGTAGAGTGTTCAGCTAGAAACCACAAGGTTCCTTGTTCGATACCAGTCCTCGCCAACTCAGCGTATGAGTAGCACAGGGATCTGTACGGTAAAGTAAGGGGCTGATGGTAGGTGTGGCGCCCCACCTCAGATGCTAAAACAATCTCCTTGGTCGAGCGCTATTGAAAAGGAGATAGACTCCCTCACTGACTGGCTGATACCGACTTTAGGCTGCCCCGTCGACTACTTACTTACGAGAGAATGAATCTTTCTTTCATAAACTGAATGAAAACAATTTCACATCTTCCTGTCTAAAAATAGTTTTTAACATCTGAAATAAATGCGAGTCAATTTTTGTAAAAAAATGTCTGTCTTCACTGATATCAAGTGACAAATTTCTTCACCACCTTTTTGTCTCAATACATTTTCTTTGATAATCTCTCAAGTGTTTGTCTACAAAACTCTATACCATCAGTGACAATATTTTAAATATTTTTTTCTTAAATACATATATACAGGCTGATTGTAAAGTAACTCCCTATTTTAAAAATCTTATAATTTATTTCTGAATCATTATTTTTACAAAGAATGAATATGAGAAAGACATACACAACATGGAGTTTTATTTAAAATTCTATATGGACACCAACATTTGCTCCAGTATCTCAAGCAGCTTGGAAATTGCATCAACTGATCTTCCCAAGAACTCATGGAATGGCAGAAATAAATTCTTGTATTCACCCCTTCAAATTTTTCCAAAGTCATTGGTTTCATAGAGTAGATTTGCTCCTTCAACCAACCCCAAAGATAAAAAGTTGCAAGATGTAAAATCAGGGCTTTCTGGCCAGTTACTCATGCGGACCATGTCTACCCATCCATCGCACATGAAAATGGGGATTCAGCCTTTCAAGAACAACAATAGCAAAATGTGGAGGAGATTTTATTGCCATATATTAAGGAACATACATTAAAGAATTGAGAAAAATGTAACTGCATATAAAAAAAATAATGGCAATTCCAGATCTGTAGGCACCAGTTCTGAGCAAGTCATGTGATACCCAAAACCATATTTTCCAAAAGTTTGAAAATTTGGCCAAGTTGAGCTTAGTGCATTGCTATAAAAACAGCCAACAAAAACTCCCACAAGGCAGGTACACCTATCAGTGGTCACCATCACAGACACAGTCACCCACAATCCTCTGCAGTATCAGGGTAGCCAACAAGTCAACTACAGTTCACTGTCACACACAAGAACAAACTAATGTGGTTTACATAACTTGGTCACCTCATCTCAAATAAGGTGAGGGATGTGACCAAACAAAAACAAAAATTAAATTTCTTAAGGTCATCGACTATATATGGATAATTATTGACTTAACCTCATAAATTATGAAAGAAAAAAAGAAATTTACTTAAAATTGTTGTTTTTCTTAAATGCCATAAAATAAATATTCCACTGAAAACAACCAACAATTGTTTGTTTTTTTGTACCCACCGTACAATAAATAGGATAGATTTGCTTGGCCAACCTTTTCCTATATTTCAAGATGATGAAAAAAAACAAAAAACAAAAAAACATAATTTTACCAATAAGGAAATAATGCCATCATAGAAACAAAGTAGAAGAAAATAAAATTTATTATCATAAATCTATTTATACATTACTAAAATTCTTATCCAGTTCATATTTGTGTGCATGTGTGTGTGTATATTTGTTCTTATTTCTAATTTCAGGTTCTTTATATATATATATATATATATTTGCAATTTTATATATATCTCCTGAGGAGGTCTACCTTGAACACTGAAACCATGGTAGAGAGAAGTTTTTCTACAATTTATATATATATATATATATATATATATATATATATATATATATATATATGTAGAAAAACTTCTCTCTACCATGGTTTCAGTGTTCAAGGTAGACCTCCTCAGGATATATATATAAAATTATAAATGTTTTAAGATCCAATAAATTAATTAAATTCAGTAATTTTAAACATGAAAAATTTAGTAACTATATATATAGGGATGTGCAGAGATTGAGATGAACACGTACCCATAAAGAGGAGAACTCTCCTTTTTTTTATGATAGGTGAAAAAAGATATGGAGGCCCAATGTTATTTAGAATGACATAATTCTATTTCGTATGTTTCAAATACCCAGATTTGAACTTCGGTTAAACATTGTTGAATAATGAATTTTAAAAGTATTGCGTCAATTATGATAAAAAATAAAGATTAATTTTTAGTTTAAGAAAGAAGCGCTAAGTGTTAAAAAAACAAACACGTAAAATCATTTTTTTGTTTTTATTTTTTTTTTGTTGTCATCTGATTCTTGTTGTCGTCTGTCTCAGACCTAAAATTCCAACGCCAAATGCATTTACACCTACTTTTAGGGGTTTTTAAATCAACAAACTATTTTCTCTAAGGGAATTATTACAATGGTTGACCAGGTCAAAGGGTATATTTATGACAAATTAAAATTAAAAGATATTTCTTAATTTCTAAATAAATCACGGTCATCATATTTAGCGGAAAAACATCGCTCAGAACTGGTTGTTATGTTATAAATTTGTCCCAAACAAAAAAAAAATCTAACTTAAAACTTCTTTTAAGTAAATTTTACAATGAAATTAAATTATTCGCTATGCAAACTTAAATTTTAAAAGGTAGTCATTTGTTAGATTTGACAAAAAAAAAAAAAAGAAATTTTTTTAGCACTTTTTACCACTTAACAATTTTCGCATGTTATTTTAATTTTAATTTTTCAGGAAAATATAAATTTTAACCAAAAATAAATTTCTTCATTTGCCAAGGAGAAACCTTCTCTTAAAAATATAAAAAATTAAAATTGTAAATTGATATTTATCTAGTATTCCAAATAAAAATAATGGTTTTAGCACCGGAAAAAAATTCCAGACTGACCAATTACAGAATAAACGATATTAGGAAACTTTAAAAATTTCATAAACAAAAAGAGAATTTATTTGCCAATAATTTCTGTTAACGCGAATTAAAATCTACATGAAAACAGCAAAAATTTAACAAAGCTTTAAGTGTTATTTGTTTGTTTGTTTGTTTTTTTTGGGTTTTTTTTTTAATATAACTACAAAAATGTTTACTAGTTAGTGTTAAAATGTTATTTGTTTGTGGTTGTTTTTTTTGTTTTTTGTAAATATAACTACAAAAATGTTTACTAGTTAGTGTTAGTATAACAATATTTACAATAAAAATATTTGTGTAAAATATATTTTTAAGAACATTCAGTTTAATTTCAGTGTTCAATAATTTAATTTTTTTTCTTTTAATTAGATTAGGTATTAATTTTGAGTTTACTATTTTTGAAAGGAATGTAAAAAATAAATAAATATTTAAAAGAACAATGTACTTTTTGAAATAAAGTCTTCCTTTAATGAATGAATTATGATAGCTTGTGAGATGTGTTGAATTCGTTCACAAATCATGTGGTCAGAGAGCAAGATAATTGGCTCTTTTAGGCTTCCATACTTTAAATTGACGATTTTAAAAAAATCGTCTTAATTCTTTTAAAATATGTTAGCAGGTTTTGTACGGTTTTCAACTTAGATTTTTTCAAAGATAAAATTCTGGGCTATCTTTGGTTAAAATTGCTAGATAGTCCATAATAATCTTCCACATATATAATTGACCTTGAAATTTTTAAGGTAGTGTAAAACTCAGTTTAACTTAGATAGAATAACTTTTTTTTGCATCAATTTAAAGAAAACTATATTTTTTAATACTATGAAAAAAAAAAAACTTGCTACATTATTTATTTTTTGAGTTTTAAGAAAATGAATTTTAAATTTTAAAATCACTTTTTTAGGTTATTGAATTTATTTTTTTATTTTTTTATTTTTTATTAACATATTCTTCAGGATATGATCTTTCAAGAAATGTAAAAATTAGGGACCGGGATTTTTTTTTCTTCAAATGCTCAAAGGTCAACCCCCCCCCCTATATTTTGAATTGATAAAAAAAGTATTTTTTCAAGTTTCTTCCATAAAATAAACTAATCCTTATAAAATTAAGTCGTGGGAAAATAATTTGGTGACAATTCCCTGATTTTTGGTAATTGTTTTAAAATTAAGAAATTAAAAAAAAAAAAATTACCTCCCTTTGCATTTCTTGCACATCACTATATATATATATATATATATATATATATATATGTGTGTGTGTGTGTGTGCTTATTTTAGTGAAAATAACAGACTGATTTAGTGTTTCACTTTTTATTCAACTTTTCTTGTTTTTGAATGATTTGACGCAACTGTTCCTAGTACAGGTACTTTTGACCATCTTGAGTCCTTGAAAAAAAAATCCAACACTCCACAACACAGGAGTACCCACATTATTGACAATAACCAAAGATGATCAAATCTGCCCATTTAATATTTACACCTTTGATAAGAAACAAAAACTTAAACTGTCATTTGGCTATTATATATTTATTTTGACTGGTAACTCAATAAATGAATCCAGTTACATCAGGCAGCCAATTACATAATAACTAATAAATTATATGTAAATATATATAAAACCACATTCCCCCTTTCCTACTTCCCAAAATGATTTAACAGCTTGTTTTTTTGTTTTTTCTACCCACACCTACCAGGAAGTTGTTCTGGGGGAAATGAAGTTAGCAATCCACTGTTTTCCACTTCATTTGCTTTCATGGAAGGTTGGCTTTTGGACTTATTTCTTATTTGGTTTTGATTGGGTAGACTTATTATGAGTCAACCAGCACCTGGTTTTGAATTTAAAGTTTTTCCTTCTCCTAGACTGGTTGACTTGGCAGTCTGCCCTACTATTTATTCATAGTTGGAGAGATAGAGAGAAAGAGAGTGAGAGAGAAAAGAAATGAATGTTTTCCCCCAGGGGTATTATAGCATGAAGTGAAATACAAATAGGATTGTTATCTCTCCATTTGTAGAGAGTCCATTTCTTACGACAAAATCAACCATTATGACATGTGCAATACAAAATGCAATCATTGGAAACTACTAAGATGTTTATCTTCAAACTAGAAAACCTAATGTTACTATTTTAAACAGCAACAACAAAAGAAAGAAGAAATTTAAAAAAAAGAGAAAATAAAACAAGAAAAATACTTTTCAGAAAACAAATCCATTCTTGTATATTAAAACTCTGCTTCTCATAAAAAAAAAATTACATAGCAAAAATCCAATGAACATTGCAAACTATGTTATAATATTTAAAATTAAGATTATTAGTTTCTTTAATAAAAGAAAAAAAATTCCCATCAAGACTTACACAGGCAGAAGGATCAATTTTAATCCTCAGAAAAGATTTTTTTTTTCTTTTCCAATTTTAATATTTTGATCTTACAAATTATTGATTTCAAAATCTCAGAAACCAAACAATTTTTTTTTTAAATAAACAAAACAGACCATTCTCTATAAAATATATAAAGATTTTTTTGTAAAATCCCCAAAATTATCCATGCATCAAGTGATGATTATTAGGTGACAGAACATTGGCCTGTGTACCAAAAGGTTTGGTTTCTTTGTTTAATTGTATATCAACCTTTGTGCCAAATCCATCCTTATAGAAGAACAGTAATGGTACTATTTAAACATTTATCAATCAAAGAAAGTGTAGGCAGTCAAAGAGAGTTTTCATTTCTTGATTAGCATAATTATTTACCATATAAGATATTTTTTCAAAATGTTTCATGGAGATTTAGTGTCTGTAACCAAAACTACATCACTGCTTATGTCACAATACCCTAAGGAACTGTGTAAGTTTATTAATGAGTACTTAATTTATAATCAAAATCATTAATACATAGACTAAATCTTAGTCATTAATGATGTCTATGAAGATCTGCATTAGATTTGCCTCAAAACAGCCCATGTTGTTAATGCATTTAAAACCCATAAATGTGTCTTATATATCACTAAGAAATAAAGGTTTACATAATATATGGTGCGGTTAATTTGCATACTGTTTTTAACAAAACCGGGTTTAATAAATGATTACTTGCTGTTATTGATCTCTAATATTATTGTTTTATTTTCCAATATATCAAAATCAATCCTATGAATGATTTTATATAGAAGCCAATTAAAATATAATTAAAATAAGTGTAATCTTTTTACATGAGTTCTTATTTAATTTTGTTAGTTTTTCTAATTTGATATATTTCATTTCAAACTTACACCCGGCGAAGGGTGCATATTCTTGCAAGGAAATATTACCACCAGGTTCATTAAAGACAGAAGATGAAAGATACTAACATATTAATTTTTTTCATTTTATATTTTCCAATTTCAGTAGTAACTGCAAAGTGCAGATGATGTACAAAATTGGTTAAAATCAAATCAGGTATCACAAAAAAGAAATGAACCTAAATAAAAAGAATTAAAGTTATTCATTTCTTTTTTCTTCTTACAATATCACTTGAAATAATTATTATTTTGCATTTCTTAAAAGTTCTGAAATTAAATTAGATTCACCTTTAAACACAAATATTCAATCAAAGTTGACAAAGAAGTTGGAAATCAATCATCAATCAATAAGTTTTTCAGATTTATTGAATATCTATGACCTCTGCTCGTGCAATAACATCCGCAGATCATAAGTCAAGAAAAATAACTTGTGTAGACATTATTTCTTCATCTTCTTATATTGCTTTTATGTTTTAGAATATTGACCAACAAAATCATCAAAGAAGAAAAAAGATTATCTTTTCTTTAACAAAAAGGAAAAAAGAGATAAAAATCTGGATAAGCACCTTAAACATAAAAACGCTCAGTCGCATGAGATAAAATCTTGTATATTAGACTGAACAACTACAGACATTACAAAATCAAATTATCTACAGATGAACTGAAATTTAGAACATTGCTAGACAATGCATCAATCAACTAGGTTCCATTATCACAGTGGTTCATGATGAGACTGGTGCTTCTATCTAGTGGAGAATTCTAATTAGCATTTTTGATCACGAGAATTTGGATGATAATAAAATGGCATTCAACACAAATGCACACTCCCACAAAATTAACATCCAGTTACAAATTAGACTGGAAATTGCTATATTCATTAAACTTACAGTTTAATCCTGCGCCATGTGAAATGCAAACAGCCTCATCCAGGATTTGAACTCGGGTTCATGAGTTTATTTCCTACAACTCTAACTATTACATCAAGCACCTCCAACAAAATATTTCTTTAACATCCAATGACTTAAAGAGAAAACATTAAAAACTACTGTAATACAATTGGGTCATTCCATGTCAAATCATCCAGGCCATGTCACCCACCCCATTCAATTTTTCTGAAATTTGTACAGGTGTGGACTATGTTAAAGTTAGAAAATCCCCAAAATTTAAGCTTCCAATTCCAAGAATTGTCGGAGTTATGTTGATTTTTAGCTCTCCAGATTGGAGGGGAGGGTCACAAAAAATGGCGACTTTTTAAAATCTATTTTTGTCTGTAAAATGAGTTCTAGAGCTTCCCTACTCCAAAAAAATTAGTTTATAAAAGTATTTTTGCCCAAGGAATCCAAAAATGTCTGAAAGTTAATCAGTTTTAATTTATCAATGATTTCTGATTTGCAAAATTTTAACTGATGTTGTAGCTTCGGTTTTGAGCAAACACCAAACTATCTTTTTGGTACAAATGATATTCAATATATGTGAAATAATAATAGAAAAAAATGTTGTCTTAGATTCAGTGCCACATTGTGATATTGATCTTGCTATGAAAAAATAAAAAATCATCAATAACTTAAGATTGGTTGACTTTCAGACTTTTTCAATAACATCTTTGGATTTCTTGGGTAAGAATGCTTTTATAAGCCAATTATTAGGAGTAGGGAAGCCCTAGAACTCATTTTACAGACAAAAATAGATTACAAAAACTTGCCATTTTTCGCCCAATCTACCAAATTTGGAGAGCTAAAAATTGACATTACTCCACCAATTTTTGGAATTGGAAGCTCAAATTTTGGGGAATGTCTAACTTTAACACAATCCATACCTGTACAAAATTTCAGAAAAATTGAAGGGAGTGGGTGACAATTTTACTTTTTTCTGGATGATTTGACATGGAATTGCCCAATTAAAATCAATGCAATACCATAAATAAAAAATGTAGTCAAGACCTTGATGCAGCCTTCTGTGTTTACTTTCAACCATTTTTGGTCATTGTTAAGGACATGGGTACCCTTGTGTTGTGGAGTTCTGGATTTATTCTGGGCTTGAGGAATTTTTTAAGTGGGCATATTCATAGTGTGACCTGATTCAGGTTTGGAAATTAGAAAAAGAAAGAAAGAAAAACGGAAATACTAGAAAATATTTTTTTGTCGGCAATCAGAATCTATGGAAAGAAAAAAAAAAGAATAAAAGTGATTTTTTCACTGAAACGGTAAAGATAATAATCAGCAATAAAATTGACCGCTAGTATATTTAGTGCAAGGCCAGTACAAAGGGTTTTTCTTCATTCAGAAAAGATAAATAGCAAAGGTAGATAGGAGACCTATCCTTTTGTTTAGACGTGCTAAAGGCGTCTAGGTGGCTGGCTGACCCATCAAAAGAATGAAAAGATTTTCTTAGATAAAGGTGAAGCGTAGTTTCTCCGTTAAGCTCTTTTGTTTGAAGTGGCCGGAAGAGATGGCACTTAGATTGTGATGCAGAAGTAAATTTAATTGGCTGATTAGGACAAAAGGAGAGGCGGCGCCCTTGATAAAATGGAAAGTACAGAGAAGGTTACTAATATCTTCACGCTGACCGGAAATAAGAATTTCCGATTGAAATATCATTTAAACTGAGACGATCTTGACGAGAAAGTAGAATGAAGCCGAGCGTGCTTGAGAATGGGAGCTAAGAAAGCTTGAAGTGCGGATGTAAAGATCCTGTAGCTGACAGATAAACTGACTTCAGCCAACATTGCCGCGTAATATTATTCCGACCAGAACACATTGAATTGAGGTCCATCACTCCCCCCGTCTTGAGAAGTAATTATTTGTATTCTTGTATTTTTGAATATAAATGTTGTTGATTTTTGAAGAAGAAAAAGAGTCGTTATTTTTTATGTGACCACTAGGCCGCCATTAACCTTGGAAATCAGTTTCTATAGCAGATTTCTAGTCGTTTGAGATCTTAGCCCTTTAGCTCTGTAGCGACCGACGGGTTATAATAGTGCACAGTATTATGTGTGAACATGTAGACCATTTGTGCTGGTTTGAAAGTGTAGCAGCTAAGGCTCAAGTGACTATGAATTGACAGAGGCTATAGGGCTTTGAACCTCTGTCAGATCATTTTAGACATTTCTAAGTAAAAAGAGATTTTATTTAATGTGGGATATCTATTCTTTATAAGTATCATGATGAACATGCCTACTTAAAAAAATTAGCCTAAGCACAGAAACAATCCAGCACTCCCCAAAACCCATGTCCTTGACAATGACCAAAGATGGTCGAAAGTACCTATACTCGAACAACATTAACAGAGACTTCAGACAGTTTTTTAAACTGACTAAAGCCACAGTTACAACATCTTGTTAACCAACAAGAAAAGCTGAATAAAAAGCTAAACACTAAATATTTCAATATTATATATATATATATATATATATCAAAAGGAGACATTTTTGATGTAATAGTTATCATTGTATTAAATGGATATGGCAAACCAAGTTCAAATCCTAGATGTGGCTGTTTGCATTTCTCCATCCAGCTATCGGTAAATAGGTCAGACAGGGCTCTTTAACCTTTGTATAGCAACCACTCTGGGAGAAGGAAACACTCTGAATCATGCTTATGTGGAGGGGTTGGGAAAATACATACTTGGTAAAGTATCATAGCAGTGCTGGTACAGTTGTATTGCAAACCAATCTTTTAAGGTCACTTTTTATAAGTAGAGCAATGACAACAATGGATATATTATTTTTCCAGAAGACAAAAAAAAAAGACTGAGTAAAGAAAAAAAGAAAGAGAATATTCAATTTAACTTTGGTCATTGGATTTGAATAAAAAGGAAAACTAATAAGATTTACGTATTTACAATAAACCAAAACTTAGAAATTTCTTTTGACTATAAAGAATGCATATTTTCCTTTCATTTTTAGATGAGATAATAGATATTATCTTTGATAATACTAATATAATCTACTTATTCCTAAAAATATATATCAGGAAACATTGTGCAAGTCAAAGATTCCATACTACCAATAAACTTTTTATGGGCTCTTACAGGATATAATGGTAAGCAAGTTAGTCTAGCAGTATACCAAGGTCAATTCTTACTGAGTGCCCTTTACTTCTGACCTTGTACCAGACTAAGCAAAGTATATAGTAAATGATTATTATATAAAACATTATGTGACTTTATATAATCAGTCTTACTATCAGGATTCACAACAGAGTAATAAGAAATTCTATTGTCATAGTAACACAAGTATTGACCCTACCTCCCTACTATATTGCAAAAAAACCTTTATATATATATATATATATATATATATATATATATATATGTTTTGTTAAACTCTACGGACAATTCTTGTCGGATGAATTTTTGTTTGATCCTTTCTAACTGTCTTGCCATCTTTTTAATACTAAACAAACTCTCATCAATAATGAATTCCCCAACTATATTGTTGACGAACAAATCCAACAAACCATTTATAACATTAACCACAACAACAACAAAAACCCACACCCAATAGCTCCACCCACAACATATATTACCGTAATCAGATGCACTGAAAATATAAACTGGACGAAATTGCGTTAAAAAAATTAATACATAATAATGTTTCTTCCACCAACATCAACAGCAAAGTAAAGCTATTACCAAAAGTTTAAAACCGCCAATCTTGTCACATGCAACAACTCATCCCCAAATTCTACTCATCTTAATGAGACCAATCTTGTGTATAAATTTAAATGCCCAGTAGGAGACTGCCTCTCCAAAGTCGAAAGCACGTATATTGGTCACACTATGACCACATTATCACACCAGTTAACACTTCACCTGATACAAGCTCCATAATGCAACACTTAAAATCACATTCATGCTCCCCCTCTACCTACCAGAAAATTTTAACTGAAAATACATTTATACTGCACAAAGAAAAAAACAAACAAAAACTTCAAATACTCAAAGCCTGATATATTAAACAAAACAAATCCACTTTAAACAAGATAAATTTTGAAACCAGTCAACATGTCCTCAAATGCCTATAATTTCCCGCCAATCCTCCTTCCACCATTCCCCTTACATTCTTATAAACTTGAGCCACCCCTACTACAAATTTCTACTGCTACTGCTTGTTTTAAAAAGCGAGACAACGGAAACATCCGACCAGTTCCACACCTGATGATGGCACAAAGTCGTGCAGAAAGCGCTAGTGAAAAAAACCTTTGGTGGATTGCTACACCAATTCCACCCAGATATTAAAAAGATGGCCAGACAGTTAGAAAGGATCGAACAAAAACTCTTCCGACAAGAATTGTCTGTAGAGTTTAACAAAACATGTTTAAAAGAAAAGATGCTACCAAAATATACTTAATATATATATATATATATATATATATATATATATATATATATATATAAAAAAGCAATTGGTAATTTGCTTGAAGCATTGTTAAGTATGTTATGATATATTAATATTTTGAAGGCCATTACAATGCGTATGAAAAATAAAAACAAAAAGATGTTATTTTTGTCTTATCAATTTCAAAGCATGAGCTTCCTCATCAGAGTTTATTTTTCAGAAATGACGTGCTTATGTTTTTATTTGTGTGGTTACAATTTCGCTTCTTATTTTCTTTTCCTCTCCTTTTTTTCTTCTCTTTCTTCTTCTTCTCCTTTATGAATGAAATGGGCGAATAACTGTAATTTCTTATTTCTCTCTGTTTTCTTTTTTTTTTTTTAAGTTTATGGAGAACAAATATTCCTAATATCAGCTGTCATCCGGTCAAATGTTGCAAGTATGTTGCCAGTGTGTAGCCATGTCAAAATTCAAAAATAAAAAATGAATAAATAAATAAAAACCGTCAATAGAAAAATTTACATACTTAGCTTTTGTTTTGGTTTCCCCCTTCTTTTCCCTTTCTTTCTCCCTCTTTTTTTTTTTTTTTTTTTTTTGGTGTTATTTCTTTTGAAAAATTTGTTCTCTAATTTAAATTTGTTTTTTTTAGTAAATTAGTAAATAAAAGATTATCTAGTGGATTCTTTTTCTCTCTGGAATGGGGAGTGCCGGAATAAACATATATATATATATTATATATTAAAAAAAACAATCTGTTCAGAGGAATAGACAAATAAATGTTGGTAAAAAATTTTCATTGACTTGGTTAATTCCAACTAGTTTCTGCCTTAGACTGAGGATAATTATTTCAAAACTATTTACATTTCAGGACTGATAGACTTATGAATGCCAAAGAATAGAGATTCACATGTAAATTAGAGTTGAAATCTCAACAGTGCTTATTAAATTTTTGCACCAAACAAACAGATAGTGAATGAATTTGTTAAAATTGGCTGAAACTGTTTTCTTACCCAATCAAACAATGAAAAATGTCATTGCACAAATATTCATTAAAATCAACATCCTAATGGAATTAGGTTTTCAAACCTTTCAAATTCAAAGTCAAAATCAGAATTACCAAAGTTCCCTTTGATACGAATCAAAGAAATTATCTTCTGCCATCTTGCTATGTTGTTCAATTTTACTTTACTATAAATGAAAGTTTTACTTTCATTTATATTTAGAAATATGCTCAGCCCTCTACAATCTGGTGATTGTACATGTTAATCATACAGAAAACAGTTGAAGACTGATTATAAAGTCAACAGAGTGGTCTATTGTTGGTATCAGTCAGATAGGCAAATGATTCTATCCTCCTCTCAATAGTGACATATCAGGGAGATTGTTTTGCATCTGATCTGGAGCGCCACTCCTACCATCAGCAAATCTATACTACTCATGTGCTGAGATGGCAGGGGTTGCTATCAAACAGCGTGTCATCCCAGTAGAATTTCCTGTCCTTTGTTTTCAGTAGTTCTTGGAAGGGGGCCATTATTTTGGCTTGTGAAAATGCGTATGATACTTGGTTCACAAGTCCAAACCCCGATCTGATATTAGTTATGTTTGTAGGTGTAGGGAAGTTCGATATTGCTTCTGTCATTTTTTTAGTGGGTTTTATCCCATCCTCCATTATCCTGAACCCGGCGAAGTCTATCTCTTTTTCCGCAAAGTGGAATTTTTCAGGGTTAAAGACGATACCGTTGTCACCACAGTGGGTAATGTAGTCTATCGTATGCCAGAATGATGTTTCTATGGAGTCATCCCATAGTATAGTGTCGTCTATACATCTAGTTTTTCGGGTCATATCAATAGTTATATCATCAAACCTGCGTGTATATGCATCACCCGATGCATGAAATCCCTGTGGGGCCCTAAGATATCGGTACCTGCCCCATTCAGTGATGAATGTTGTCGCGTCCCTTGCGTTTGGAGAAAGAGGAAGGCTGTGGTAGCCATTCCACACGTCCAATATGGTTTTTCTCGTGTGTGCAGGTATTAATGAAGCCTGATTAAACGGGGAAGGCGTATGGTGAGTTTCTCTCAAGGTAGCAGCATTTAGTTTTTGCAAATCTACCGTACGCCTAGAGGAGCCATTTTTGGTGGAACTACCATCCTTGAACACCAAATTGTTGGTGTGCCAACTAGTACTGGTTCAATGATGCCCAGCGCCACATCCCGATCGATGTCCTGTTTAACTTTTTTCTTCCAATGATGAGGAACCGGGATGGGGGTATGAACAGCCATTGGTTTCGTCCCCGGAATAAAAGCAATATCCAGCGGTTTTCCCTTCATCGTCTGAAGTGGTTGATGTGGGCATGTATTAAATGTGCTGGAACTGAAGTGCTTCAATATCCATTGTTTCAGGTGGGTTTTATTTTCTTCCGTAGGGGCAAATGGAATATTGGCCGGCTTTGGTGGAACAGCTGTCCTTCGAGGGCATCCACAAGGAGCTTTTCCATTATCACTAGTAGCCACGCTTTGTTTCGATGGTGGGTTTGGAAAGTTGGATGATAATATACCTAGGTCCTTTAGAGCTGATTCAGACAGGTAGAACCCCGTAGTATTTTCAGACACATATATCATTTGGTCAGTCGCTCGTGATCCAACTCTGATTCTGGCGAATATTACACCCTTTATTTGTAACCAGTTGGCACCAGGAATCTATCTGGACAACCTAGAACTTCCTGTAATTCTGGTCCACTGGAGCATGTCTGTGCCCCAGTATCAGGTACTGCAGTAATTCGGTGGGTGCGGAGGTTCGGTACTTTCTTGGACGCATGTCTGAACTCAGCATGGGCTTCAGGTATCAAAGTAATCTCTATTGTCAGGGATGGTGGTGGATCTGGAGGTCCCCTTTGGAACCTGTTTCCGTTCCAAATGAGATGAGGAACGGCATTCGCCTGTGCCGGGTTGACTTTGTGTCTCCATTTCCTTTGTGTCTTGACACACCACTCCGCTGAAACCATCTGTGTGCCCTTTGGTGGAAAGGATGCACGATTCTTCTGATCTAGTTGTTGTTGCCCTGTTCACAGACCCCTTATTTAGTTGCTGACATGCCCTCTTCGCATGTCCGATCCGTCTGCAAAAAAAAACATACCATCTTGGCTGCCGGGCAGTCCTTCTGATCCATTGACCTGTTTGGATGTGAATACCTTCCACATCCCTTACAAGGCCAATTATATCGTGGGGTCCAAATGGTCTTAACATTCTGTAACTGTTGCTTATGGTCAGACTTCTGCACACCGGATACTGCGACGGGTTGCGTGGTGTTGTAGAGATTGAGTGTTGACTTGGCTGTTGCTTCTAGGCTGACCAGCCTGTCGAACTTTCGTTCCAGAGTTGTCAGATTCGAGACTTCTGCTAATATCTTACTCTGGTGTTCGGCATTAGCAAGCCCTGCCACCATCTGGCCGGCCACCATATCATTAGAATAATTGACTTGCCAACCACAATTCTTTTCGTTGGGACAAGCGACTACAAACTCGCAAAACCTCGCTACTGCCCGTAGCCTGGCTAAGAAGTGCGTAACCGTTTCGCCCTCCTCTTGCCTCATTGAATGAAATTCCTGCCTGTAAACCTCCTTATGCAGGCCTCTGATGGTTATTAACTTTATCTGTTGTAACAGCTGTTCCTCTGTAGCGGTGTTGAGAGTTTTTGGACCCATAAAATCGAATAACAAGCTGTTTAACTCTGGGGTGCAAGTAACACGAAGCTCATTTCTGATTACCACTGGGTCCGTCATGTCGCACATCTCTTTGTAGCGGCTCCATATGTCTAGGAACACCGCCCAGTCACCGCCCAGTCAAGTTCTATTACGGGCCGTTCTGGTTTTTTGCCGTAACACTTCTTTGGTTGTTTATAAAGCATTTCCATGCGTAGTGCATTGTTTTCTCTCTGTAACTCTACCAGCTGCTGTGTGAGCTGTAGACACTGTTGGTTCATGACTTCCTGGGTTTCCATCCTTTGGGTTGTATCAATAATTCCTTGCAAAAAAGAAAATCCTTATCGGCGATGCCATGTAAAGAGTTCGACGATGAAACGTGAACTGCTGGCTTCGGGGAGGAAGCCTGCTTATATTATTTCCCTTCCATGCCCCGCATGTGCATGGTCGAGTCTATTATTGCTGGTGACTGTACAAGGGCGTCCCGGTCCAATATCTAGTCTGTCGTACTACTCTACAATCCAAATGGACATTTATGTATTTTAGAAGCATATGAATGATACTTTCACTTTGCTTTCAATTGATTTTTTGATTTTCTCAAATTCTCACTAATCAAGCAGAATATTGCCTAACTATTTATCAATAACCAAACAGTATAAATGTTAAAAAATAAATAAAAAGGATATGCCAATGTCTATAAGTTTTCCATTTGCACCTGATGTCTAAAGTTAATTTTTAGGAAGCATTCAAAAGAATTCAGAAGAATTCCCCAATAGGAAATTCAAAGTTTTACAGGGATGTAACATGAATAAATAGTCACAATTGACAGCTCAATTGTTATAGTAATGGATTAGAGTGCAAAAGAAATCTGTAGATTAATATTAGGGAAATAAGATGAAATAGATTAATTTGGTTTAATGGTATTTCAACAATTCTGGGGCTATTTTATGCTAAGAGATAAATTTTAATGTTTCTTTCAGGGATTTTTCTTGGCTTTTATAGTGAGCTTTCTGTAGTCGTTTGTTATCAAGTGGATTTAGGGTTACTTTTTTGAGGAGGCAGGTTTGTAAAATGAAGTTCATGTTTATTGTTATATCTTTTGGTATAAACTTACTTCTCTCAAGAAGGACAAAACATTATATTGACATTTCCAAATGTTATTTGTGTTGTAGAAGTCTTTTCTGATATCAGAAAAATCACTACATTTTATTAGAATGTGTTTAACACTATAATATGTTTGACATTCATTCTGGTTGGGTTTTTTTTTGTTAAAGTAAAAAGGAGTGTGTGTCAAGCTATAGTGACATGTTCCTTCCTGGATTTTTTGAAACCTGGTTTCCATCCTCCTATGTTGGATTTTATTTGGAAGAGTTTGTTGTGTATGTCGTTACTCCAATTTTGTTGCCATTTCTTTCTTATTTCTGATGTGTAGAAAAAATTAGAAAAGTAAAACAAAAATTAAAAATATAAAACAACTATCATAATGATTAAATATCAAATGTCAGATGAGTTCTTATCCAGTTTTTAAAAAATGAAATAAGATAGATAGATAGATAGATAGATAGATAGATAGAGAGAGAGAGAGAGAGAGAGAGAGAGAGAGAGAGAATGCCTACATCCAACCAGGATTTTTTTTCCTGAAACAAAATTTGTGTGGATACAGGAAAAGGATTTACATTTTATAAAAAAAAAAAAGAAAAACTTTAACTCAGATGAATTTAGCAATTTTCTTCCTTGAAGTCTATTCCTAAAAGCCAGCTTAGAAGATTACAGTAATACTCAGTGCATGTTTGTGCAGAGTTATATATATATATATATATATATATATATATATATATGGTACCTCACTGCAATGTGATATAGTCAGCAAGCTGGCCATACAGACCATTACTAATGTGTTCAATTCTCACTGGGTGCCCTATCTCCCGAGATAGTACTTCTAGAAGGATGGCTTTGACATTGAATAACCCATGAATGTTCATATGCCATTAAAATAAAGAAACCCAACTTCTTTAACCCATTTGCAATTTATGTGGAATCAGTGATTGGAACATGGTGGAAAGCTCAACAAATTGCATCAGTGATTTCTAACTGAATGACTAAAGTTTCAAGCTTCTATTATTTTAATCACCTGATTTTAATTCGTCCAATGAAAGCCAAGCTTTCAACTGACCATAGACTATTACTTGCACTAAGTGAACTATGTTGATGGTCAGAACAATTCACACTACATGCCAATAATAGATTCAAGAAATCTATTATTTAAAGAATAGAAAGTTTGATTCTCACTAGGTGCTCTCCAGATTTGAGCAACAGTGGCAGGATAAGGTCTATTACCCGACCTCTACATGTTATACAGATCTGAACGATGATCCAAACCCAGCAGTCAACAGAGAAAAAGGCTGATATATATGTGTGTAGACCTACAAACATTAACAAGGTTACCCAATAATATTTGTCAAAAGTTATATGGTTTCAAGTACCTAATAATAATAATCCTTTGTAAACAATCATAACTTCAAGTAATTATTCTTAATACAAATAATTTGAACATGGTCATATGGTTTAAATATTTCTATCAAATATGAATATTTTTTCAAATATATCTAGTTGAGCCATAGAGAGGTTAGTCGGTTGTTTTATGACATATCAACCCTTTTGGGGTCATTTAATGCCAAATCAAGTCATTTTGATATTCAGGTTTACTTACAGTACCTGCTGTTGCTTAAATGGTCACCCATCTAAGTATTGAACATGCTCATCACTGCTTAACTTTGGTGATCTAGCAGGAACCAGTGTTTTCAATGAGATTGGACCATAAGTGCTATTGATAGGACCACTCCAGGTCAAAGTTGACCTGGGAGTAATGTAAATGAAGGGATATGTCACACTTTTCCAGAATTGGAGCCTCAGCATTAGATGTAGTTTAGTGTCATACTTAGAACATTTGGAGGGGGAGGGGGTGTCTTACTTCTCTAGAGTGAATGCAATTTTGCTGACAGGACAGTTTGGGAGAACTTAAAAGGAAAAATAACAAATATTTACAAATATTCTTCACTTGTTTAAAACTAATTTAAATTTCATAATGGGAAAACAATTGAAAAGATATTAATAGTACAAGTCAATTTTTTTTCAGGATTTTCTTCAGACTGAATTTCCTGAAGTCTTCTTATGGGAAATCAAGGGAATAATAATAATAATAATAATAATAATAATAATACATTGATTTGATGCTATTTGAAAAAAAATAGATAAAATAGGCCCATTTTAGAATACCGTTGAAGCCGCCGTGTGGAAATTCAAGTATATATATTGATGTAATGAATATGTAAATACCTTGGTACCCCCTTACTATAATCTGATTGGACAGTGTCATATATAAATAGTCGACACTGTGTTGGTACAGGCACCTACACCTAGTGTGTTTCAGCCACTGGACAGGTTGAGTTGGTTAATAACGTCGATCCCAGGGGGCCGTCCCCCAAGGCAATACCTGCTCCCTCGATTTAAAGGGGCAGGGCTGGGTTTATTGCCCAGCACCTGAGGCGTCAATTTTTCTACCAACCATCCATGAGTCTCGGCTTGTGGGTGGTGCCCAAATAAAACGGCCTTGTGCCATATCGTGTGAAAGTGGGACACATGTAAATACCCCTACACCTATACCTACACCTACAACCTAATCTTACTCGCTAGACTACATCATGCCTGCTTCGAAGATGTATTGCTATTCAACGCATCAGCTACTACTGCGATAATATACCAAATACCAACTTCAGAATATATCCCTTAACCCGGATATATCAGTGGCGACGAAGGATTTCGAACAAATCATAAGTTGAACCAATGTCCGTCCAAGAATTAATCGACAACGAAAAAAAAAAAATACAGTGGACAACACTCATAAACAAAACAAGTTAGACTTTTGTCCAAGACTTATAGAAAGTAAGTAACTGTTTATAACACTTGCTAATGAAGAACGTTACACTTGTTTAACAATTACGAAAAGTAAATAATTGTTTTCTTAACGAGGAACATTTAACAGAAAGTAAAAGTTTCCCCCTCTTGTTTGGATTTTGAAAACTTTATTGTGTACAGTTGAAACAAAAATTATTTTCTTGTTGAGACGTTAAAATGGAACAAACGACAGAATTAACGAAGGTGCTACAATTCATGCAACAACAACAACAACAATTCATGCAACAACAGCAGCAGCAACAACAAATATTAATGCAACAACTATTCGAACAACAAGAAAAAAATTAATAAAACACTTTTGGAAGGATTATTATCTAGGTCGTTCAAAGAGCCAGATTCTCAATTTTTTTCGGCTGAAGGTATTTCAAATTTACTATCTGAATTTAAATACAAGCCTGATACTGGGTCAACGTTTCCAGCGTACTTCCATAGATAAGAAGCCATATTTATGAAAAGGTGCCAGCATTGGACTGACAAGGAAAAAAATCACGCTATTATTGCAGAAATTAGGAACCGAAGAAAATACGAAATATGCAAATTTAATTCTCCCCAAAAAGCCAGAAGAAATGACATTTAGCGAAACTATATAGAAATTTTATCAAAAATTTTTGATAAAAGAGATAGCATTTTTCATACACGGTATAAATGCCTAAATATTGTAAAACAAGAAGACGATGATTTTGTCATTTATGCAGGTACGGTTAACACGCAGTGCGAGGCGTTTGAATTAAAAGAATTATCAAGCGATATGTTCAAGTGCCTAATTTTTGTCCAAGGGCTAACAACACCGAAAGACAAAGAAATTAGATCAAGAATCCTGACTATCATGGAACAGGACCCAAATATTACGCTACAAAAAGTGACTGAGGAATATCAATAAATATAAAAAAGGATAATACTCGGATTGAGGAGAAGTGTATTTCATGAGTACAAACTGTAAGACAACAGAAGAGGATCAAAAATAAAGAACAAAAATTTATGTAGAGGACAACATTTAAAGAAATATTGTTTCTTTAAGGATAAAATTTGTTTTAATTGTGGGCGTATAGGTCACAGAAGTTCCCACTGTATGCTAAAACAGAAAAAAAGGGACAAAAAGAGACTTCAAAACTAATGTAAACGTTGTTTTGACTAAAAAAAAGTATTTAGGGCGGTCCCAGATGCAAATATTTAAATGTGAAAATAAATGGACAGACTGTAAAACTATTACTCGATTCTGGTAGTGATATCTCTGTGATAAGTGAGCAAACATGGAAAAAAATCCGTTGTCCAGAGTTACGTAGAACAAATAAAATTGCGAAAGGTGTCTCTGGTAAGAGACTTAAATTCATTGGTGAATTAATATGTGATGTTTCGTTCATGGGAAAAATTCACAAGTCGAAAGTATATGTACTCCCTGGTTCAATGAATCTTTTTGGCACAGACTGGATGGTTTTATTTAATTTATGGGAATTACCGATAAATTCTTTCTCTAACTAAGTTGATAGTATAGAGAATAACAAGAAAGATTTATTAAAGATTTAAAAAACGAATTTCCACGCGTTTTTTCAAAAGGACTAAGTCTGTACACAAAATCAAAAGTCGATTACTCGGATGGGGCTTCACAAACAGTTTATTTAAAAAAGAAAAATCGAAAAATTAGAATGTGTGCTGATTTTTCAAACGACTTGAATAATTGTCTGAAGGATAATACGTACCCTCTACCGTCAGCAGAAAAATTGGTAGACATTTTTAAAAGGGTTTGGAAGAAAAATCAAGACGTGGATACTAATGAAAGAAGTATTCAAAAGTTTTTATGCAGTTTATAGAATCATGCCAAACCCAAATACAAATTCAGGTTTATCGCCAGCAGAGTTAATGTTCGCAAGAAAAATACGCTCTGTGTTCGACAGACTATCGCCTAGTCCGACAAAGAAAACTGCTAAAATAGAAAACAAGATGGCTAAGGCATATAAACCAGGTGACAAAGTTTTCTTTTAAGAACTTTAGGGCTGGAAAAATGCATTGGGAAGAAGGAACGGTAACCAAAAGAATTTGACAGGTCATATATGACATAAAATGTGAAAAGTTTCAGTGCAAACTTCATTAGAATCAAATGAGACAAAGACACACTACAGAGGTCAGGGAAAATACCGAAGAGATTCCAATGGAAATCTTGTATGACTCATTTGAAATTCCCGTTCCATTAAGTCAACATTCGTCAATGGATGTATCCCCGAACCTAAGGCCAGAGGTACCAGGGTGTAGAAAGCCACAACTACATGGAGGACCAAGGCGAAAAAGACTTAGGAAAGAAATCAACCGATTAAGTCCAGACCCTAAAAAGAAAAGATATTAAAGCTAAATTTCACAGAGAATTTAGCTCAGGGGGAGGTGATGTAATGAATATGTAAATACCTTGGTACTCCCTCACTATAATCTGATTGGATAGTGTCATGTATAAATAGTCGACACTGTGTTGGTACAGGCACCTACACCTATACCTATACCTACACCAACAACCTAATCTTACTCGCTAGACTACATTACGCCTGCTCGGAAGACGTATTGCTATTTGACACACCAGCTACTACTGCGATAATATACCAAATACCAACTTCAGAATATATCCCTTAACCCGGATATATAATATATATATATATATATATATATATATATATGTCTCATAATAACTTTTTTGCAAGCAACAATAATTATATATATATATATATATTATATATATTGCTTGCAAAAAAAAGTTATTATGAGACACACTTTGTCATATACAAAACTAAAAAATCTATCCAGTAATCTCTCATTGTAATGGCATGATTTCTAATAGGACTATTGGCCAACTAAAAGGCACACCTACTTTATATTCTCAGAAAACAACTGTCATAGATTAGTTTGCAGAAAGAGAACAGAATTTAAAAATAAATGAATTAATAAATTCTTAAAATAGTGTCACAAAAGTAACTCAAATTTCATAAGTTATTGAGGGGTTCAAAATTATCAATGCTTTTCATATAAGATATGAATATTATATTGAAAAGGATTTAAGGTTTAGCTAATTATTCAGCCGACAAGGTGTCACAATTGTGGTTGTAGACAGTTTAAAAACTATCCAAAGTCTGTTTGTATAGTCCAAGTACAGGTATTTTCAACCATCTTTGTCAAGGACCTGGGTAGTCCTATGTTTTGGAGTGCTGGATTAATTTTGGGCTCTTGGAATTTTAACTGTGCATGTTCATCATGTACAGATGGTATCATGTGTGAATGCATAGATCATTGGTGCTGGTTTGAGGAGTACACAACTGTGAATCCAACAAGGCTGTAGGTTTTGATTTGGTTTCTTTGTTTAATGGTATATCAACCTTCATGGGTTATTTAATGCCAAAGCCATCATTGTAGAGAGTAGTGGTACTATTTAACCCATAGTAGAAGGCATGAGGGGGTTCATACCTTTCCCAAAAGTATTAATCCAAAAGTGAATGTTATAGCATGACTGTAGTTCAAACTCACAATGTTGCATTCCAGCACGTTAATGCCTCAGAGACTGTAGGACTATATATTAGGCATCAGAGGTATTTTAAAACTCCCACTCAGAAGTTTAATGTAGGATGTCTATTCTTTATAAATATCGCTTCTAAATGACTTGAAGTCATTTTTGCATCAGAGAATTGAAAATAAAGTGCTCAATTGTGGATGTAAGAGCTGTATTCATTTGTGATAGAGTATAATGCATTTCAGGTGCAATTGTTACCATTGGTTTCAAAGCACTGTATTGGCCACATAATATCAAAACAATGAGCATGTGAAAGCTCTCTCACATGCAATAAGTGTTGAATACACTGCTATCAAACAATGGTAACAATCGCACCTTAAATGTATTGTACACTGTGATAGATTTTATATATATATATATATATATGATAAAGGAGATGATTTACTGGGGAATAGACATCTTTTGACATTTGGCTTTTGAATGATATGGTCAACTATCTAGTTTTCATTTTTGCTGAAAATCTAGTTTTTAACAGCTAAAATTTTCGCTGAAAAGATTTTCAGCAAAAATTTTAGCTGTTAAACAGCTAAATTTTTATTCACTTCCATGGTTTGATGGGTGAGAATAACGCAAGATTCTATAATTCTACGTAGTGTTCTGTTGTGTATGTGAGTTAATATTTTGGCACCTTTAAAATCAAAGGTATGGTTATATATATAAAAAATATGAGAGAGAGAGTAGTAATTTCAATACAAAATGTGTTTTGAGACCAAGTGTTCATAATACAAATTACCATCTGTTCATCAATAAAGTCATCAATACTTATAAGTATTGATGACTTTATATTTCATATATAACAAATGCAAAAAAATCAAACCATCATTTAAGAACATTTGATAAAATAAAAGGCTCAAATGCCAGTGAATAGAGCAGTATAAAAATTGAAATAATCATGTTGTATTAACATGCTTAGTTGTTACTAGCAGTTTCATGCATTAAACATTTTTTTTTTTTAGAAAAACACAATCATCAGACAGGAGGTTTTTGGAAGCAAATTCTTTTCTTTCTTGCTTTTAAAAAAAAATTTTTTTAAATTTATATTCAAAAATTTGTTACTTCTCAAAAACTGTCTGATGAATGCTATTTCTCAAAAACTGTCTGATGAATGCTATTTTTCAATTTTTTTTTTTTTCAGAAATGGCTAGTAACAGCTGAGCAAGGGAATGAGAGATGAATAATTATATATATATATATATATATATATATATATATATATATATATATATATATAATGATGATGATTTTAGAGCATGCACATACACACACAGTGTATATATATATATATATATGTACAACCTCACAAAGTCAGTTCTCATTTTAACTGCCCTGATTAATAACATGTTTGTTTTTATATTTCTGCCAATTGTCAGAGATTAGCTTGCAGCAACAGCACAAATATTTGAATACATTTTTTTTTTAAACAAATAAGAATAGTGAACTCTGAAAATAATTTCTGCCCAAAGTAACAGAGAAATGTGAAAAGAAATTCAAAAAGAAAAAAATCTCATCAATTAACTGACAAAACGGAAATAAGAATTCAAACATAGTATATAGAAAGAAAAAATAAATCAGTTAGAATGAGGAAATTCTTTATAACAGCATTCTTTGGTGCATGGTGTCATGGTTAGAGTCGTAGGAAATGGACTTGATGACGCAAGTTCAAATTCCGGACAACAGGAGTCTTCAAACCCTATGAAATGCATACAATCAGCCCAGTGTGAAGAACTTACGAATATACCAACTGCATCCAAAGTTGAAGGGTTAAGACAACCCCCTCCACAAAAAGGGGGTGTCCTGGGTATGACACTAAAATGTATATGATGGTGGAGATCTAGTTCTGGAGAACCATATAATGGTTTATAAATTGATAGTATAGTAGTGATACCACCAGGGGAAAATTATTTGTATTAGACAGGAATACTTGATATCATAATTGTGTAAACAAATGATTATTGACAAATTAAAAAATACAATCTAACATTTCCAAATAAATGAAATTTTGGCTTTAAATAACCCATAAGGAGTTGATATGTATAAAAATTAAGGTGGTTAACAGGGGGAGGGGGGTAAGCAGAAGAGAAAAGGCGGATTATGACATTAAGAAACGAGAGTACACCGAAATGAAAATGCAACAGTTTTAATACATATATGCACATAAAAAAGGGTACACAAAGGGTAGAAAGTTCTTAGTTTGGACAAGTAACCCGAGGTTTAATAACTTCTTTTAGAAGTTAGTGGCACTTCCTTGTTAGGTATTAGCCATGTCATTATTATTTTAGTTGAGTTCTCAGTTCCTTTAGGTCTTATCTGAAGTCATTAGTTTAGATGAGTTTTGGCTACAGCACCGTTCTGGGTAAGCCGTAATTAATTGTTGTGGGTTTATTTAAGGTAGTTTAGGTTTGTTTAGGTTGCAAAAGTTTATTTCTGCTAGCAGCCTATTGACTGCATTGGTAACAAAGAGTGAAGCTTGTCCGATGTTGCAATTATCTCGTCGTCTCCCTTAGTTGTTATCCTGGTGATAAAAGGTAATTTGCTATCAGCCTTCATGGGTCAAAAGATAGCAATCTCTCTTGAGAAGCCGGGAATGGTAGAAGTCTGTCATGGGTTTTTCTATCCATAAGCCAAGCTCGTAGGGAGAGATAGAGCAAAGCCCTTACCTGTAGTAGCAGTCAGAAGGGTACAACCAAAAAAAGGAACACGTAGAGGGCCGAACCCAGCAGTGAGCCCTCAGAAGGGTTGAAACTAAAAAAGAGGAAGAATTACTAAGGACTTTTTATAGGGATCGCCACGTGACCATGATGATGATGGCTGCTGTTGCTGCTTTGTGTCGGTGACAGTCCCCTAGGGGCATAAGTCCCAGTATAGACCGAAGATAATAATATAAAATTTCAATATATGACATTAAACCAATAAACTAATGTATACAATATTTTCTAAAACATTAATACATAAGAATTCATTAAATTTGAGAAAAATACTTCTAAAATTGTGAATTTCATTGAAAAAAAAATAGATAAATAAAAACTTCTCTGCCTTGTTACACAAAGAAAAACAAAAAGGAACCAAAAAAATGTGCAATTTTATCTGCATAACAATGGAAGAAGTAACAGAAAAAAAGAGATTGAAAGAAACATAATAAATAAGTAAACATAAATGGAGAAACAAAAACTGAAAGACCTATAAAGAAAAACAAGAGAAAAATAAGCAGAGATACACACAGAAATAGACAGATTGACTATTCTCATTTCTTATTGACTGTTATTTCTATTGTGAAAAAAATTGCAAAGAAATCAATTTGATGAATGAGGCTTGCATCCAACTTGAATGTCTAAAACAAACATGGAGTCCTAATGAGTTGTGGTGCTAAAACTATGGAATGTAACATGTCTCCATATAAATGTGTTGTAAATCCGTATCTATAAATGGAGAGAGAGAGAGAGCATTCTGACACAAGGTCAGTTCTTTAAATGGACTAAAAAGTTTTCCTTCTAGACTGGCTGCCATAAAGATGCCAACTGCAACTCATCTGTAAAGCAAATTTTCGATTCCACATTTTTAAAAATCTGGGAGATTACGCCCAGAAAATTTTGAAAACCCATTTTCAAATTCTTGGAAGCAGCATCCCACAAACAAACAGATGTAAAGCCACTTATATCCTATCACACAAACCATCCAAGTAAGACAAATAAGACATGCTGTACACTGCTGGAGAAGCAAGGACGAACTCATAAGTGACTTTCTCCAGTGGACACCTACACATGGACAGACCACTGTAGGCCAACCTATATATATTTCATAGATTACTATGGAGTGATGTTATCACTATATTTTTATTTATCTACAATATGAAATTATATATATATATATATATATATATATATATATATATATATATATATAATGTCTGGGATAGTCACCGCTTTTTTGCAGTAGTATTAGGAGAGTGCTCGATATAAAGAATAGAGCTATTATATAATATAATAAAATAAATATATAAAGGTATTACATATATATTTATTTGATGGCAATAGAACAGTCACAACCTTAGGTATCATACATGCAAAATCGCATGCATTCATCAGGTGATGTTGATCCGAATACAAGGAAAATAAAAAAAAATTGACCACGTGTATTGGTGGGTGTTCCCCTCTATGCATATATGTATCCATCAAGCTACCTATCTATTTATCTCAACCTGTTTCTATCTATCTATCTTTTTTTTACACCCTCACATCAATATATTTATCTATCTCAGTCTGTTTCTATCTATATATGCATCTTAGTCTGTGCCTATCTACCCATCTTTCTCAATCTGTTTATCCATCTACCTTACATCTACCTGCCTATCTATTTATCTATCTTAGTCCGCTTCTATCTATCTACCTACCTCAGTCTGTTTTCTCATCTATCTATCTATCTACCTCAGTTTGTTTATCCATCTATCTAACATTCTATCTACCGATCTCTGTCCATTTTATCTATCCATCAATCTCTCTCCCTCAGTCTTTTCCTTCTTTCTTTCTACCTATCCCAGTCTGTTTATATGTATATGTGTGCATGTGTTCATGTATGTACGCATATGTATGTATGTATGCATGCATATGTATGTATGTGTATGTTTATGCATATATATGTGTTTATATGGATGGATGTGTATGGATATTTGCATATATGTGTGTATATGCATATGTATGTGTGTGTATATATATGCTACATATGCAGGGGATACGGATGTATTAGGTATGTATGAGTACTGTTATGTATGAGTGTATACGTACGAATGGATGTTTGAACATGCACGCGCATCAATCTACGTATGCATGTGTGTGCACGTGTACGCATGTATAAGTGAAACTACGAGCGTGCGTACGTACGTATTTGCGTACATACTTAGAACCTTTTACCAACCCCGATTAGCTTAACATCTGACCAACTTCCACAACCCATACCCCAACCCACCCACAGTATACAAAATATTTGAAACCTTAATATTAGAATTATTTAACATCCTTGATTGTATCTCCACACACCCCACCCAAACCGTTGACAGTATCCATTTTTTTACATGTCAACATCCGTCCAACAAAATAAGCACACATATGCATGCGAATACAAATGCTCACACTTCCGTATTGTTCAGTCGTTGCACACTAGTAAAACAATGTAAATGTGTGTGGAACCCACCGATTTGTATACACATCCTTTGCACTGTCCATAAACACACATACACATCCCCTAATACACACGCATATCACTTCATCCAATCATAAACATCTTATGACCGTAAAAACCTTTTGAATTTTTCGATTTTCCCTGTATTCAGATCAACGTCACCTGATGAATGCATGCAATTTTGCATGTATGAAACCTAAGGTTATGACTGTTCTATTGCCATCAAATAAATAGATATGTAATACCTTTATATATTTATTTCATTACATATATACACACACACACACAGTAGATACATAAATATCACAATTTTAATTAATTTTGCGAAGTCACTTTATTTGTTCCAGGTCTTATCTACTGTGCAGCAAAGTCAGTTCAGAAACCTCACTTGGATCATTCTGTAGCGAGATTGAAAGGCAGAACCCACAGACTGCTGCCTTTGATGAGCCAACTACAGTTTGTTGTTCAAAGAGACAACATAAATTTAGCAACCGTCCCTGGCTGGATAAAATGAAATGCGATGAGCAAAATGGCCTACCTTAAAGTTCGAAATGAAGTGCGAATGTGTTTTGCGTGCAGAGAGCCGGAAGTAAAAAGAAAAATAGAAGCGTGAGCATCCTTGGGGGTGCAATTTATAAGTCACAAATCTTGTTGCTAGCGAGACGAGAGTTGTAACATATGCAAATTTCGGCCAGCCAGATCTAGTATAAAAGGAGAAATCTCAGCGGACAGAGGGAAGAGAGTTGGACAGAGCAGTTGTGTGTATTGTCGCGGAGACTGAACCAGACAGAAGCAATTGCTAGTTTGTCAGAATCTATTTCCTCAACAAGTACCCATTCTAAGAAGAAATGAACTCCTGAATTTGTTGCTGAAGTCCAGGCCATAATTGATAACAATCCCAGCAACTCAATCAGGTCCACAGCCAAGGACATGGGAGTCTCTGAGTTTCTTATCAGGCATATAATGCATGAAGACATTATTATTTTGTTTGTTTTGTTTTGTTTTGTTTTACGGCATATCAACCTTAGTGGGTCATTTAATGCTGATAAAGTTTTGAAATAAATCAATTCTTAATGGATAATACAATTTTTTTATAAATACATTTTTCTATTTAACCCATAGATGGGACCCTAACAGGTACTACCACTCCGGGTCAGAGTGGACCAGGGAGCAATGGTGATGAAGGGGTGCTCCACATTCCCCAAACCTCCAAAACTGGAACCTCACCATCAGACAGAGTTTAACGTCATTCCCAGGACATGTAGACCCACAGCCACCACCTTCTAGCACCCATATGATAAAATGGGGTTGGGAAAATCATATAGGTGTTAGGGCTTGGCGCGACCACCCGTCTAGCCCAAGATAAGGCCAAAGTGGAGTATTGCAAGTCAGCAACTTCTCATCCACCTGGGCTCTATCCTTAAGCATCACGGAAAACATTATTATTATCAATAATAATAATAATAATAATGATAATGAATAATAATAATAATGATAATATATATATACACACACAGTAGCGACCAAAATTAAAGGAACAAAAATTAAAACTTCAATATCTCAACAACCATATGCCAGATGTTTCTGAAATTTTTACTAAATGTAGATAACTAGCATTTCAGTTGTGCTTAAAATCTGCAGGTTATTTGGAATGATTCAGAGAGAGCTATTATTCATTTCATTTTTATTGATATATCAATTGTCCAAAATATAGGAACAAATCTTGAAATATGTGATAACACGAATAATCCAAATTTATCCAAAATGAAGATTGTTTACCATTATTTTCCAACATGGTGAACCGATGAAAAGTTGACAAGTCTCTAAGAACTGATGTAGTCAATTTGGTTGGTTGGATGGGCTTTATGGCATCTCAACCCGTTGGATCATTTTATGTTGAAGATATTTTGTTTTATTCATTCTCCATATGTACTCAAGTTTGCTTGTTTTTTTTTTTAAAGACATCTTAAAAAAACTCATTTTGTTTTATTTACAGTCATATATGGGACTATAACAAGTTCTATCACTCCAGGTCAGAGTGGACCTGGGAGCAATCATGATGAAGGGGTACTCCACAATCCCCAGAGCTCCAAAATTGGAACTTCACAATCAGATAAAGTTTAATGTCATACCCAGGACAATAAGACTTCTAGCACATATATGATGACAGAGACTACAAGGCTGTTGCTAGAAGAAAGCAACATAACAGATGATCTGATTGCATTCGTACAGCATAATTCCTCGAAAATCTGCAGAAAAGAATGTTGGAAGACTCAAGCATCGGAGTTCGGGCTTTGTCATGTGAATTGAATGTTTCAGCCTCTACCATGAAGCTTGCACTCAATGAAGACCTTTGCTACTACTCATACAAGTATCACAGAGGTCAACTATTCCCAGAAAAGGCCCGTGAAAATTATCTGACAAAGGCGAAGAAACTTCTGAGCAAAATGAAACATCCTGCTGAACCACAAACAATCTGGTTCTTTTCCGATGAGAAAAACTTTTGCCAAGATCAAAAGCTCAACACGCAGAATAACAGATGGCTTGCATACAGTCCAAAGGACACTCCTTGTGTCATGCAGACTAAATTTCCCCAAACTGTGATGGTTTTTAGATGTGTGTCCTCTGAGGGTGATGTGATGCCTCCACATTTTTTCAGAGAGGGCATCAGGTTGAATTCTGATGCCTACATTGCTAAACATCTGTAGTCAAGCCCTGGATAACAAGGGTAGCCAATGGTAGGTCATATGTATGGCAGCAGGATTTGGCCCCCTACCACGCCTCTGTGAAGTCAAAAATGGTTGTCAGCGAATTTTTACAACTACACCAGTCCCAATGTTTGGCCTCCGAACTCCCCATGGATTATTATGTATGAGGCGCTGTTGAGAAAGACATCAATTGACATGCCAGTACAACAAAAGCCCAGTTAATTGATAGAATTAAGGTAGTTTTTGAGATCCTTCCCAGCGAAACTGTAACATCAGCTTGCTCCAGGTTCCGGAGAAGGATTGAGGCTGTGATCAACGCTAATGGCGGTTATTTTGAGTGAAACTTGTTGACAGTAGTGTAATTTCTGTGCCTGTTGAATTTCTTTATAATCCATTAAATTTTGTAGTTACAAAGAACTTTTTCTTTTCCCTTATGAAACTGTAAAATTTATCCTGAACACCCTGTATGTGTGTGTTATATATATATATATATATATATATATATATATATATTTATTTAAGAAATGGATATAAAGTAACCTACTCGAGTTTCATCATCTGAATCGTCAGGGTTACATCCGCTGAATTAATCGAGTTTTCGATTAATATCAGTTGATACCACGTATGTCTGTTGGAATGGGTCTTATCCGTAATATATTCGTACCCGTACCCACCGGTAAGCCACTACTCATACATAAATATATATATATATATATATATATAATATAATAAAATAAATATATAAAGGTTTTATATATCTTTTTATTAGGTGACAAAGGAACATTCACGACCATATTGGTTTCATGCGAGGCAATATTAACTACTCAACCAGCACATCACTATCCACATATATCTGGAGCCTAAAGGATATGAATATTTCCCCCAAGATAACCTGGGAAATCCTAAAAATTGCACCCACCTACAATAAGTGCACAAAAAAATGCCTCTTTTGCCTCCAAGAAAAACTTTCCATCACTCACATACCACATTGTACCCTCCTAAACAAAAAATCTGAAATACTGTCCAAGTGTAGACATGAAAACAAACACCTGTTATCAAATTTCGACCCATACACTTAACCCTTCACCACTTAACCCTATGCACCACCACCTCGACACTATTATTCACATAACATACCACATCTTCATAACACCACCAACATACTCTATCACCATCCAATTCCAACCCTACACACCTACATAAGAAACATAAGTAAAAATTCTTCTTTTTCTCTGCACCTCAGTACTATATCCAAAACCCCTGAAGCATAACACACCCCTACCTATCTATATATCCCACCCCTTCCCCACCTATATACCCATTCACCCATCCCACTCTGTTCCTATCTGCCTGCATATCTCAACACATGCCTGTTTATCTGTCTGCCCCAACCCATTTATCTATCTTTCTCAGTATATTTTCACCTGCACATTCATCCAATTATCTATCCCAGTCTGTTTCTATCTGATTTGGGAATAATCACTCCTGTCTATTTGCCCACATGGTCCGTTTCTTTATTGATACAAATTAGGGACCACCTATTGACCAGTTTAGGCCATCTTGAATAAAACGGAAATAAATATTTCCGAACTTTGGTTATAAAAAATCTCATAAAAAACAATTAAAGATCTTACAGGGTAGTTACAAAGAATAATAGTTAATCCAAAGATCAAATTATCCGTTAGGAAAAATTACATCATTATCTTAATAAATATACAAACCCATCCGTATTACATGCTGCTATTTAGACAGAAAAAAATACATATGATTACCCTCTTACGATTATGCGTCTACACACGGTTGAGTATAACGGACACACATAACAAAAAATTTAACTATATACATATACATACATATATATATATATATATACATAACAAAAATTTAACTATATATATATATATATATATATATATATATATATATATATATAATCCATCCACCCAACCTTCTACCCCAGTCCATTCCCTCATCAATCAATCTATCTATCTCCCTATCTATCTATCATTCTACCCATCTAAGTCTATTTTCATCCATCTTACCTACCCTGTCTACCCATCCCCCCCGCCCTGTCCTTTCCTTCCTTCTTTCTATCAACCCCCTTTGTCCTTGCATATATGTATTCATACGCGCTCTTGTGTATATTTGCGCATGCATGGGCATGTGTGCGAGAGCGTTTATATATATGCTTGCATGTGTACATGCGGCTGTGTGTGTGTACGTGCATACATAAGCGTGTGCATATGTATACTTGTATGTATGTGCGTGCATGTGCATGCATATGTGTGTGCGTATATATGTTTGTACGTGTATATGTGCATGTATGTATGTGCGTATATGTGTGTGTGTATATACGTGTGTGTATGTGTGTATATGTGTATGCGTGGGGCACATAGTAGTATGCGTATACAATTCAAAGGAACCGTTTTGTTTTACCTGATGAATGCTTTCAGCAAGAAACCACTGGTTGTAATACTGTTCCAAAATAAATAAATAAAAGCAAAAACTTTTATTTGTTACTTCATTGAACTATATATATATATATAATATTTGATGTATATCTCTTACTTTCTCTATCTGTGTGTATAAATATATATATATATATGTGCGTGTGTGCGTGTGTGTGTACACACATTCACACACATGTGTATGCGTCATCATGTGTATAACTGAAGATGTAAAATATTATATATATATATATATATATATATATATATATATTAAAAGAAAGTTTTTGGTATGTACATGTCGATCTATAACTCAGAAAAGAGGAGTCACTCAGATTTGAAATCTTGCATATAGATTAATATCCTTCTAACTAAGAAACATGCCAAATTTGGTTACTGATTTTTACTAATTAAGGGATATAATTAATTAATTAATTAAGCCAAAATCACCCAATTTGCGGAACTGTCCATATACCAGCACCTGCTGATAATAAAATATTGTTCACTGGCTGACTTTTTGTTACAGCAATTTAAAGCGATTACCAGAAGTGAAGTTTAATTTTAGTGAATAAATTTCGCTCGGAATTTATCACCTATTCTTGGTTCAATCTTTAAAATATTTATATGGTTGGAAAGAAAATAATATAATCTTTCTGAATATGTAATTTTTATGCTTTTTTATCAATTTAATTATTTTTTACGACGAGTCAAGTATGATTTTTTTTTTCAGACTAAATTTTAAGGAAAAAACAAATTCTTTTTTCTTGCCTATTTACAGTTCAATCTTCTTTAAGATATTTATATGGTTCGAAAGAGAATGAAATAATCTTTCTAAATATGTAATTTGATTGAGTTTTTATCAATGGAATTTTCTTTTATAAGCGAGTTAAAAAAAAATATATTTTGCTTTAGTCATTCATATAGAATTTGTAGTATAATTTTTTTCATACATATTTATCTAACATAAAATCAAATCTTATTTATCACATATTTCTGTTCCTATCTTTAAAATATTTATTTGTTTAGAAATAAAATCTTTCTAAATATGTAATTAGCATGTCTTTTCATAAATTAAATTATTTTTACAGCGAATTAAATAACAAATCAAACGAAAACATTTAACGACAACCTTGTAAAAAAAAAATATTTCCCCTAATATATTTTAGGAAAAAATATTTCAGATATATTTACATCCAAAGGTAAACATTTATGGAAATTTTCATGAAAATCAGACTATTAATTGATTTTTCATAGAATTTAAAAAAAAAACTCTTATCGTAACTTGTTTTTAGCTACATTAAATTTCAGTTGATTTAACAGTGCAAAAATGAAAACATTGCTTTTCAATCATAATTTTCATTATTTCCATAAGCTGAAAAATTTTTAAAAAAATCATCAGTAGTTTGTTTAATGATTTTTCTTTCGATTGGAAACATTTTTTCAAGAAAATATTTTTTCTGCAAGTTTCATTGTGTTAAATATAGGGAGGGGGTAAATTTCACAGGGTAAAATTGGTGGTACCTATAGATTACCTCATACATTTCACGGAAATACCTGAAAACTCAAATTGTTATCAAATTTATAGTATAGTATACTTTACTATAATAATTTGACATTCAAATTAATAATGTTATTTTTTTAAAAGATTATTTATTGTTTTACATTTGATTACTTTATCTAATTCTTTTTTTTTTTTTTTTTCATATATTAATTTGAAGTTTAGCAAATCGTGTCATTTATATTTTATTTAAAAAATATAGTTAATCATTGAATTAAAATTTCTTAATATATCATTATGTGATGGGCTAAACTTGCAAATCGGTCGGAAAATTAGGGTGACCCAGAAAAAACAGAACCCACAAATTTTGTAATAAAACTGTTAATTTTAACTAGGGGTGTTTAGGGTTAGGGTTTAGGATTGGGGTTGGGGTTTAATTTAATGAGAAAATAAATAAATAATTTGGGTTCTGTTTTTTCTGGGTCACCCAGGGTGACCCAGAAAAAAACACAAACCCACAAATTTTGTAATAAAACTTATTTTAACAAGGGGGTTTAGGATTAGGGTTAGGGTTGGGGTTAGTTTAATGGGAAAATGAATAAATCATTTGGGTTCTATTTTTTGGGGGTCACCCTGTAATATGTTTTAATTTTCCGACCGATTTGCAAGTTTAGCTATGTGATGTCATTCCCTCAAATCTGTCGAAAAGAAAATTCCCTGACCAGGCCGGATTAAATTAAGATCGTTTTTACGTGTTGATTTTTATGGGTCATCCTGAGGACTGAACTCAGTATTCAGTAGTAATAGATCTTCAAACAATTATTAAACCATGTTTTTATCTCCTCTACCCAGGCTTTGCCGGGTAGCCACTGCTAGTATATATATATATATATATATATATATATATATATATATATATGTATGTATGTATGTATGTATGTAAGACTCTCTACTAAGACTCTCTGGAAAGAAAGATGACCCATTGGAAAGACAATGTGACTCTCCAGAAAGTTGGAGTGACATCCTGGAAAGACAGGACTCTTTTAAAAATATGAACAGTTATACAAACGGAAAATGCCCTCTGGGTGTCTGTAGCGGGGAGGGAGGATATATCACCCGTCATACTTGCCCAAACGAAAATGACTTGGACCTGTACCCGACTACAACGTGTGATTGCGGCAGAGAATTTAACAGCTTGAGAGGATTACGAATCCACAAGGCACGCTGGTGCGAATGACGTAATTCTCCTATAGAATGTAAATCGAAATAATGGGCTTATGAACCAGGAATACTCCCACAGTGTCCAGGAGCCCATTGCTGAGCGGCAGCAACCTGGAGACATTCCTAGCAAGTGAAGAATTCAGTGGCCCAAGGGTAATCAGAAAGCTACTTGAACTAATTTGGACCCGGAGCTTTCTTTTTTGCTCACCACCCATCTGAAGGGTTCTAATAGAACCAACAAATAAAATCCTTCTGTAGAATTATACATGATGTTTGTCTGGAATGGTTTGGTACAGTAACGCACAAAAAAGATAAAAAAGAAGAAAAATGGCTGAATAGACGACAGATCCAAAAAGGAAAATTAAGATCGGAACAAAGAATGTTGAAGTGCCGATTAAAAGAAGCCCCAAGTAATGAAAGATTGGGTCTTCAGAATATCCTAAATGATATTCAAAAAAAGATTTTGGTGATCTCCAGAGCTGAAAATCAGAGAAAACACCGAAAGAAAAAACGTCAGGCTCGGAGATCATTCTATACAAATCCCTATGCTTTCACCAAAAAACGTTTCGTGGAATCTAAGAGTGGCAAGCTCGATGTACCGAAGGAGGAACTCGAAAATCACCTGAGAATAACATATTCGGATGAATTCAGCGGTATCCTAATACCTCCCTTAAGAGATTTACCAAAACTCCAAGATACAACTGTAATCTTTAATGATAGTGGCATTAAATTGAGGGAAGTCTGAGATTTCGTCCATAAGGCCCGCGCAGGTAGTGCCCCAGGTATGAATGGGATATCCTACAAGATATACAAAAACTGTCCATGCGTCCTCAGGAAACTTACTGTCCTCCTTCAGCGGGTTTGGAAGCAGGGTGCTATACCACAGGAGTGGTGTCTGGCTGACGGTATTTGGATACCAAAGGAAATGCAGTCAAAAGGTATTATAAATTTTCGCCCCATATTCCTCCTAAATATTGAGGGGGAGATATTCTTTGGAGTTATTGCTCACCGTATGATGGACTTTTTGATGAAGAATAATTACATAAATACATCTGTCCAGAATGCGGGGATACCTGGCTTCCCTGGCTGTCTGGAACATTCACAGATGATTTGGAGTTCTATACTCTCAGCCAAAAAAGACAAAATGGAACTACACGTAATCTGGCTTGATCTCGCCAACACATACCGTTCAGTTCCGCATCAACTAATCCGGATGGCACTCGACTATTTCAACTTCCCTAGCAAGGTTGGGGAAATCATAAAGAAATATTTTAATTCAGCCTTTATGAAATTTACCGTGAAAGACTACACCACCAAATGGCAAGCACTTGAAATCGGCATCATGATGGGCTGTGTGATCTCTCCACTTCTTTTCGTCCTGGCCATGGAACTCATTTTACGAGGTGCAGCGAACACGTCAACAGGTGTGATGACAAAAGAATAGCTGATTCTTCCTCCTTCCAGAGCTTTTATAAATGACATCACCATCCTGGTCCCGTCAAAAATCACTGCCAATAGCCTACTACAAAAATACCATGATCTTTTCACATGGGCAAGAATGAAGGCTAAGCCGAAGAAAAGTCGTAGTCTGTCTCTAATCAGAGGTTCTGTCAGGGAGATCCATTTCATAATTGGAGGTGATATTATCCCAACAGTCAGGGAGAAACTGGTAAAAAGCCTCGGACGTCTCTATTCGATCCCACTGACTGACTGACATCAGGGTTCAGAGGTCCAGAAAGTAGCCTTGAAGGGCCTTAAATCGATCGAAAAAACTGATCTACCCGGAAAATTGAAGGCGTGGTGTTACCAATATGGATTATTACCCCTTCTTTTATGGCCCTTACAGATGTATGAGATTGCACTATCTCGCATTGAGCGAATCCAACAATATAGCAACACATACCTGCGTAAGTGGCTCGGAGTCCCTCCTTGTTTTTCGAAAGTAGGGTTATATACCAATACTGGAAACCTACAGCTCCCAATATCTTCACTGGTAGAAGAGTTCAAGGTTGGGAAAGTGTGCCTTCATATGATGATGAAGGATTCCGCCGACGAGGTAATTCGGAAGGCGCATCCAGAAATAAAGTCAGGTATGAAGTGGTCAGCCGTTAAAACCGCCCAGGAGGCAGAATGTAGCCTACGATTCAAAGATATTATAGGCGTCACGCAAACCAATAGAGCTGGGCTGGGCAGTACGAGCATCAAAGTATTTTCCAAGGAGGGCCCAAAAGGGAAAAGAGACATGGTGATCGAAGAAGTCAGGATGTTTGAGGAGGAGCAGAGAATAGCCACTGCTGTTACTCAGCCCAAACAATGTGCGTGGACAAAATGGAATGATATCAAACCAATCAAGTTATCGTGGAAAACTCTAATTTCGATGGAGCCACTGGCGATATGATTCCTCCTTAGATCCACATATGATCTCCTACCAAATGCGACCAACTTGAAATTATGGGGATATACTGTTTCGGACCTGTGCATTTCGTGCAAACGGGATCGAGGTACCTTGCGTCATGTGCTATCCGCATGTCCACAATCGCTCCAGATGTACACGTGGCGACACAACAAGGTTTTGGAGGTGGTTACGGAATTGATAAAAAAACAATGTGAGGCAGCAAACCAACAGCCTGTCAGAGCCCGGGAATCCAACATTCAGTTTCACAAGGAAGGTGAATGCCCTGTGAAGAAACAAAAAACTCCAAACATGAAACTGCTGAATGGAGCTGGTGACTGGAAGGTCTCAGTGGATCTCAAGACATCCCTAAAATTTCCAGTTCACATACTTCAAACTGATAAGCACCCAGACATTTTAGCGTGGTCTGACACAAAAAAGACTGTCCTCCTCGTCGAATTAACCGTACCGTGGGAAGAAAACCAGGAGGAAGCACTCGAGCGAAAAATGAACCGGTATGAGTCACTGCGTGGAAAATTGGACAATGTTATTCCTATTGAGGTTTGTCGTGGATTTCCACTCAGTCATTTCGTTTCTATCAAAAATAGGAATCACTGGCTGCTGTCTGAAAATCGCCTCAAAATGCAAAATGCATCGAGCTGGATCTGGTCAATTTAAAAGTCTTTGATACGCACGTGGAATCATCATTCCCGTGTTGTTACGTAGCAATCGGTAATCAACTCAATGACTGAAAATTTTCAAACTGATAACAAAACATCTCCGATGAATGGATCATATCTACTATTTCATTTTTTTTAATACCCTGAAAGCTGCTTGGTAGCATTAGGAAGTAGCTACCAAAACTGTGTTGGCAGCTGATGAGAGCAAGATATCGCATGTGCTATCACACGTTGTATGACGAAAAAAAAAAAAAATGTGTGTGCTCCTTCAATGTGACATTTCCAGCTGTTTGATGTTTTGTCACAGAATATCAACTTTACTTTATATCATGCATTAGGGTAATTCAATACCTTTTAATTTTTCATCTATTGAATGCTTTTTTTAAGTGATTGTTTCCAAGAACAAACTTTGTTAAGTCTACATGTGCAATGGTAATATTATGGTTTCACACTCATAACTTAAAGTTTCATGTAATGCAATCATCAGATGAGATCCAAAACCAGTCGAGAAATGGTTGAGATGTTAAAACCAAATTTTTTAGCGTTTATATGAAGCGTTTTTTACACGATTGTAAAGCTAAAAATTCTTGCGTTTATGTGACGTGGATTGTGTTCATGATTAATGTCACGACGTTAAATTTGTATTTAAGCATTGGTGTTAATGCATGCAGTGTTCAGATTAATTTTTTTTTTTTTTTTTAATAAATAAAAGGAGAGCGAAAATTCAGGGATTAATTAGGGTCAGGTGGTAAGTGACACAGTAAAAATTTGTTCAAATGCCTACATTTCGAAACGAGTTCACTTCTCTTATTTAACAAGTTATTGCTTGCATTTTGTAATATACACAACTTTCCTTCTAAGCAGAGATCGCATTTACGTTGTCCGCCTTTGTATGCCTGGGCTTTTTTTATTATTTCCCATTTTATTGTAGGTGTTCTGCCCGTTTTTTCTGCCATATATATTTTGATAAGGTGGTACAGTTTTCATATTTTTTGTTGCTAAAACTCAAATTGTGGTTATACCACCTACTCTTCCAATTGTTTTCAGTGGCACCAATGTATGTTTTTTCCTCGTTGTTATTTACATTGTCCTTGATTGTGGCTTTGTAAATGATGTTGTTAGCCAAACAATTGCCACTTAATGGGCATTCATTTTTAAGTCGACAGTTGCATCTATTAATCTGCTTGTTGTTATTACCATTTAATATTTTAAAGTTGTGTTTATCGATAATGTTTTTAATGTTGTTCATGCAGCAATAACTTATTTTGAGGTTGTTTTATATATATATATATATATATATATATATATATATATATACATGTATGCATACATACAAAGATGAACAAAAGTAATAAGATGAACAGGAATATTTATTTGTAATTATTTACAATATTTTTAAATATTCTCAACTCTTTTCAACTTTAGGAGAAAAGTGTTGTTTTGAAGACTTAAAAGATTTGTTAAAGGAGTTGATATACAAAAAAAAAAAAAAAAAAAAGAATCAACAAAATATGAACCCCTAACATAACCTAAATTAAATCAGAATTCACTTTTTTAGAATTTCATTTGAGGAACAGATTATATCTTTATTTGGAGATGAAACATTCTTAACTGTTATTATTATTATCATCATCCAATTTTACTTGTATATTCTTTCATCTAAAAAGTAAAAGTAAAAATAAAAACAAAATGACAGCTACTAAAAATTAAGAAAAATACAGTCCTTTTTAAATTAACAGTAAGCATGCATGTGTGTGTGTGTGTACACAAATTCTTCCAGTGTAAATTCTTCAATTTGAATTCCCAAATTCGATTTTGTATTTGTGTTTTGGAATTAATTTATACATTTCGCTTATAACACACACTCGGAGAGAGAGGGAGAAAGATAATGAATGGGAAAGAAAGAAATAGGAACAGAGAGAGAGATATAGAGAAAGAGAGGAAAAGAGAGAGAGGGGGAGAGAGAGAGAGAGAGAGAGAGAGGAAAAGAAAGAGGGAAGAAGAGGGAGAGATGTAGAGAGAGAGAGAGAGAGAGAGAGAGAGAGAGAGATTTTATAATGACTGAGCTATATTTGTCATTTACAGAACTAAACTTTCATAGTGATCTTAGCTTAAAGTCTTTGATTTTAAAGATTCAAATATCTTAATCCCTTAAATATGTTTACTGTACAACACAATTCCTTCTCGGTTATTTTCTAGATAAAAACCACAGGATTAATTCTAAACCTTTTCTTTAATTATTTTCTTATAATAAGACCAGACCAAGTTTTAATTAACAAGAAGAAAAGAATGGGTCATCAAGTGGATTTTGCCATTCCTGCAGACCACAGAAGGAAAGGGAAAAAGATAGACAAATACATGGACCTTACTAGAGAACAGAAAAAGTTTTTGGAGACTTTGGAAGAGATCCCCAAGAACCTAGGAAAGAGATTAGGTGAACTGGAGATCAGAGAAAGAACTGAGACCATCCAGACCACAGCACTGCTGAAATCAGCTAGAATACTTAAAAGAGGCCTGGACCCCTGAGGAAACTTGCTGTCACTCAGACAAGTGAAAGACAACCAGTTAGAACTGGCATGAAAATATTATGAAATAACCCAATACCAAGGGAAAAAAATTAGAATTGTCTCTCTTCAAGCTTTTATGAGAGTCTTCTTAATTCTTTCAGGCATGGATTTCAATAATTTAAAGCAATATTCTTTATGAAAATGGTCCCAACTTGCCCTAAATGACAATTAATAAAACTTCTTTGGTGGATGGAATCTTCTGATGGATTAGATTTTTTTTTTAAATCTCCATCATAAATTTTCAATTGGATTCAATCTGGACTGCTACTGGCATTCATTTAAAATACTAAATAAAAATTTTAAAAAAGGCTGAACATCTAAGTAGATTAATTCCATATTTTTTGCCAGGGACAAAAATTTTTATTATGGGACAAAGGGAATATTTTAACTGACAGACAGAAAAACAATTTTGGTTTATACAATATAAAACATGATAGAAAAAAAGGAGGAGGTAGTATTGATCAATTGTCAATATTTCTTTTAGTGTAAAAACAAATCTAGAAATATAAGTAAAAAGGACAAATGTGTTCATTGATGTATCACTCCTTCCATTGTCTCAAAGCTTTTGTCTTATAGAAAAAAGTTTATAGTGGCACAGATGCAGAGGATGCCAATAATACGATGAGGAAGAGAGGAAATTCCTTTTAAGTTTTACTTTGATTCACGTGAAAGTGAGTTTGAACCCAATTTACTTTCATCAACACATCATATCCAGTTTACATACAGACAAACAGTGTTTGTGTATATGAAAGCCAAAGCAAAAACCAAAAGAAAAGGAATAATGTTATGACAATATGTCAAAGTTTGTAGTTTATATTCATAATATCCTAATCATATCCTAATTATATGATCCTATAACCTTACAATAGCAATGGTAGATATCATAGCAGTGAGGCAAAGCTGAAATTAATGAAAAGATTGGAATTATCTAAATATTGTACAAGTCGAACAGAGAGGGGGGGGGGAGAAATCAGAAATTTCTTGGGTCACAATTATTGAAAAGAAGAAAGGTAATAATGAGCAAGAGTTAAGAATACCAACTGACATTAATAAAAACATGGCCAATTGGTTGATTGTTGGTTGGTTGGATTTTAAGGCATGTCAACCCTTTCATGGGTTATTTTATGCTGAAGACATTTTGTTTTATTTATTCTTGATGGGTACTCAATTTTTTTCAAACACATTTTTTAAACTCATTTTTTCCCTATTTAACCCATAGATGGGACCCTAATAGGTACCACCACTCTGGGTCAGAGTGGACCTGGGAGTAATGGTGATGAAGGGGTAATCCACATTCTCCCAGAGATCCAGAATTGGAACTTCACCATCATATAGAGTTTAACATCATACCCAGGACAATAAGACCCTCAGCCACCATCTTCTAGCACATATATGATAAAAAGGTTTGGGGTTTACCATAAGGGTAATAGGGTTGGGACAATCAAATAGCTGCTAGGGCTTCACGTGACTAGCTGATTGATCAGAGGAGGCCTCTCTGACTGCCTGTCTAGCCTAAGTAAGGCCTAAAGTGGGGTGTTGCATGTTATGGACTGTTCAGCCACCAAGGTTCCATCCTTAAGCATCACTGTTAACTACCTATGGCCAACAGATGGCCCTATTAGGGGGGGGTGATCTTACCCCTCTGCAGATATGCAGTCGGTGTATTCTAAAGCCCCAGCCAACAGGGCTGGTTGGTTGATTGATTTTATGGCATGTCAACTCTTGTTGGGTTATTTAATGCTTTTTCAAGCAATAGGGTTTACAATAACTAATAATGATAATAACTAGTAAACAATTATAGCTTTGATACTAATAAAACACAGTTATATATGGTTTCAAATAACTATTCTTATTTAATAATAATCATTTGTTTTTGTGCACAATTATATGGTTTCAAGTATTTCAAGAAACTTTTTTTTTTCAAGCAATATGGTTTCAAGTAAGTAATATTATCATTTATGAATAATCATACCTTTAATTAATTATTATTAATACTAATAATCTATATACAATTATATGGTTTAAAGTAATTTGTGAGCATACACATCTATGGTATCAACACCTTCCCAAGGGCATTAGTACAAAGTGAAACACAAACAGCCTCATTCAAATTTTGGTCAAGAATGCGCTTCACATCAAGCTACTGTCTTTGAAAAAGGCATGAATCTATCTCTTCTCCCCTCAGCTATGAGTAAATAGTAAGGCAGACTTGATTAGGCAACCAGTCTAGAAGGAAAACCTGGAAAAAGAATAGTTGGATTCATACCTTTCCCAAGGGTATTAGCACTATGTGAAATGTAAACAGCCTCATTCAGGATCTGAACTCAGCTCACCTAGTCCATTTCTTACGATGATAACCATTACACCATGCACCTCTCTCTCATTATATATAAGTAAAAATAAGTAAAAAGTTGGTGGAATGGCCTTTTGTCAGTATCAGCTGAACAGAAAGGGAGTCTATACCCCCCTTTTTTTTGCTGAGGTAGAGCACCACATCTACTGTCAGCTCACACTTTACTGCACAGATCATATTACCCAATCTGTGCTACTCATGCACTGAGTTGGCGGGGATCAGTATCGAACCAAGAACCTTGCGATTCCAAGGCTGGTGCTCTACTGACTGAGCTATATATATATATATATATATATATATATATATATATATATATATATATAAATCACTAATGATTACTTCCAGTTTAAATAGAATCTACATAATAATGTTATACTAAAGAGTGTACAATTCAATCAATAAAATATCAACAATTGATATCTAAATGAAAAAAGGGAAAGTGGCTAACATTGAAACCTAAAATGAAATCTTGGCCATTTATTGAAATAAATTGAAGCTAGAATAAATTTCGGATTATTCTTATTTATTGTTTAATATTCACCCTGACAGAATTTAAAAAATACTTTCTTCCACAATTCTAAGAGAATTCAGAAAATAAATAACAGGAAATAATTTAACTTATATTTAAAAATAAATTTAAATCTCATTTAAAAAACATTAGACATTTTTATTTGTAGTTTCTGCTTTTTATTTGTTCAAGTGTTAATCCATTTTTAGTAAAACTATTTTCAAGTGTCTTTTTAAAAGTGCACATCTCCCAACTGGAACAAAGAGAAAAGAAAAAGAACTGTCTTTTATATATATATATATATATATATATATATATATATGGTTAGGAGGTTGATTTAGAAGGCTATCACAATGCAGTTTGGAATAAATAAAAAATAATAATACGGTAACAATGGTGTTGTGTGTTGACCTGTATTTTTTATTATTTCTTGAATTTTCGAGGTAATACCTCTTTATCAAAAGAATTGAACTGAAGCAGCAGCTATGGCATTTCTTCCTAAATGATTTTTTTTTTTTTGAAAATGACGTTATTTTTGAAATAACTGTATTCCCGTGTGAGCGTGAATGCGTTTATTTATTTATTTATTTATTTTTGTACGTGTGCGTATGTTGTAATGCGCGTGACATTGAAAATGCGTGTTGGTTGTGACGTTAAGACTGTATCCTAGCGCGGGATTTTGTACGTGGGTATGTGCGAATGAAAAAGTGTATTTGTGTTTTGTGACGTTTCCTGTTGGATTTTACATCAATTTAATCATTTAATATTATTAATATTATTATTATTATTAATATTATCATATTTATTTGCTATAGAAAGAAATATAACAGTCAATATAGAGGCTCGAGAGAGAAATTTGGGTAATCTCAGAATTAAAGAGGCCTTGCTAATCGCTAGATTACACCCAGAGATCAATAACAGGAGTGAACTCAGCGCAGAGTTCATCATACAATAAACCCACAACCAACGCACACATGTAACAGTATATGCACACGCACACAAAACACATACCCACATGCACAATGGAGAATTACTAATGAAACAAATCTACAACGAGAAGACTAATACGAAACACGCACTCAAATCTATAGCCCAACATCTCGCCCACACATACAAACACACAAGCCATTGCACACTAGTTGTTAAGGAAAAAAATTAAATAAATAAATTAAATATATATATATATATATATTTAAAAATATTATAAAATATAAAAAGATAAATTGAATTAGATATAAATAAGTAAATAAGCAAATAAATATGATAATATTAATAATAATAATAATATTAATAATATTAAATGATTAAATTGATGTAAAATCCAACAGGAAACGTCACAAAACACAAATACACTTTTTCATTCGCACATACCCACGTACAAAATCCCGCGCTAGGATACAGTCTTAACGTCACAACCAACACGCATTTTCAATGTCACGCGCATTACAACATACGCACACGTACAAAAATAAAATAATAAATAAATAAACGCATTCACGCTCACACGGGAATACAGTTATTTCAAAAATAACGTCATTTTCAAAAAAAAAAAATCATTTAGGAAGAAATGCCATAGCTGCTGCTTCAGTTCAATTCTTTTGATAAAGAGGTATTACCTCGAAAATTCAAGAAATAATAAAAAATACAGGTCAACACACAACACCATTGTTACCGTATTATTATTTTTTATTTATTCCAAACTGCATTGTGATAGCCTTCTAAATCAACCTCCTAACCAATACATACACAATGCTTCAAGCAAATTATGAAACTCTCTTATATATATATATGTTGTGGATTTTGCGTCTCCGTGTGCGTATATATATTTGAGGTGAATGTTAGTATTTGTATCCATTGTAGGAGATACTTATACCGGGTTTGGGCTTAGGTGTGAAGCATTAACATACTTATTATGCTAATATTGTCAGCGTAATATGTTAGTTGAGGAATAAATATCTGAAGACTCTGTGGTTTGTTTTGAGTTTCATTTATTTAGCCGGGTAAATTTTCGGGACTGCTATGTCCCTTCGACTGACCATGAATGATAGTAGTGGCGGCTGCCGCGTGTTTTAGGCTGGACTGTGGGGCCTGGTTTCTGGTTGGTTTGTAGGTGATTGATAAGTTTGTACTCTGTGTGTGGTTGTGTGGTGGGGGTCATGGAGTTGGAGGTGTGGGGGTGTTATAGAAATATGTGTATGAGTTCTGGTGAGTGCCAAGTTTAATGATCCATTTCAATTCGGCTAATTTTCTTCCTCGTATGTTTATGAAGCCTTGTTGTATTAGTATGCATTTAAGGTTGTCTAAATTGTGGTGAAGGGTGCTGAAGTGAATTGTGACTTTGCTATGTGGAGATTTGAGTTTTATGGTAGACTTGTGGTTGTTGAGGCGCAGTCTGAAGGGGGTGGATGTTTCCCCTACATATCCGCTGTTTTTGCATTCTGTGCTGGTATAAGTATCTCCTACAACGGATACAAATACTAACATTCACCTCAAATATATATATATATATATATATATATATATATATAGTTGAATGAAGTGACAAATAAAAGTTTTAGCTTTTATTCATTTATTTGGAAATGATATTACTACCAAAGGTTTCCTGCTAAAAGCATTCATCAGGTAAACGAAATAGTTTTTTTTAAAATGACAGAAATGGTGTGTTTTTTTTAACTGTATTCTCGTGTTGCATGTTTGCGTGTTTACGTGATGTCGAATGCTTTTTGTTTGTACGTGTGCGTATTTTTGTTTGGGTGTATGTGTATGATGTCATGCGCGTGTGCGTGGAAATGCGTGAAGGCTGTCATGATATGATTGTGTCCACGCACGTGTGTGCATATTTTTGTTTGTGCGTATGTGTGTGATGTCATGCGCGTGGGAATGCATGAAGGCTGTGATGATATAATTGTCTCCACCCGTGTGTGTGTGCGTATGAATATGTGTATTTGTGTTTGGTATTTTTGGTTACGTATGTTATGTGCAATTAATATAATGTATTTTTTAATTATGCTGTTAATAATAATGACTGTGTTATGTATTGTGTTGGTGAGGTAATGTGAACATTATATTTGTATGATATTATTGTACAATGTAGACAGGTAGAGGGAAAGATACTTACAGTTTGGCGGATCTGTTGCAGTGTTTAATAAATTTTTTTTAAATAGAATAATTGGGTAGAAGAGGTGTGTGTGGGTTATGTATATGGATTGAAGTGTGATAGTAGGTGTTTATTTACATGTGGGCATTTCGATAGAATCGGAAATTCTATCTTTAAAAGTTAAAAGAAAGGAAATGAATCTAACTGTATGAGTATAGATAAAAGGATATGAAAACACCACAAAATGCTGTTAAAATGAAAACATTTTATAACATACTCATAGCTGATATTGAACAATATTTCGATTTTATAAAAATATGACTTTTGTCTCCGCTCTTGACAACACGGAGTATAAACAAGCTCTGAAGATGATTTTTATAAAATTGAAATATTGTTCAATATCAGCTTTGAATATGTTATAAAATGTTTTCACTTTAACAGAATTTTGTGGTGTTTTCATATCCTTTTATCTATACTCATATATATATATATATATATAATACCACCTCTGTCCCATAATAGTTATTACATTTAGTGCATTAAATTTATATGATAATGTATTAACTATTATAGGACAGAGGTAGTAGATCTTTTAGGGTTGGATTTACAATGGAGGCAATTGCTCTGGTCACCCATCTCTGTTAAAAGTCAGACAACTTTATCACTGAAAACAAATATATTTCCAATGCAAATGAAAGATTACCAATACATGCAGGGAGGCACATATTTTTCATCCCTAACTTAAAAATAAAAATAAAAAACATCAATATCCACAACATTAAACTATTGGGATGGTGCATAATTATTGCGGCTTTTTTTTTCAACAAATTTGTTGAAAAAAAGCCACAATAATTATGCACCAACCCAATGAAAATGAAAGATTACCAACACACATGAACACCCACACAAACATACAGATACTACACATTTTTCATCCCCAACTTAAAAATAAAATTTAAAAAAAAAACACTTATCCACAACATTGAACAACAAGATTTCTTTTTCAACCCAAAGTGAATAGACATTCATTAGTATTCTTACAATGAAGTTTATGGATGAATATTCATCTACTTGTTGTTTTTTTTTCTAAAAAAAAAAAAAATGATTCACTTTACTTTTATCTGGAAATATGTCTTCTAAATTTTAGGGAACCAAACATCTTTCTTTTTTTTCATACAATTCAAAAGAACCTTTTTCTAGATTATTAAAAAAGACAGGAAATTAGAAAGAGAGGGGAATTGTAAATATTTAGTGCAACACAAAAGGAAGTGAATTTCATTGTGATGGAAATAAAAATGGCAGAATTTTAAACAGTTCAATATATCTGTTATGGAGTTGAAATATGACATCATGACCAGGAAAGTTAATGGGGACATAAACACAAATAAAATATTTTTAAAAAATTATTATTACAAACATAATAAAGGGAATTTTTCAACAAAAATCAAACTAAGATTTGATTTTAAATATCCAATAAGAGAAATATAGAAAATTAATATAGAAAATTATAAAAAAGAAAAGCAGAGAAAATGACACAAAAGAGCACAGAAAAGAAAAAATGATAAAAAATAAATCAAAGTGATTTTTAAAAAGAGCACAGAAAAGAAAACAGAAAAAAAAAAGACAAAGAAATTAACTGAAAATGAAAAGTGAAGATCACAGAAAAACAAAGAAAACAGAAAAGAAAACAACAAAATTAAAAGGAAGAAAAAAAAATGAAGATATTGAAGATATTAACTTCGATTATGATAAATTTTTATAATCAGTGAATTAGATAAGCATTATTGCATCTGAAATAAGTTTTACTAGAATGCCATTTCCAAAAAAAATTATCAGGGAAAAAAAAATAAAAAATCAAACTGAAAATGCTAAAAGATAAAAATGTTGACATAATTACCTGTTATTCAAGAAATCATTAGGAAACTTTAACTGAACAATTTTTTTTTTTTTCATGGAGTATATTTCATAAAAAGCATTTTGCCAAATTCAAATTTCAAAATTAAGATGATTAATAAAGATATGCAGTTAAAATATTAACTTCCAGAGGTTTTAGTTTAGTAAATAATTCATCCTGTGGAACTCTTCAGTTGCTAAGGAGAAAATGGAAATCCTGTCATCATTATCAAATACTAGCTGAACTACCCATCTACGTCAGGTAAGAGGTCAAGATTTATAACAAAGAAAGCAAAATTAAGAGATAAATACTTTTTAAATACAATTTTTGGCAAGAGAACACAAGAACTATATAATTAACTATTTTCATGGCAACATGCCATACCATATTTGAGAAGGGATGACAGGTGTAACCCTTTCGAAGTTGATGTTTGAGGTTTTCATGCATATGTTGTATACTCTCTTTACTTCTATTATTTTTCTGATCGTCTTTGGTATATGTTTTTCTTCTAGTGTCTGAACTTCGTCTTGGGGATTTCATGTCTGGTCTCCTGTTGCGGATTTCTCTTTATCAGAAGCCTCGGGTCGGCAGCACGCTTAACGTGGTTTTGGATGAGATCAAATCTTGTCACTCAATACTTCAAGGCCACTGGCTGTAACTCATTCCGCCATCTTGGTTTCTACACTAACTGTACATAAGTGTTAGGGTACTAACAATTATGTAACACATGATTCTTTCACTCTCAGAACTGGTATAGCCATCATCTACATGAATTCTCCAGTCAGTTCTCTTCAATGCCAGCTTTTCCCAGTTGTCAGGATTTATTTTTATAAAGTTGTTTTTTAAGCAATCCTTATACCTCTTCCTAGGCTTATGCTGTGGCCTTTTGCCATCATGCAGCTGACCGTAAAAGAGTTGCTTTGGCATTCTAGCATTACTCATACGCACAACATGACCTGCCCAACACATAAGAGTTTCCATGCTTGTGCATCCTGCCCTTGTAAGGAGTTCTGTGTTAGGTGTGTTGGAATTCCACTTGATGTTTAGAATGCGTCTCAAACATTTCTGATGAAAGTGTTCAGGAATTTTCAAATGTCTTCGAAACAATGTCCATGTTTCCGAGGAGTACAATAAAACACTCAACACACAAGACCTATAAACCTTTAATTTTGTTTTATGGCTAATGCCGGTATTAGACCATAACCATTTTTTGAGCCTTCCATAGGCCACAGATGCCTTCTGGATGCGCCGGTGAATCTCAGCATCTAAAGATCCATCACAAGTTAGTGTACTTCCTAAGTATGTGAAAGATTCAACAACATTCAGACAGGTACCATGAATGGCTATTGTTGGTTTGATATATGGTTCACCCTTTACGGGGCTGAACATTACCTTTGTCTTTGTCAAGCTTATTTTTAATCCAAAAGCAGAGCACGAGGCAGCAAAAAGGTTCACAATATCTTGAATATCCTCTTCAGTGTGAACCAGAAAATCAACATCATCGACATAAAGGAACTCTCTGATAAGTGCATAGGATGTCTTTGACTTGAAGTTAAATCTACTCAAGTCAAAAACTCTTCCAGTGGTTCTAAATTCCAAGAGGATGCCTTTCTCACAATGCTGGAATGCATGAGATAATATTACAGAAAAGAATATTGAGAATAGTGTTGGGGCCAAGACATCTCCCTGCTTAACCCCGTTATCTATTGGTATTTCATCCGACTAACTACCACTCATGACAATTTCAGCTTTCATACCATTGTGCAACCACTTGAGTATATTCACAAATACTGGTGGGCACCCAACTTTACCCAATATCGTCCAAAGTGCATCTCTGTTGACTGTATCAAAAGCTTTTGTGAAATCGACAAAAACCTAATACAGGGGGACCTGTTGCTCAGTACACTTCTCCTGCACTTGCCTAGCCAAAAATATCATGTCGTTTGTTCCTCTGCCAGACCTAAAACCACTTTGTGATTCAGGACTACCGGGCAAATGTAAAAAAAGCAATCGATTCAACAAAATTCTTGAGAGGACCTTACTAACAGCACCCAGAAGTGTGATTCCACGGTAGTTATCACAACTACCTTTATCTCCTTTGCCCTTGTATAAACACATCAAAGTACCATCAATCCATTCATTTGGTAGAGGAAAACGTTCCAACATTGAATTAAGAGATCAAACAGAGCAAGTTTGATATTAAAACTTTTTACCTTCAACAGTTCTACTGGAAGCCCATCTAAACCTGGTGCCCTACCAGAATTAATTTGTTTAATAGCCATTTCAAATTCTGTAAAAGTTGGTAAATGGTCTATCTCATATTTGGTCTCCTGTTGAGGAAGACTCTGCAGAACATCAGCACTGACTACTGAAGGGTTATTGAATAAATCTGTGAAGTGTTGATGCCATCGTTGAAGGATTTTTCGGGTTCTTTAATCAAGGTGATGTTTTCCTTTGACCATAGAGGAGCAATGGAAGAAGTTAATAGACCGAAAACTTTACACATGAGGCTATAGAACAGTTTTAGGTCCTTTTTATTAAAGGCCTTCTGGATTTCAAAGGAGATATTTGACCACCACTCATTTTTCATCCTCCTTATTTCACGCTGTAATAGATGTTTAGGCTCCTTCAGGGGAAATGGTTGGAGAGATGACTTACTATGAAGTGTACTTATAAAACAAGTTCTTTTCTTTTCCAGTAATTGACTGATGGCACCAGTGGAATAAACTTGGTCTCTAAAGTTGTCCCATGTGCCATTAAACTCCAGACAGTCAAGATGTTCAATCAATCTTTCATTCACATCCTTTTGCTTGACTTTGTTTAAATATAGGCTGTGTTTTTACTCCAGGCATACAAGTCTTTTTGAAAGCACGGAGTTTGAATTTTCCTCGAACTAGACTGTGATCTGTGTCGCACTCTGCACTACACATAACACGTACATTACAGACATCACTAATATCACGGTGGTGGGTTATGACGAAATCTATCATATGGCCATGTTTTGATCTTGGGTGGGTCCAAGTAAGTTTATGTTTAAGTTTTTGATGAAAAAGAGTATTGCAAATGGTTAAATTGAGCTCAGAACAGAACTCAAGTAGTTTCAGTCCATTTGCATTTACTTTACCAATACCATAACGACCAAGAGCATTCCATATCTCAAGATTCCTGCACGTGCATTAAAATCCCCAAGTATAATCAACATCCTCCTTTGGCGTAGAGATAATAGCAGTGCGAAGGGATTCATAAAAAGTCATGACAGTCTCTTGATTAGCTTGAAGGGTCGGGGCATATATAGAAAATAAGGTTGCATACTGTCCAGACTGCAACTGGATATGCAGTTTCATTATGCGATCACTAATGCTAGAAGGAAGCTCCAAATACTTTTCCAGTCTTGTATTCACGGCAAAACCAACACCACCCTCGCACCGTTCGCCCTTTGGCTTACCAACCCAAAAGAGTTTATAACCTGTCAATACTTC
>CM042143.1:41497319-41514819 GCA_023376005.1 Doryteuthis pealeii | reverse complement strand
ATCACTTTTACCCTCATATTTCACAGCTTTTTCAATTCTCTGGCAAGGTCCAGGTATTTGTCCATCTTTTCATTTTTCGTTCATCTTCACCCTGTGATCTGCTGGAACCGCAAAATCTACCAGTTGACAAGTTCTTTTTTTTTTTTTTTGTTAATCAATACTAGGTCTGGTTTCCTTGCTGAGATAGGGTGATCCGTCTTTATCTCGAAGTCCCAGAGAATTTTATGCATTTCATTCTCAAGAACAGATTCTGGTTTTATTATTATCATTATTATCATCACAAAGATGTATTCACATCAGTGAATGGCTCACAGTCAGTGAAATAAAATGAAGACTACAAGGAAAAACAAAAGAATCATTGAAGAATACATAAAATTCAAATTGATATTAGGCCAAACATTTTTTTAAATACAAGATTTTTATACAAGCAATTGCTGGGGGGGGGTATGAAGAGGGATTGATTGCATTTTTTGATATTATCTGCATTATTCGGACTATTGTCCTCATCTTCATTGTTATTTGTACAACGTTTCGGCCGATATGCTCTCCGGCCTTCTTCAGGTATTTCTTGTCGGACTCGGGACCCTTCTTTTCGAACTCGAGAACTTTCTTGTCGTAATCGGGAGCCATCACGGAACTTTGAACCTAACCTAACTTACGACAAGAAAGTTCCCGAGTTTGAAAAGAAGGTTCCTGAGTCCGACAAGAAATACCTGAAGAAGGCCGGACGGCATATCGGCCAAAACGTTGTACAAATAACAATGAAGATGGGGACAATAGTCCGAATAACGCAGATAATACTAACTACAATCCTCATCTCAAACATTCAGAGATACATTTTTTAAGATTAATTGATTATTATTTTGAGTGTGAGTGACTTTTTGTTAAGGTCCACAAAGTAAGACAATACTCAACCGCACTGAACACTGGCTAACTGCTTACTCTACAGACACGATGTAAGGACAGGTCACACAACTCCTTTTGACTAATTAGAAGACACCACAAGCAGTACCCTTGAAGCATATAGATACACTGGTATACACAATTCTCTCTCTCTTGTTCCTTAACAGCTATGCAGCAAACATATCTCTGGGTTTTGGCTGTACATGTGTTAGGCTATTAGCTCAGCGAATGTAGTATACTCTTACCCATTAGCAGTAGTCAGCTAATTGGACCAGCAGACACACAAACCACTTATGGAAGCCCTCATGAACCACAACAATTGCTGCATGGGGCTATTCTCAACTTCATGGTTTGTTCACAGATAAAACCACACATAACAGTCCTGACAGCACAACACACAACTCAGTGACTCCATAAGTGTCGTACCAACTGTAAATAGATGTAGGGAAGGAACCTTTCCAGTGGTTCTATTCCGTCACCAACTACACTCTTCCCACATAAACACATGCAGCACAAGAGACTTACACAGCCATACCCTTTGTTCCCACATAACCATGCGCAATACAAGAGACTGTATGTTGTTATCCACAACACCAGTGCCTTATATCAAACTCTCCTAACAATTATATCCTATCATTAGCTTCTATCTGCAGCAGCCCTAATAAGAGAACAGTCATCTACACCACTCGTGCAGTCAAAAAGAAATATGCTGCTTACTGCAAATACATCCTATTCATGCTACACAAGTGAAACCAAAGTCATGAACACCAAATTTCACTTCCTGTCTACTACCTTCATCTAGACAACAAGTACAATCTTATACACAAATAATGTACATTCCGACTATCTGTATTGCCTTTTCTATTACATCTTGAAGATTAGCAATGTTTTATGGCAAACATTACACTTGACCTACACTGAAAGTACCAGTTCCCACTAAATCAATAAAGTTAAGCAGCAATGAGCCTGTTCAACTCTTAGAACAGCAGATAGTTATTTATTTGGCTCCCACCACACACACAAAACTAAAATGAGACAGCAGGTAAAGTAAATAACCTGATGTCTGTGTGCTATATCAATGTTTAGTAAGAGAGAATTCCTGTGGTGTAGTGGCTAACGTGCTAGACTGTGACATCATAGTTTAAGTTCAAACTCCAGTCACGCTATTATCTTCACTTTCAGTCTAATACCCTTGGGAAAAGCATGAACCCCTTTCATCCACCCATTTATGGTTAAATAGTACCACTACTGTTCTTCTATGAGGATGGCTTTGGCATTAAATAACCAATGACTGTTAATATGCCATTAAACAAAGAAACCAGAAACCAAAACTAAATTTAGTAGGTGAAAACAGTACATAAATTCTCAAACAAAAATTTTACATATTCATTCTTAAGTTTTGTGGAGTGCAAGGCAGATCTATTGTCATTGTTCAGAAAGAAAAAGGACAACAACAACAACAAAAAAAAACTGCTCCTAAAAATGTTATATCCTTTTGAGATGTTTTCTTTGGTCAAATTCAACATTAATTTTATGCCAGGAAAATCTAATAAGTAAAGATTAAACTAGAGCAGATTCTAGAAAAAGATTTTAACAAAAGTTGTTTAATTAACTTAAACTAATATTCTGCTGAAATTTTAACAAAAAAAGAAAGAAAAACTAAAAACAGAAAAAGAGAAAGAAAAATAATCAGTTGTAGTTTCAAGAGGAAAGTGTCCCATTTCTCTTAGCCATGAAAATAACACTGTAAACTCAATTATGCCATATCCCCTACTCCCACCAACTATTGCCAACTACATACACAGACAAAACAGACAGAAATGGAAAAGAAAAAAAGAAAGGAAAAGAAAAATGAACTTCAAAAGTGTACATGCTCTTATTAGTTCTAGTGATGAGACTGGCTTCACGGGGGGGGGGTGGGGGGTGGGGAAACTCGTCATCCACTCCCATCAGCAGTTGAGAGAGAGAGAGAGATAGAGAGAGAGAGAGAGAGAGAGAGAGACCACATGTGGCAAGATATTTATTTGTGAATGGCTAAAGCCAACAATTGTCAATCTGTTTCCTTCCAGAGAGAGTGAAAACCTAAGTAATTAAACAAGTTGACCCAAGGAGATTTTCCCCAGTTCAAATACCAAAGAGAATTCAAACTATTACAGCCATCTTCATGTTGGACAATATCATATTGTGTCAAAACTCAGAAAGAAAAAACAGTAAATTGAAAAAAACAAAACAAACTTTAACACCATACCTTTCAACAAGTTATCTCAATTTTTTTCCACTTCCTCTTTTAAAATAAGTTTCATTTTGCTTACTCACAGCAACTATCAACCTCCTATTTAAATGTTTCATTATAAATTGGTGGACTGGCCTATTGTCGATATCAGCCGGACAGTGAGGGAGTCAATCTCCTTTTCACAGGCACTAAACGAGGGAGATTATTTTTGCTGAGGTGGAGCACCACACCTACCATCAGCTAAACCTCTTCTTTTAAATAGCTGCTGTAAAATAAGTTTGTTTTTGTTTATTTAATACTCACAGCAAATCAAACTACTATTTGAATGTTTCATTATAATTCCAACCAGTTTAGTAGAGAATCCGCCTAGGAATCACAAGGTTCTCCCTGCCAACTCAGTTTATGAATAGGACAGCAGTAAAGTGGGGACGGAAGGTGTGGCACTTCACTTCAGCAAAAAATATCTCCCTGGTCTATCGCTAGTGAAAGGAGGATAGACTCCCATGATGTTCGGCTGATACCGACTATAAGCCAACTTTACTTTAATTATAGGTTTGGTTTAGCAGCATTATAAAAGAAGAAACATCAAGTCAAAAGCTTCTTTTTTTACTTTCTGCCTTGACAAGGACTAAAAATACACAAATTGTCTTCTTGTCCATCGACAGGGGGTTTACAAACCCAGTAACTTTTACTATACTTTCCTTATTATGGACTTTTCTATTAAAGACTTCTTTTCAAATTAAGACATTTCACTCATATAACTCTGTATAAGCTCTTCCTTGTATCTCATATCATGTTTATATTCTATTCTGTTAAGTTTGCTAAGGCAATAAAATATTCTGGTTATTACTTTGTCATCTCTGTATGAGGAAACGATGCTATTTATATTTTTTATTGCAATTTTTAAAATCACATTTTTTTTATTTGTTTGCACTCAATTATAAGGTATCAAGTATTCCTATCTAATAATTTTCACACAATCATTTCAAGCAACTAACAGCAGCTGAACATTCTGTATACTTGCTTATTGTAGTATTTAACCGAAATTCCCACCATATTTTGACAGGAAATCTCATTTCATTGTGGAAAGAGATTATTACAAATTGAATTTTGCATAACAGAGGAACAGATTTTCAAAGGCAAATATGTACTTACAAGTCTCTAGTATTCAGTACAATAGATAGAAATTCATTGAATCACTCTAAAGTAATCAAGGACACAGTTGAAATGAATAGTACATCTTAACAAATAAAGATATTCTTTAAATTTTATACTTAATAATTTTTATTGGGTAAGTAAGGTGTATCCTGTTTCTTATACACACCACCTTCCTCTGTGTGTGTGTGTGTGTGTATATATATATATATATATATATATATTATATATATATACCATCTTTGACAGCATATAAGCATATAAAATGCACCCCCATTTCAGGTTCAGGAAAAAAGTTTTTAGTGTATTTAAACATATATTGTTGAAAACAGTCTAGCTGTGCATTACACAAGCAGAAACATAGCTGTATAAAAGCAATTTGGCAGTACAGGTAAGCAATAAGTATACACAAGACATCTCAATAGCAGGAATTAATAATAATAATAATAATAATAATAATAATAATAATAAAATTATTGTTAATAATAATAATGAATATAATAGTAGTAGGATTGCTTTCATTTTTATGAATTCATTTTTAAAGCACCGGTAATAATACAATAATACCAGTAATAAAATAAGGATGCATGGAGTTTAGGATAGGTAAAAGTATTGACTGTAAGCTGGATTAGTGAGCATCATAGAGAAGATTAGTCTAGGCCTACGGGAGGTCTCAAACTTCACCTACATTGGTGGGCAATTTTTTGAGCCAAAATTCTGAAAAAAAAACAAAAAAAGTGCATCCTATATGCTGTCAAATACGGTATATATGTGTATACACACACATTTTATATATATATATATATATATATATATATATATATATATATAAAGGTTTATTTATATACTAATATGACTTTTTGTTGATGTTCTTCCTAATTTGAAACACTCATTGCCAGTTGTGATGTCATGTAGATCATTAGAAAAGATGGGATGCACACTTAGTGCAACAGTTAGCATCATAGGAAAGTTCAAATCCTGAAGAAGACAGCATTTCACTTTGCACTTATACCCTTGGGAAAGCCATGAATCTATTTCTTCTCCCTCCAGCTTTGGGTAAAAAGCAGGACAGAGCGGACTCTTTAACTTTGGTATGGCATCCAGTTTGGGAAAAGGAAAACTCTAAATTCAAACCAGCTGTACTCTTTGCCCATAGCAAAAGGGCCTAAATGAAAAGGGGAGAAAAAAAGAAGAAAAGTCCTCTAAAAAGTTTCTCCTAATATGAAACAGAAGAGTCAACTTTACCCTAACCCTAACCCCCTGTATCTATGTAGTGGACTCTACTGGTGATTTAGAAATATAATAATAAAATGGGAAACACTCTTTTTAATATTTGAAAACATGGCAAAACTATGGCAAAAATCCAATAGACAAGATCAGACATAGTGAAGATTTAAAGAAATGATTCAGTATTGCTGGGTGTGATAACAAGAGTGATAGAAATATTCTGAAGATTAATCTCTAGTGATAGCATCTAAATGTCTGATACAAGACATACAATTAATAGCAGGAATATTATTAACTAAAACAAGAAGAAGGAAGATTTTGGTAATTTCTGGTTGTCAATTCTTGTTGAGTTATTCAATGCCAAATTCAGATTATTTTTGAAAGCAACTTTCAAGTAATTATTCCTATCTAAAAATAATCATCTGCAAACAATTCAAATTTCAAGTAACTATTCTTAATACAAATAATTTACATATTTATGGAATCAAGCATTCCTATCTAATACTAATAATTTTCAATCATATCTATTTGATCTCTAGATGTGAACCAAACTGCTACTATCACTCTGGATCACAGTGAACCTGGGAGTAATGGCAATGAAGTACACCACACTTCCCAGAGCCCCGGAACTGGAGTCACACCACCAGATACAGTTTACTGTCATACCAAGGATACCCATTTTTTTTGAGTGGTAGTGATCTTACCCTTCAGCAGGAGAGACAGTTGGCATATTCTAACCCCCACCAACAGAACTCTGATGTAAAATAGTATTCTCTATCAGTATATAACAACAATAGGAAAAACAATATAAGAAACCTTGGGAATAGAATTAAGGTGCTCAGCTGCACGCAAGCAGAGCATTATGAAAATTAATAAAGATTAGAGGGAGTCCCCATGGCGAAATGGATAATATGCTGGACTGCAACATTGTAGTAAGCAAGTTTGAACTCTAATCACAGTATTACATTCACTTTCAGACTTATATCCTCAGGAAAGATAGGAACCCTGTTAACCCACCCAGCTATTGGTTAAATAATACCACTACTGTTCTTCTACAAGGATGGGTTTGACATTAAATAATCCATAAAGGTTGATATGCCATTAAATAAAGAAACCAAACCAAACCAAACCTAAAAAAGATTACTCACTATCTATATATTAATACTCATGTTCCTAAAAAGTATGACCGTTATCATCTTGCAACACCCTCTAGATCATTCAAATCCTCCAAGATGAAATGCAAAAATATGAATCCTGATTATCTAGTGTTGCTTATCTGTCAAATTCTTGTTTTTTATGAGTGTCGTCACCTCAGCTAAATAATGGAAAGAAAGAAAAAGGACATTCTACACAGAAAAAATATAAAAAAGAAAGAGTAGGGGAAAGATAGAAAGAAGGGGGAGTGCGCCAAAGCGACAATGATAATCTGTTTTCATCGAACATAATGAAAAGATGAAAAGGGAAAAAAAGAGTGAGAGAGAGTTAAATCAAGATTATTATACTTTTTACATATTGAAGTATTTAGCAAAGCGACCGACAATGATAATCTGTTTTCATCGAACATAATGAAAAGATGAAAAGGGAAAAAAAGAGTGAGAGAGAGTTAAATCAAGATTATTATACTTTTTACATATTGAAGTATTTAGCAATAGCACTTAATTAAACATATCAAACATTGTAATAATTAAATTAGCATACTGTGATATATGCACAGATCCTACTAGCTTTTCCTATTACTGTAACTAAAAGTTTCATGTGCCATTTAACCCAAAACAGCTCCTCACACCCACTCCCCTGAGCAACAAAACTGAACCATTACCACCAGATGCAATTTACTGTCTCATACCACACACACACACACACACACACACATATATATATATATATATATATTAGAGGAGAGGAGAGGGTGTATTATCTCTCTGTAGGGGATACAGTCAACCTATTCTAAACACCACTGACTGGGTGATCTCCATATGGTTTAGCGTGCACCAATGCATGTATGTGTGTGTGTGTGTGAAAGATAAGCTCATTTCTCTCTTTTTTCCCTTCTTTCTTTTCCCAGTGGACAAGAGTAGCAATGGGTGTTGAGGGAGGTTTAATTCTAATCAATTAGTTGAGGAGGTAACTTGGTTCAGTGATAGAGTGTGAGAATAGTTGATGGAGATGACCCCGGACAGAGTTGTGTATGTAATTTCCATAGTAAACATTGATAAAATATTCAGAAAAACAGTTAATTAATTATATTGGTAACAAAATAGCATTTGGCTTTTAAGTATTCAGAGCACTCAAGGTTGTTACAGTGAACAGTTGAAAAAGATTAACATATCTGGGGTGGGGGGGGGGTCACTTATCTACAAGAATCCCAGATGTTGACAGAAACTTGTTGAATTGAGTCATTGAGGGAGAGAGAGAGAGAGAGAGAGAGAGAGAGAGAGATAGAGAGAGAGAGAGAGAGAGAGAGAGAGAAATGTTCAAGAAACAATGGACAGACTGCTGGCAGGTTAAAACATAATGGAGACTTAATTCTTTAAGACAAGGTCACTCGCTCCGAGAAGAGGAAGTTGGTATGTTTGGCTAAGGCAATCAACCCCTTCATGTAAAGAGAAGATAAAAAAAAGGTTTTGTGCCCTCATATGTATGTGTATGTGGATATATAATACTGGAAAACATGTGGGTCTTTAGAATTTAAAAAAAAAACATTTAAAAAGTGCTCTTATATATATATATATATATATATATATATATATTATAATAAGTCATCCACAGACACGTGTTTCGGCATATCATGCCTCTTCAGTGTGGCTAGACACAACTATCCTTGGGTAGGGTTCATGTGTGTGTAGGGAAGGAGGAAAATAAGAAAGAAACCTAATTTACAAATCTCTGAGGTCAGGAAAGAAGTTAAATATTCAGCCAGGCTAAAACACACACACTCACACAGTTGTCCTTCTGACTCTTTTACACACAACACATATACAAAGGAGACAGCATACTAAGATTCTTCATAAATGTGATTGAATATAGAAGCTGGCCTATCAATATGAAGGTTTAATCTGGATATGTTGACAGTGTATTAAAAACAAAGTATCCACACTGAAGCAGTATCTACCAAGACAAATACGAATAATGAATGTAAGATTTTTTTCTCTCAAAATAGTCAGAATCCTTTGCAGAATTTCAAAGGAAACCCTTTATTCAATCCTGTGACAATGATTGTTGGTTGGTTGGTTGGTTGGTTGGTTTTTATGGGATGTTAAGGCTGTGACCTGATTTCTTGGTTGAAATTAGAAAAAGAAAGAAAGAAATCGGAAGTTAAAATCTTCCAATAAAACTTGAGTCGGCGTAAGGTCAAAACAGATGGTAGCAATCGTAGGACCACACAGTGTAAGTGGAACATCTGGGAGAGGTCGATGCTGGAGAAATTCAAGTGGCCTGGGAGGCCTACAATTGGGAAACTCTTGAGTTAACTGTAAGGGTTGGAGACAGTTCTTTGATGTAACTAGACGAGGGGCGCAGAAAACATGGTCAGACGACTTCCCAGTTGTCTTGGGCCCTTGGAAAGATTATTTTTATTATTTTTCCTTTTCCACTTAGGAAAAAGATAACTTCTTTTGTTTTATTGTTTTCCTTTTCCACTTAAGAAAAAAGATAAACTCTTTGTTGAAAATCTTATAGGTGACCGGAAAGGCAAAAACCGGAATTAAAGAAAATCAAATGTATTTAAAAACACTCAAGTAGCCAGAAGAAATAGCACTTGGATAAGTGAGCGGAAGTGAATTCGATTGGCTGGTTAGAACTAAAGGAGGGACGGCGCCCTTGATAAAAGTGGGAGGTCCAGAGAGAGTTACTAATATCTTCATACCGGCCGGAAATAAAAATGTTCCGATTGAAATATTATTTAACTGAGACGTTTTTGCTTAAGAATCATGGATGAGGCCGAACGGGCAGATGCAGCTGAGAAGCTAGATGAAGTTGTGATTGCTTGAGAATCACATGAGCTGACTGGGCTAGTGGAGAAGATTAATGCAAATACTGAGAGCCGAGAGAAACTGACTTCAGCTAAGACCATTGAAAACTTAGTTAACTTTACAAACTGTTTTGCACAATACTTTGCAGAAGACCAGAAGTTATTAATTACGGATCCATCGCTCCCATAGTCTTGAGAAATAATTGTTTGTATTCTTTTGTTATTTGAATATAAATGTTGTTGAGTTTAAAGAAGAAAAAGAGTCGTTTTTTTTATGTGATCACTAGGCCGCCGTTAACCTTGGAAATCAGTTTCTATAGCAGATTTCTAGTCGTTTGAGATCTGAACACAACATGGGCATTCGGCTAGACTTTCGGCAAATATAGAGACCCTGCAATCCTTGGTTGATGCAGAAAATCCGATCTTGACAGCTAATTTCGGAAATTCTGTGAGCCCTTTAGCTCAGTAGTGACTGACGGGTTATAAGGCCTTGCTGGATTATTTAATATAAAAGTCATTTTTTTTCTTTTTGCAAGTAATTATCTGGTTTCAAATAATTGATGAACATCATAGTTACCTTCACAGGAAGGCTGTTATTAGCGTCCAGTCACCAGACAAAAAAAAAAAAAGAGTGTAACCGAATACATTCTGTACCAACTGCCAGAACACAGTCAAATGTTGAGTATATATGGATAAAAGTATCCACTTTAAAACCATCAGTCAATGAGAATACTAGGAATGGACTTGGCCCAGATACACAAGTTGAATAACCCAACCTGCTATTTCAACCACCTACCAAGTCTGGATTCCCAGAACTGACAGCTTGCAATATAGTGGGGTACTGGTCACTCAACAGAAATCTCTACAAATATATATAGACACACATACAGATATAAACACTTCATATGTATATATGTATGTGAATTTTTTTCTCCAAGATTGGTAGCCTAAACAAGCCTGTCATATGATAGACAGTTGCCCCACTATTTACCCATAGCTGAGGGGTGAATAGTTGGATGTATGTCTATCTGAAGAGTATTAGCAGTATGTGAAATGCAAACAGCTTTGCCCAGGATTTGAACTCTGGTTGTCATTTCCTATGACAATAACCATTATACTACAAGTGCCTTAAAAGGACATATGGTTATATACATTTTGTACAACTAGAAACAGAAACATGTAAGTTTCATATATATATATATATATATATATATATATATATATATACATACACATAACAATAGTGTAATCTTTACAGATCATTGTCATCCCTCACAATCCTATAACTCCACATATATATATATATATATATATATATATATATGTATGTATGTACACGGTAATAACCTACTTGAGTATCACAATAAGGATCTTCAGGGTTACCTCTATGATAAAAAAGCACTTTATATTTGTTATATCACTGTCTTATCATTGTGAAACTTGAATCAACTAACCACTGTGACCATTTTCCCCAGTAAGTAACTTTTTCCACAAATACCATACACACACACACACACACACACACACACACAGTATATATCAGACCAACTTGGGACTTTCAATTGAATAATGAAGTTACTTTTATTTTTTTAGGATTTCCTTTTTTTTCAGCAATTTGAAGGTTTAATGTTAGAAAAACAAATGAAAGAGAAATGAGAGAATAATAAAAAAAGAAAGAGAGAGAAGAAGAAGAAAGAAAGAAAGAAAGAAAGAAAGAAAGAGAAAGAAGAGAAGAAAGAAAGAAGCAAGAGAAGAAGAAAGAAGAAAGAAAGAAAGAAAGAAAGAAGCAAGAGAAAGGGAAAGAAAAAGAAAGAAAGGAAAGAGGAGTAGTACAATAGAAAGAAAATTATGTTGAAAGAAGGTTAAATTACTTAGAAACAAAAGAAATAGAAGAAAGAAAAAAAAGAAAGGGAGAAGAAAGAGAAAAGAAAAGTATTAAAAAAAACAGAGACAAAGGATAGGAAAAGACTGAGAAGAAAAGAAAAAAGAGGAGAAAAATATAAAGAAAGAGTAGTACACTATGAAAAAAAATTATGTTGAAAGAAGCAAAAGTATTAGAGAAGACAGAGAAAGAAAGAAAAGATAGAAAAAAAAAGAGAAAGAAAAGGAGAAAGAGATGAAAGAAAGAGAAAGAATCATAGAGTAAAAAGAAAATTCAGCAATCATTGCATTAGATCTTCCCACTCACTGAAACTGACTTCCTTATTTGATGACCTCATTCACAATGAATTAAATCTGCATTTTTAAATGACTAAGAAATGAAGAGGAAAAAAAATTGGTAATCCTAATCATACATAAAGTTTATTTCAAAATAATTTTTAGAGTCACTCTTCCAGTGTTATTGTAAACTGAAATGATCTTTTTATGAAATATTTTTTTAATAATATTTTGCATTGAATAAATGGCATAGGAAACAAAATTCAAAATTGCGGCAAAATTGAAATATCAACATTAAAAAAAAGTTTAAAATAAACCTGTTATTAATTAAAAGAAACAATAAAAAAATGAGGAACATTTAATAATTATTGCTCCCTCTGTTTCATAATAAACGTTACATTCAAATATAAATTTCATCTACTAAATGTTACATTTATTTTGGGACAGAATAATTTTATATGCTTCCCTGTCAATGGGTGTAACAGCATTTTATTGTTTGAAAGATTGTATTTACCCAACCCCTTCACCACAAGCAGAAAATGACACAAGGTCAATTTTTAAGCAGTATATGACTGGCTTGAATTCAGTTTTCTTTCTCCTAGATTGGTTACCATACCAAGGTTAATGAGCCCAATCTCCCCTACTATTTATCCAAAGCTTGGGGGAAAACAATTGGATTCATACCTTTCCAAAAGGTATTAGTCCTATGTGAAATGCTCATTGTTTAAAAGGTAGGGTAGCTATGAGAGAGGTATTTGCACAAATGTTCATTTGCACTGTCTTATCAATTAATTATGGCATGCCAACAATGGGCCATTTTTGTCATGATATCTGATGAGGGAAAAAGAGGGTTCATGCCTTTCTAACAAAAGGTATCAGTGTTACATGAACAAAAGCAACAATGGAAGAAATTCAAACTTGCTTTGTTGATTCCATTTGTTATGCTTATTCATTCATATGATGATTAATGCTGGAAATATATAGAGTAACCCCCCCTCTCTCTCTCTCTCTCTCTCTCTCTCTCTCTCCAGCACACATGGCATATCAGGGCCTAAAAGTTCAGATAAAGATGTGAACCATTTCACTGCTTACACAGCATCAGTGTGCCACAGATTCTCCAAACAATAATCCTCAGGATTTACATAGTTTTTCCCTTCTAGATCATTTGGCATATCAAGGCTAAAAAAAAGACCAGTCTGCCATATGATTTACTCATCAGATGTGGGGGGGGGGGGCAGAAGAGATAGATGCATACCTTTCTTAGCACAAATGAAATGCAGACAATCTCATCTAGAATTTGAATTTAGCTTGTCTCATTGAGTCCATTAACCATGATGACAAATATTAAGCCATGCATATCATATATATATGTGTGTGTGTGTGTGTATTTACCAACCCCTCCAAACAAGCAGGATGTGACTCAAGGTCTATTTCTTAAGCAGAGTTTAACAGGTTTGATTTCAGAAATTTCCTTCTACACTGGTTGTCAAAAAGCAAGGTTAAAGAGTGCAGTCTTCCTTACTACTTAGAGATTAGTATATCATTATCCAAAGAAAAATGTTCCTTGAGAACATGAATTATTAACAAACAAAAGTGCTAAATTTGGTCTCCATAAATCTAGTCATGATGAAGATATTAGTGCAAGAATAACATTTTCATGGGTTGAGAAATTAGATTTAAAGTCGGATTTTAATCACCAACAAAACCAAACTAAATTAACATAAAACCCATTTATCTGTGTTAAAATTTTAAAAAAATAAAGAAAAGATAAAATTCCTGAATAATAAAATGACCATCAATGTAAGATAATACCATAATGTCACTCAATGGTATCAAAATTAGTAAAGTCTTAAAATACCTAAAGTAAAAATGAAATCCAAGAAAAATCTTACCAAAGATAAGCGTGAAACATGAATAACAATAATCACGAATCAAAAGTTTCATGACAGTCAGTGTTCCTAATTACGTTACTATAACAGCCTTAAAGACATAACATTCTGAGTACATCTAGATATTTTTATTCAATATCATCAAGACATGCTGACACTATAGATTTCCTTTACTATCTCACCATCCGTCCCTATCAGTTATCACTCTTGATAAAACCTTGAGACGGCTTCTGTAGCAGTGATTGAACTCGCAACCTCCTGATCGCGAGTGGTCGAATTGCTGTCACCCCTGTTAGCTGAAGTGGTTCAGCCACTGAGAGAAATAAATGCTGATGCGAGTTCTCTCGGGGAGAACATTTTTTTTTAGTGGAGAGAACGGAGTGTCGTGTTTCAATCTTAAAGTGAAGTGAACTTTTGACGAATTGTGTAAGAATGTTACCGGCAGAATACTTTTACCAGTTGAAGAAACTGATTATTGCAGTCATCACTTGAAACTAACAACTAGTGTCTGCACAGAGCTGATTAATGCTGGTTGTCAAACACTGCTGTGTCCATGTGTAGGAGTCCAAATGATAATGTCAATTATTAGTTCATCCTTACTTCTCTAATATATCTTGTTCATCTTACTTGGATTGTTTGAGAGATGTGAGGTTAGCTGCTGTTTTGTAGGGTACTGCTTTCAGGAGTTGTTAAAAACAGCAACTTTGTGTAGTTCCAATCTAGCTTTTTTTTCCAGGTGTTTCATTAAAGACAAAGTGATGCAATCATACAGTAGTACTGACATGGCTATAGCTTGGAAGAATTTCTGAATGCAATATTAAGTCTTTGTAGTGAAGAATTTCCCAGGTGGGCTAAGTGAGTTAGAGTGTCTTGTGTCTGGTGTAAAATGGAAAGGAAAATAAGAGCTTTCTTACCTCAAAAACACACACATGGCAACATTTCTTTTTTTTCCTTAAGTAATCCAGCTTTAATTTTTAAAGAGAGCCATGTAAACTGATTGGACAATCGGTCGTAGCTTACTATAATAAAAAGGGGATGTTTTGAGGAAATGGGTTTTTCCCCACACTTCACATAGTGAGTTGGTTGAGCATGAATACAAGAAATGTTAGAAAGCGATTTTTGGTATTTGATGAAAATTTGTCCTTTGTGGATTAGTGTTCTAGATTTTTGGTGTTGGACAAGAATTTGTCATTCCGGCTTTTTGGTGTTGGACTAGTGAGGAGAGACTTGCATTTTACTACAGTCTTCTACACTGTTAAATATATAACCTTAATATAAGACTGCAAAGGGGTAAGAAAAAGTCTACTTTTTGCTTACTACTTAATAATACAGTTAATAAGTGAGAGAGGAAAAAAAAACCAAAAAAAAACCCCAAAAAAACAAGAAACAAAACAAAAAAACAAGAAACAAAGCAAAACAACAAAAAATAAAACAACAAAACAAAACAAAATAACAAAAACAAAACAACAAAACAAACAACCAAAAAAACTATGCCATCATCTAAAATAGACGGAAGGTTGCCAACAATCTAAAATCTACTCATTAAAAGAGTACAAATCCATGGCTAATATAATAAGTAGTGTCTACTGTAGTTAAATAATAGAAAGATAAAGAAAAAAGAAAATGAAGTGATAAGTAAGTCCATCTTTCGAATATATAAGTAAAGTCGGCAGAGTGGCCTATTGTTGGTACCAGTCAAATAGTAAGGGAGTCTATCCCCTTTTCACTAGCGCTAAATCAGGAAGATTGTTTTAGCATCTATTCTGGAGTGCCACACCCACCATCAGTCCCCAACTTTACTGCACAAATCCAAGCTGTGCTACTCATGCATTGAGTTAGAGAGGGCTGGTATCAAACTCTGAATTTTGTTGTTACTAGGTGGATGCTCTACCAACTGAACTAAACAAGATGAAAAGAAATATATATTGACTAAGAGAAGAGAGACGTTTGGATAAAGATGTAGAGAAAGTTGTAATATTCATCAAGTTGAATATTGTAAATTAGGTTTGGTAGAAACTTCTCATGACAGGATTTAATAAGTTTTTTCTTTCTATTTTTTTTGAAAGAAAGTTGTGATAATTTACTTTGAGAGTGAGATGTACTTTTTTGTGTGTGATGAGCTGAGAAAAGAGAATTTTGATTGTAGAAAAAAAATCAATAAAATAATATTTCTACAAAACATAAAACACAAATCTGTATTACCAGAAAAGTGTTTGGTTCCTCTCTATAAATGGACAAGTAATTTGATGTGGACCTATAAAGTTTATATATATATATATATAGTCAGTCATCGGGGCAGCCTAAGGTCAGTATCAGACAGTCAGCAAGGGAGTCTATCCCCTTTTCAATAGTGCTAGACCAAGGAGATTGTTTTGGCGTCTGAGGTGGAGCGCCACACCTACCATCAGCTCCTTACTTTACCACACAGATCCCTGTGCTACTCATACACTGAGTTGGTGAGAACCGGTATCGAACTAGGAACCTCGTGGTTTCTAGCCGAACACTCTACCGACTGAGCTAACCTGCTCAAGGAAGCCCGAATTCAGGCAAAGAATTCACATTTTTTTTTACTATTGCCAAGAAAATGCAATAATCTGTTGTTTAACTGCCTGTGTCCGCTATGTTTTCAACAAAGGGTTAAAGAGGTCATCTAACAATCAGTGAAAAGCCATGTTGCTGCAAGAGGTAACTATTCATAAATTAAATTTCCAAAATTTAAAAGAAAAAATTCAATAATTTGTCTTACTAAAATAATTATTCACATTTAATTAAAAATTCTTAATTAGGTTTATAGGTATATATATATATATATATAGGTATGTTTATAGGTAAATCTTCAATGAAAAATTATTACATGACATAATTATTAACAATTTTGACAACAAAATAAATAAATTAACAAATAAAAAATTGTTGTGGACTAACCTAGCATACCTTGCAGAGAGAGTGAATGCGTTGGTTCAGGAATATTCATACACAGCTGTCTGAGAACATCAAGGTGTTTACTGAGACAGCAAAGGTTACACGAACTGTCTACCTCGAGGTTTTAGCACTCTGTTGTGAGTTACTATATGTCTGGAACACATCTAGTTTGAATGTACTAGTATACTGAATACTATATGATCCAGTATACAACAAAAATAAATGAGAAAACTGAAATAAAAAAGTTTCTACATGACAATATTAACTTTTTCACAAAAATTATCAGTTTCTCGTCTATGTGATCTTCAAAATGCATAGGCGAGAAACTGTCAGTAACTTGGTGTTGACTCCTTGTCCATGCTACCTTGTTGAAAAAAAAAAAAAAGAAAAAAGAAAAGTTCTTTGGGTCTGCAATCAAGTCTGACATTAACTGGTAAAGTAATCTTTCATCGCCTGTCTGGCTGGCTGTCTGTCTTTCTTTCCTTTCCTTCCTTCTCTTCATAGGTCAGTCATGTGTGCGCACAGCTCTGCTCTGACTTCTTTGGACTCCTGCTATTTATGGACATAGTTTCAACATCTGGGATACCCGAGTTAGAAACAATCCGGTCAACTGAGTCGAACCTTGCGTCTGTGCAACACCTTAGTCTCATTTTGTGCATTCGGGAGGACGCAGGTTCGATTCTGGCAGGCAAGACAATGTCTTGCTCTCTTTCTCAGAGAATACAGTAGTTGCCATGCATTGCCTCCATCTGACTCCCGCTCTACATCACACTCCCCCCTGATGTCCTCATCACAAAATGTGCAGGTGGGTACTGGCCTCTTTGTTCAGGTGCTCCTTCGGAATGGGGGAGCTGTGGCTTCCTCAGCCCAACACATTCAAGACCATTGTCAGGGGGTCCATCAACATCATTGTCGGTAGCTTCTGGGACACTCATGTTAGAGGCATCATCTGGCGATGCCAATCCTGATCCGCCCACCTGCTCACCCTCCTCAGGGTTGGCCACAGTATCAATACACTGTATACGGACGTTCTAAGTGTATATA
>CM042143.1:41484819-41492319 GCA_023376005.1 Doryteuthis pealeii | reverse complement strand
TATATATACATACATACACACACACATATGTGTGTGTGTGTGTGTGTGTGTATGTATGTATATATTACAAGCAAACATAGATGAATACATGCCACCTTTAACAATAGTTATGTTCTAAAATATGAAGAAGTCTTTAAAACAAAAAATGTCCATTACCTGATATTGCCATAAAAACATTCTTGACAAAAGGCTTGAACCTCATCTTCCCTTTCATATAAATCCCAAATCAGTAAATGTTACTAGTGTTACTACTTTCATTGGAATATTTTGAGGTTGTTTTTCTTTTTCTTTTTTTTTTTCTTCTCCCTCATCTGAACAACATATGAACATTTGCATTAGCAACAACAATTTAGATGGGGCATTTCAAGGACTTCATGTCTGCATTTGAAATTGCCCTTTTCTAACAACCAGGATAGTGTTGTTGAATTAAGCATTATCTTTTCTATTAGATTTGCACATGTAATTGAGTATCTGTGCCTTCAATCTCATTTCTTGAGTAATGGAAAGATTTTTTCTTGCATCAATATTTTGGTTGTACTATACAGATTTTTAGCTGCCTTGTGACTAATTTGTGTGCAGACAAAATTTAGCCATTTTTATCCATATCAATTGATTTATTATCAGCTTACTTTGATAAGAAAAGAGACATCATTTTCTTTTCATAATAATATTTTCTATCTCTCTCTCTCTCTCTCTCTCTATACACACACACAGAACAAAAAAAACATTTTAAAAAATTTTTTTTTTTTTAACCAGATTGTGATTCCCTTGATTCTCTCTCACCATCTGTCCCTATTGGACACTGCTCTTGGTAAGTCTTCTAAATCAGTGTTTCTAATAGCCAGTCTGCTGGATCAGTTCCAGTACGTGGAGTACTACCAGCTGGTCTGCAGGTACCACACATGATTTTTTAAAATTTGTATAGTTTTGAACTGTACATATAAACTAAAATTGGAAATATATTTCTAAAAATATCAACTTTGTTAATTTTCTGCTCTTTACTACGATGGCTATTTTACCATGATTTTGCCTACATTGTAGAAACCTAATTTCATTTTTGTAAATTTCAGCACTGCCACCTTGGTCTCTAAAGACAAGGGCAGCTATTGAGTGCAAGTCCTCGCCACTTACTGAAATATACCTAACATACGTGACATCCTCTTCTATCAAGCAAAGACTGGTCTCTAAAGACAAGGGCAGTTATTGAGTGCAAGTGAAACATACCTAACATACGTGACATCCTCTTCTATCAAGCAAAGACTTGGTCTCTAAAGACAAGGGCAGTTATTGAGTGCAAGTCCTCACCTTACTGAAACATACCTAACATACGTGACATCCTCTTCTATCAAGCAAAGACTGGTCTCTAAAGACAAGGGCAGCTATTGAGTGCAAGTCCTCACCACTTACTGAAACATACCTAACATACGTGACATCCTCTTCTATCAAGCAAAGCCTTGGTCTCTAAGACAAGGGCAGTTATTGAGTGCAAGTCCTCACCACTTACTGAAACATACCTAACATACGTGACATCCTTTCTATCAAGCAAAGACTTGGTCTCTAAAGACAAGGCAGCTATTGAGTGCAAGTCCTCACCACTTACTGAAACATACCTAACATACGTGACATCCTCTTCTATCAAGCAAAGACTTGGTCTCTAAAGACAAGGGCAGTTATTGAGTGCAAGTCCTCACCCCTTACTGAAACATACCTAACATACGTGACATCCTCTTCTATCAAGCAAAGACTTGGTCTCTAAAGACAAGGGCAGTTATTGAGTGCAAGTCCTTTACTGAAACATACCTAACATACGTGACATCCTCTTCTATCAAGCAAAGACTTGGTCTCTAAAGACAAGGGCAGTTATTGAGTGCAAGTCCTCACCACTTACTGAAACATACCTAACATACGTGACATCCTCTTCTATCAAGCAAAGACAAAGACTTGGTCTCTAAAGACAAGGGCAGTTATTGAGTGCAAGTCCTCACCCCTTGCTGAAACATACCTAACATACGTGACATCCTCTTCTATCAAGCAAAGACTGGTCTCTAAAGACAAGGGCAGTTATTGAGTGCAAGTCCTCACCACTTACTGAAACATACCTAACATACGTGACATCCTCTTCTATCAAGCAAAGACTTGGTCTCTAAAGACAAGGGCAGTTATTGAGTGCAAGTCCTCACCACTTACTGAAACATACCTAACATACGTGACATCCTCTTCTATCAAGCAAAGACTGGTCTCTAAAGACAAGGGCAGTATTGAGTGCAAGTCCTCACCACTTACTGAAACATACCTAACATACGTGACATCCTCTTCTATCAAGCAAAGACTTGGTCTCTAAAGACAAGGGCAGCTATTGAGTGCAAGTCCTCACCACTTACTGAAACATACCTAACATACGTGACATCCTCTTCTATCAAGCAAAGACATGGTCTCTAAAGACAAGGGCAGTATTGAGTGCAAGTCCTCACCACTTACTGAAACATACCTAACATACGTGACATCCTCTTCTATCAAGCAAAGACTGGTCTCTAAAGACAAGGCAGTTATTGAGTGCAAGTCCTCACCACTTACTGAAACATACCTAACATACGTGACATCCTCTTCTATCAAGCAAAGACATGGTCTCTAAAGACAAGGGCAGTTATTGAGTGCAAGTCCTCACCACTTACTGAAACATACCTAACATACGTGACATTCCTCTTCTATCAAGCAAAGACTTGGTCTCTAAAGACAAGGGCAGTTATGAGTGCAAGTCCTCACCCCTTACTGAAACATACCTAACATACGTGACATCCTCTTCTATCAAGCAAAGACTTGTCTCTAAAGACAAGGGCAGTTATTGAGTGCAAGTCCTCACCACTTACTGAAACATACCTAACATACGTGACATCCTCTTCTATCAAGCAAAAGACTTGGTCTCTAAAGACAAGGGCAGTTATTGAGTGCAAGTCCTCACCACTTACTGAAACATACCTAACATACGTGACATCCTCTTCTATCAAGCAAAGACTTGGTCTCTAAAGACAAGGGCAGTTATTGAGTGCAAGTCCTCACCTTACTGAAAATACCTAACATACGTGACATCCCTCTTCTATCAAGCAAAGACTTGGTCTCTCAATTTGAGTGCAAGTCCTCACACTTACTGAAACATACCTAACATACGTGACATCCTCTTCTATCAAGCAAAGACTTGGTCTCTAAAGACAAGGGCAGTTATTGAGTGCAAGTCCTCACCACTTACTGAAACATACCTAACATACGTGACATCCTCTTCTATCAAGCAAAGACTTGGTCTCTAAAGACAAGGGCAGTTATTGAGTGCAAGTCCTCACCACTTACTGAAACATACCTAACATACGTGACATCCTCTTCTATCAAGCAAAGACTTGGTCTCTAAAGACAAGGGCAGTTATTGAGTGCAAGTCCTCACCCTTACTGAAACATACCTAACATACGTGACATCCTCTTCTATCAAGCAAAGACTGGTCTCTAAAGACAAGGGCAGCTATTGAGTGCAAGTCCTCACCACTTACTGAAACATACCTAACATACGTGACATCCTCTTCTATCAAGCAAAGACTTGGTCTCTAAAGACAAGGGCAGTTATTGAGTGCAAGTCCTCACCACTTACTGAAACATACCTAACATACGTGACATCCTCTTCTATCAAGCAAAGACTTGGTCTCTAAAGACAAGGGCAGTTATTGAGTGCAAGTCCTCACCACTTACTGAAACATACCTAACATACGTGACATCCTCTTCTATCAAGCAAAGACTTGGTCTCTAAAGACAAGGGCAGTTATTGAGTGCAAGTCCTCACCACTTACTGAAACATACCTAACATACGTGACATCTCTTCTATCAAGCAAAGACTTGGTCTCTAAAGACAAGGGCAGCTATTGAGTGCAAGTCCTCACCACTTACTGAAACATACCTAACATACGTGACATCCTCTTCTATCAAGCAAAGACTTGGTCTCTAAAGACAAGGGCAGTTATTGAGTGCAAGTCCTCACCCCTTACTGAAACATACCTAACATACGTGACATCCTCTTCTATCAAGCAAAGACTTGGTCTCTAAAGACAAGGGCAGTTATTGAGTGCAAGTCCTCACCACTTACTGAAACATACCTAACATACGTGACATCCTCTTCTATCAAGCAAAGACTTGTCTCTAAAGACAAGGGCAGTTATTGAGTGCAAGTCCTCACCACTTACTGAAACATACCTAACATACGTGACATCCTCTTCTATCAAGCAAAGACATGGTCTCTAAAGACAAGGGCAGCTATTTGAGACCAAAAGTCTTTTGCTTGAAGAAGAGGATGTCACGTATGTTAGGTATGTTTCAGTAAGTGGTGAGGACTTGCACTCAATAGCTGCCCTTGTCTTTAGAGACCAGTCTTTGCTTGATAGAAGAGGATGTCACGTATGTTAGGTATGTTTCAGTAAGTGGTGAGGACTTGCACTCAATAACTGCCCTTGTCTTTAGAGACCAAGTCTTTGCTTGATAGAAGAGGATGTCACGTATGTTAGGTATGTTTCAGTAAGTGGTGAGGACTTGCACTCAATAACTGCCCTTGTCTTTAGAGACCAAGTCTTTGCTTGATAGAAGAGGATGTCACGTATGTTAGGTATGTTTCAGTAAGGGTGAGGACTTGCACTCAATAACTGCCCTTGTCTTTAGAGACCAAGTCTTTGCTTGATAGAAGAGGATGTCACGTATGTTAGGTATGTTTCAGTAAGTGGTGAGGACTTGCACTCAATAGCTGCCCTTGTCTTTAGAGACCAAGTCTTTGCTTGATAGAAGAGGATGTCACGTATGTTAGGTATGTTTCAGTAAGTGGTGAGGACTTGCACTCAATAACTGCCCTTGTCTTTAGAGACCAAGTCTTTGCTTGATAGAAGAGGATGTCACGTATGTTAGGTATGTTTCAGTAAGTGGTGAGGACTTGCACTCAATAGCTGCCCTTGTCTTTAGAGACCAAGTCTTTGCTTGATAGAAGAGGATGTCACGTATGTTAGGTATGTTTCAGTAAGTGGTGAGGACTTGCACTCAATAACTGCCCTTGTCTTTAGAGACCAAGTCTTTGCTTGATAGAAGAGGATGTCACGTATGTTAGGTATGTTTCAGTAAGTGGTGAGGACTTGCACTCAATAGCTGCCCTTGTCTTTAGAGACCATGTCTTTGCTTGATAGAAGAGGATGTCACGTATGTTAGGTATGTTTCAGTAAGGGGTGAGGACTTGCACTCAATAACTGCCCTTGTCTTTAGAGACCAAGTCTTTGCTTGATAGAAGAGGATGTCACGTATGTTAGGTATGTTTCAGTAAGTGGTGAGGACTTGCACTCAATAACTGCCCTGTCTTTAGAGACCAAGTCTTTGCTTGATAGAAGAGGATGTCACGTATGTTAGGTATGTTTCAGTAAGTGGTGAGGACTTGCACTCAATAACTGCCCTTGTCTTTAGAGACCAAGTCTTTGCTTGATAGAAGAGGATGTCACGTATGTTAGGTATGTTTCAGTAAGTGGTGAGGACTTGCACTCAATAACTGCCCTTGTCTTTAGAGACCAAGTCTTTGCTTGATAGAAGAGGATGTCACGTATGTTAGGTATGTTTCAGTAAGTGGTGAGGACTTGCACTCAATAACTGCCCTTGTCTTTAGAGACCAAGTCTTTGCTTGATAGAAGAGGATGTCACGTATGTTAGGTATGTTTCAGTAAGTGGTGAGGACTTGCACTCAATAACTGCCCTTGTCTTTAGAGACCAAGTCTTGCTTGATAGAAGAGGATGTCACGTATGTTAGGTATGTTTCAGTAAGTGGTGAGGACTTGCACTCAATAACTGCCCTTGTCTTTAGAGACCAAGTCTTTGCTTGATAGAAGAGGATGTCACGTATGTTAGGTATGTTTCAGTAAGGGTGAGGACTTGCACTCAATAACTGCCCTTGTCTTTAGAGACCAAGTCTTTGCTTGATAGAAGAGGATGTCACGTATGTTAGGTATGTTTCAGTAAGTGGTGAGGACTTGCACTCAATAGCTGCCCTTGTCTTTAGAGACCATGTCTTTGCTTGATAGAAGAGGATGTCACGTATGTTAGGTATGTTTCAGTAAGTGGTGAGGACTTGCACTCAATAGCTGCCCTTGTCTTTAGAGACCATGTCTTTGCTTGATAGAAGAGGATGTCACGTATGTTAGGTATGTTTCAGTAAGTGGTGAGGACTTGCACTCAATAGCTGCCCTTGTCTTTAGAGACCATGTCTTTGCTTGATAGAAGAGGATGTCACGTATGTTAGGTATGTTTCAGTAAGTGGTGAGGACTTGCACTCAATAGCTGCCCTTGTCTTTAGAGACCATGTCTTTGCTTGATAGAAGAGGATGTCACATATGTTAGGTATGTTTCAGTAAGTGGTGAGGACTTGCACTCAATAGCTGCCCTTGTCTTTAGAGACCATGTCTTTGCTTGATAGAAGAGGATGTCACGTATGTTAGGTATGTTTCAGTAAGTGGTGAGGACTTGCACTCAATAACTGCCCTTGTCTTTAGAGACCAAGTCTTTGGTTGATAGAAGAGGATGTCACGTATGTTAGGTATGTTTCAGTAAGTGGTGAGGACTTGCACTCAATAACTGCCCTTGTCTTTAGAGGCCAAGTCTTTGCTTGATAGAAGAGGATGTCACGTATGTTAGGTATGTTTCAGCAAGGGGTGAGGACTTGCACTCAATAACTGCCCTTGTCTTTAGAGACCAAGTCTTTGCTTGATAGAAGAGGATGTCACGTATGTTAGGTATGTTTCAGTAAGTGGCGAGGACTTGCACTCAATAACTGCCCTTGTCTTTAGAGACCAAGTCTTTGCTTGATAGAAGAGGATGTCACGTATGTTAGGTATGTTTCAGTAAGGGTGAGGACTTGCACTCAATAACTGCCCTTGTCTTTAGAGACCAAGTCTTTGCTTGATAGAAGAGGATGTCACGTATGTTAGGTATGTTTCAGTAAGTGGCGAGGACTTGCACTCAATAACTGCCCTTGTCTTTAGAGACCAAGTCTTTGCTTGATAGAAGAGGATGTCACGTATGTTAGGTATGTTTCAGTAAGGGGTGAGGACTTGCACTCAATAACTGCCCTTGTCTTTAGAGACCAAGTCTTTGCTTGATAGAAGAGGATGTCACGTATGTTAGGTATGTTTCAGTAAGTGGTGAGGACTTGCACTCAATAGCTGCCCTTGTCTTTAGAGACCAAGTCTTTGCTTGATAGAAGAGGATGTCACGTATGTTAGGTATGTTTCAGTAAGTGGTGAGGACTTGCACTCAATAACTGCCCTTGTCTTTAGAGACCAAGGCTTTGCTTGATAGAAGAGGATGTCACGTATGTTAGGTATGTTTCAGTAAGTGGTGAGGACTTGCACTCAATAGCTGCCCTTGTCTTTAGAGACCATGTCTTTGCTTGATAGAAGAGGATGTCACGTATGTTAGGTATGTTTCAGTAAGTGGTGAGGACTT
>CM042143.1:41472319-41479819 GCA_023376005.1 Doryteuthis pealeii | reverse complement strand
AAAGGAAATGAATCCGACAATATGAGTAAGAAAAGGTGGAATGAAAACATCACACAATGCTGTTAAAGAAGAAAACAATTTATAATATAATCATAGCTGATACTGATCAATATTTCGATTTTACAAAAATCATCATCAGAGCTCATTCACTCCCGTAGTTGTTTGGGTCGGAGAGGAAAGTCAAATGAGTTTACAAAACAAAAACCTTAATACTGCAAAAAACAAAAGACGTTACAATATTCACCAACGTGGGCATTCGCGCCATATATATGTCGGTCATGTCTCATATGTATATCTTTTGTCAACCAAATGTAGCGAATTTTTGAGATGTTGGCAACAAGACGAAACAATTTAAACGGAAGGAGATGGGTATTAAGAAATGTGACGGTTGGAATTCAAAAGATTTTTAGTAAAGGAAATTTTTTACGATTAATTGTTTTTATTATTTAAATTTTATTTTTAAGTTCTGTAATTCATAAATGATTAGATATTTACTGTATTTAGTTTTTATATATAAAGTGAAAAAGTTATGGGCGGAATATGTTAATATTTTAGAAAAGGAATTTTTATATATTTTTTATTTTACGATTAATTATTTTTAATTTTTAATTATTATTTTTAAGTTCTGTATTTAATAAATGATTAAATATTTATTGTGTTTTGTTTTTATATATAAAGTAAAAAAGGTTATTGGCAGAATTGGTTATTATTTTAGATAATGTTAAGCGATTTGGATCTAATGTAAGGTATTATTTAAAACCGAAAACAAAAACAAAATAAAACGGAAAAGATCTTATTTATAAAACAAAACAATAAACCTAAATTTAATTTAATGGGACGTAAATAACGGAAAAAGATATGTGAAGGGGATTTTATGGTTTCTGATAATAAGAGTCGCTAGATAAGGGGATATATTAAAGAAACCTTGTCTTTGGGGTATGGTTTTATGGCTAAGAATAACACAAGATTCCATAAAACACTGCGTAGAATTACGGGACTTCATGTGGAGAATAATTGGAGCAGGATAGTAGTTGACATCACTCATTACGGCAGTAACCATTATTTCTCACTCATTGATTGTGGTCCTTCGCAATTTGCAATCTGGCAGCCTCTTCGCCAGCAAGACTCACCAAGTGTCGTACGCCAGTTGGAGTCAGTATTCTATGAGCGTGGCCCACCAGTTGAGATCCTAATAGACAGTGTCCCCGAATTTACCAGCCAACACTTTCAGCAGTTCCTGCAAGATCTTGGGTGTATGGCTCCTATTCCGGTGTGCCTATGAACCAGTGGGAAACGGTATCATAGAATGAATCATAGAATGAAACCACAGAAGTGTGAAAACAATTGCGGCAAGGAAAGAATGCTCTATACCAGAGGCGGTTTATTGGTATAATGTTACGCCAAAAGTTAGTGTCAACATTATATACACTTAGAACGTCCGTATACAGTGTATTGATACTGTGGCCAACCCTGAGGAGGGTGAGCAGGTGGGCGGATCAGGATTGGCATCGCCAGATGATGCCTCTAACATGAGTGTCCCAGAAGCTACCGACAATGATGTTGATGGACCCCCTGACAATGGTCTTGAATGTGGTTGGGCTGAGGAAGCCACAGCTCCCCCATTCCGAAGGAGCACCTGAACAAAGAGGCCAGTACCCACCTGCACATTTTGTGATGAGGACATCAGGGGGGAGTGTGATGTAGAGCGGGAGTCAGATGGAGGCAATGCATGGCAACTACTGTATTCTCTGAGAAAGAGAGCAAGACATTGTCTTGCCTGCCAGAATCGAACCTGCGTCCTCCCGAATGCACAAAATGAGACTAAGGTGTTGCACAGACGCAAGGTTCGACTCAGTTGACCGGATTGTTTCTAACTCGGGTATCCCAGATGTTGAAAACTATGTCCATAAATAGCAGGAGTCCAAAGAAGTCAGAGCAGAGCTGTGCGCACACATGACTGACCTATGAAGAGAAGGAAGGAAAGGAAAGAAAGACAGACAGCCAGCCAGACAGGCGATGAAAGATTACTTTACCAGTTAATGTCAGACTTGATTGCAGACCCAAAGAACTTTTCTTTTTCTTTTTTTTTTTTTTTCAACAAGGTAGCATGGACAAGGAGTCAACACCAAGTTACTGACAGTTTCTCGCCTATGCATTTTGAAGATCACATAGACGAGAAACTGATAATTTTTGTGAAAAAGTTAATATTGTCATGTAGAAACTTTTTTATTTCAGTTTTCTCATTTATTTTTTTGTATACTGGATCATATAGTATTCAGTATACTACATTCAAACTAGATGTGTTCCAACATATAGTAAACTCACAACAGAGTGCTAAAACCTCGAGGTAGACAGTTCGTGTAACCTTTGCTGTCTCAGTAAACACCTTGATGTTCTCAGACAGCTGTGTATGAATATTCCTGAACCAACGCATTCACTCTCTCTGCAAGGTATGCTAGGTTAGTCCACAACAATTTTTTATTTGTTAATTTATTTATTTTGTTGTCAAAATTGTTAATAATTATGTCATGTTAATAATTTTTCATTGAAGATTTACCTATAAACATACCTATATATATATATATATATATACCTATAAACCTAATTAAGAATTTTTAATTAAATGTGAATAATTATTTTAGTAAGACAAATTATTGAATTTTTTCTTTTAAATTTTGGAAATTTTAATTTATGAATAGTTACCTCTTTGCAGCAACATGGCTTTTCACTGATTGTTAGATGACCTCTTTAACCCTTGTTGAAAACATAGCGGACACAGGCAGTTAAACAACAGATTATTGCATTTTCTTGGCAATAGTAAAAAAAAATGTGAATTCTTTGCCTGAATTCGGGCTTCCTTGAGCAGGTTAGCTCAGTCGGTAGAGTGTTCGGCTAGAAACCACGAGGTTCCTAGTTCGATACCGGTTCTCACCAACTCAGTGTATGAGTAGCACAGGGATCTGTGTGGTAAAGTAAGGAGCTGATGGTAGGTGTGGCGCTCCACCTCAGACGCCAAAACAATCTCCTTGGTCTAGCACTATTGAAAAGGGGATAGACTCCCTTGCTGACTGTCTTGATACTGACCTTAGGCTGCCCCGATGACTGACTATTATATATATATATATAACTTTATAGGTCCACATCAAATTACTTGTCCATTTATAGAGAGGAACCAAACACTTTTCTGGTAATACAGATTTGTGTTTTATGTTTTGTAGAAATATTATTTTATTGATTTTTTTCTACAATCAAAATTCTCTTTTCTCAGCTCATCACACACAAAAAAGTACATCTCACTCTCAAAGTAAATTATCACAACTTTCTTTCAAAAAAAATAGAAAGAAAAAACTTATTAAATCCTGTCATGAGAAGTTTCTACCAAACCTAATTTACAATATTCAACTTGATGAATATTTACAACTTTCTCTACATCTTTATCCAAACGTCTCTCTTCTCTTAGTCAATATATATTTCTTTTCATCTTGTTTAGTTCAGTTGGTTAGAGCATTCCACCTAGTAACAACAAATTTCAGAGTTTGATACCAGCCCTCTCTAACTCAATGCATGAGTAGCACAGCTTGGATTTGTGCAGTAAAGTTGGGCTGATGGTGGGTGTGGCACTCCAGAATAGATGCTAAAACAATCTTCCTGATTTAGCGCTAGTGAAAAGGGATAGACTCCCTTACTATTTGACTGGTACCAACAATAGGCCACTCTGCCGACTTTACTTATATAATTCGAAAGATGGACTTACTTATCACTTCATTTTTTTTTTCTTTATCTTTCTATTATTTAACTACAGTAGACACTACTTATTATATTTAGCCATGGATTTGTACTCTTTTAATGAGTAGATTTTAGATTGTTGGCAACCTTCCGTCTATTTTAGATGATGGCATAGTTTTTTTGGTTGTTTTTTGTTTGTTGTTTTGTTTTTGTTATTTGTTTGTTTTTTTGTTGTTTTATTTTTTGTTGTTTTTGCTTTGTTTCTTGTTTTTTTGTTTTGTTTCTTGTTTTTTGGGGTTTTTTTTGGTTTTTTTTTCCTCTCTCACTTATTAACTGTATTATTAAGTAGTAAGCAAAAAGTAGACTTTTTCTTACCCCTTTGCAGTCTTATATTAAGGTTATAATTTAACAGTGTAGAAGACTGTAGTAAAATGCAAGTCTCTCCTCACTAGTCCAACACCAAAAAGCCGGAATGACAAATTCTTGTCCAACACCAAAAATCTAGAACACTAATCCACAAAGGACAAATTTTCATCAAATACCAAAAAATCGCTTTCTAACATTTCTTGTATTCATGCTCAACCAACTCACTATGTGAAGTGTGGGGAAAAACCCATTTCCTCAAAACATCCCCTTTTTATTATAGTAAGCTACGACCGATTGTCCAATCAGTTTACATGGCTCTCTTTAAAAATTAAAGCTGGATACTTAAGGAAAAAAAGAAATGTTGCCATGTGTGTGTTTTTGAGGTAAGAAAGCTCTTATTTTCCTTTCCATTTTACACCAGACACAAGACACTCTAACTCACTTAGCCCACCTGGGAAATTCTTCACTACAAAGACTTAATATTGCATTCAGAAATTCTTCCAAGCTATAGCCATGTCAGTACTACTGTATGATTGCATCACTTTGTCTTTAATGAAACACCTGGAAAAAAAAGCTAGATTGGAACTACACAAAGTTGCTGTTTTTAACAACTCCTGAAAGCAGTACCCTACAAAACAGCAGCTAACCCTCACATCTCTCAAACAATCCAAGTAAGATGAACAAGATATATTAGAGAAGTAAGGATGAACTAATAATTGACATTATCATTTGGACTCCTACACATGGACACAGCAGTGTTTGACAACCAGCATTAATCAGCTCTGTGCAGACACTAGTTGTTAGTTTCAAGTGATGACTGCAATAATCAGTTTCTTCAACTGGTAAAAGTATTTGCCGTAACATTCTTACACAATTCGTCAAAAGTTCACTTCACTTTAAGATTGAAACACGACACTCCGTTCTCTCCACTAAAAAAAAATGTTCTCCCCGAGAGAACTCGCATCAGCATTTATTTCTCTCAGTGGCTGAACCACTTCAGCTAACAGGGGTGACAGCAATTCGACCACTCGCGATCAGGAGGTTGCGAGTTCAATCACTGCTACAGAAGCCGTCTCAAGTTTTATCAAGAGTGATAACTGATAGGGACGGATGGTGAGATAGTAAAGGAAATCTATAGTGTCAGCATGTCTTGATGATATTGAATAAAAATATCTAGATGTACTCAGAATGTTATGTCTTTAAGGCTGTTATAGTAACGTAATTAGAACACTGACTGTCATGAAACTTTTGATTCGTGATTATTGTTATTCATGTTTCACGCTTATCTTTGGTAAGATTTTTCTTGGATTTCATTTTTACTTTAGGTATTTTAAGACTTTACTAATTTTGATACCATTGAGTGACATTATGGTATTATCTTACATTGATGGTCATTTTATTATTCAGGAATTTTATCTTTTCTTTTTTTTTAAAATTTTACACAGATAAATGGGTTTTATGTTAATTTAGTTTGGTTTTGTTGGGTGATTAAAATCCGACTTTAAATCTAATTTCTCAACCCATGAAAATGTTATTCTTGCACTAATATCTTCATCATGACTAGATTTATGGAGACCAAATTTAGCACTTTTGTTTGTTAATAATTCATGTTCTCAAGAAACATTTTTTTGGGATAATGATTACTAATCTCTAAGTAGTAAGGAAGACTGCACTCTTTAACCTTGCTTTTGACAACCAGTGTAGAAGGAAATTTCTGAAATCAAACCTGTTAAACTCTGCTTAAGAAATAGACCTTGAGTCACATCCTGCTGTTTGGAGGGTTGGTAAATACACACACACACACACATATATATATGATATGCATGGCTTAATATTTTCATCATGGTTAATGGACTCAATGAGACAAGCTAAATTCAAATTCTAGATGAGATTGTCTGCATTTCATTTGTGCTAAGAAAGGTATGCATCTATCTCTTTGCCCCCCCCCCCCACATCTGATGAGTAAATCATATGGCAGACTGGTCTTTTTTTTAGCCTTGATATGCCAAATGATCTAGAAGGAAAAACTATGTAAATCCTGAGGATTATTGTTTGGAGAATCTGTGGCACACTGATTGCTGTGTAAGCAGTGAAATGGTTCACATCTTTATCTGAACTTTTAGGCCCTGATATGCCATGTGTGCTGGAGAGAGAGAGAGAGAGAGAGAGAGAGAGAGGGGGGGGGTTACTCTATATATTTCCAGCATTATCATCATTGAATGAATAAGCATAACAAATGGAATCAACAAAGCAAGTTTGAATTTCTTCCATTGTTGCTTTTGTTTCATGTAACACTGATACCTTTTGTTAGAAAGGCATGAACCCTCTTTTTCCCTCATCAGATATCATGACAAAAATGGCCCATTGTTGGCATGCCATAATAATTGATAAGACAGTGCAAATGAACATTTGCAAATACCTCTCTCATAGCTACCCTACCTTTTAAACAATGAGCATTTCACATAGGACTAATACCTTTTGGAAAGGTATGAATCCAATTGTTTTCCCCAGCTTTGATAAATAGTAGGGGAGATGGGCTCATTAACCTTGGTATGGTACCAATCTAGGAGAAAGAAAACTGAATTCAAGCCAGTATATACTGCTTAAAATTGACCTTGTGTCATTTTCTGCTTGGTGGTGAAGGGGTGGTAAATACAATCTTCAACAATAAAAATGCTGTTACACCCATTGACAGGCAATAAAATTATTCTGTCCCAAATAAATGTAAATTTAGTAGATGAAATTTATATTTGAATGTAACGTTTATTAAACAGAGAGTGAATTAATTAATGTTCCTCATTTTTATTGTTTCTTTTAATTAATAACAGGTTTATTTTAAACTTTTTTTTAATGTTGATATTTTTCAATTTTGCCGCAATTGAATTTTGTTTCCTATGCCATTTATTCAATGCAAAATATTATTAAAAAATTATTTCATAAAAAGATCATTTCAGTTTACAATAACACTGGAAGAGTGACTCTAAAAAATTATTTTGAAATAAACTTTATGTATGATTAGGATTACCAATTTTTTTCCTCTTCATTTCTTAGTCATTTAAAATGCCAAGATTTAATTCATTGTGAATGAGGTCATCAAATAAGAAGTCAGTTCAGTGAGGGGAAGATCTAATGCAATGATGCTGAATTTTCTTTTTATCTATGATTCTTTTCTCTTCTTTTCATCTCTTCTCCTTTTCTTTCCTTTTTTTTCTTTTTCTTTCTTTCTCTGTTCTTCTCTCAATACTTTGCTTCTTTCACAACATATTTTTTTCAGAGTGTACTACTCTTTCTTATATATTTTCTCCTCTTTTTCTTTCTTCTCAGTCTTTCCTATCCTTTTTTCTTTTTTTTTTAATACTTTCCTTTTCTCTTTCTTCTCCCTTCTTTTTGTTTCATCTCTCTCTTTTT
>CM042143.1:41445329-41472219 GCA_023376005.1 Doryteuthis pealeii | reverse complement strand
ATCTTATCAGTTTTTAAAAAAATCTTAAATTGTTCTTTATTTTTTGAGTTTTCAGGGGTGCTCATGCCGACATATAAGTTTATAGTAAATCGCTGCCCCATATCAGAACCCGCTCGAAAGGAAACTGGCGCAAACGTGTCAAAGTTAGGGTGGCCCAGAAAAAACAGAACCCAAATTATTTATTTATTTTCCCATTAAACTCACCTTAAACCCCAACACCAACCCTAACCTCAAATCCTAACGCTAAACCCGCCTAGTTACAATTAACAGTTTTATAACAAAATTTGTGGGTTCTGTTTTTTTAAATGTCACCTTAATTTTGACACCTTTGTGTAAATTCAGCACAACTGTTAAGGTAGAGCGGTTCCGATATAGGGGAGCGATTTACTATAAACTTATACGGGGAAATGAGCACCCCTGAAAACTCAAAAAATAAAGAACAAAAAATTTCTTATTTTTGAATCAGGCGCTTTTTTTTTTTACAATCTGATAGATTGGTGTGTAATCGATAACAATCCATTGAAGGAAAAAAAAAAAAAAAAAAATTTTTTTAGCGGTTCCGATAGGGGGATCGATTTACAATAAACTTATACGGGGAACTGAGCACCCCTGAAAACTCGAAAAATAAATAACTTTTTTGAATTTTTTTTTTACAATCTGATAGATTGGTGTGTAATCGATAATAATCCATTGAAGAAAAAGAAAAAAAAAGATTTAAAACATTTTAGATGGGGGGTTTTCAGATCCGACGAATAATTTTATTTATTTAATTTTAAAAACAAAACAAAATTTATATAAACTCGAAGTAAAATGCTATTTTCAATCATCTAATACAGAATAGTAATCCTCTTATTGATGAAGTGTATTGTTTTAAACATTGTTTAAGCATTGAACAAATTACTATTAATTTCTCGCTACAATTAATTTAAATAAATGATGAAAAATAACATTAGTAATATGAAATAACAAACAAATTTTGAATTAAAAATAAAGTAAACATCTTTTTTTAATTCCTAATAGGAATAATAAAATTTGAAATAAAAATACTTGTTATATTTGTGAAGGTGCCGCGAAATTAAAAATAAATTTTATCTATAAATTTTTTCATGGGTTTGTATCATTTATTGTATTTAAAAAGTCCCCTATCTAAATCGATTAGGTAGGGACTTTTTTTTTTATCACCGCTTTTGTTTATACAAACCGAACTTCGGTTAAACATTGTTGAATAATGAATTTTAAAAGTATTGCGTCAATTATGATAAAAAATAAAGATTAATTTTTAGTTTAAGAAAGAAGCGCTAAGTGTTAAAAAACAAACACGTAAAATCATTTTTTTTTGTTGTTTTTTGTCGTCTGTTCTGTAAGGGAATTTATAGCGGAAAAGCATCGCTCAGAACTGGTTGTTATTTTAATTTAATATTAGTAATATGGAATAACCGTAAACAAATTTTGAATTAAAAATAAATGTAAACATTTTTTTTTTAAATTCCTAATAGGAATAATAAAATTTGAAATAAAAAATACTTGTTATATTTGTGAAGGTGCCGCGAAAATTAAAAATAAATTTTATCTATAAATTTATCTATAAATTTAAAAAATTCCTAATAGAAATAAAATAATTTGAAATAAAAAATACTTGTTATATTTGTGAAGGTGCCGCGAAAATTAAAAAATAAATTTTATCTATAAATTTTTTCATTAAAAATTAACTCTATTAAAACTTTAAAAAATATTTTTTTTTACCGCAACGAAAACGGGAGTAGTCACGGACAAAAGACCATAACTAATAATTTAACGTAAGATTGAAATTAGTGGCTGTATCTTTATTTTTAAATTAATTTCTCGCAAAACTTTATACATGAAATAATTATAAATACAAATAAAAATTAAAATATCAATTAGAAACTGTTTAGAACTAAACATGCATTTATTAAAAGATTCGTTGAAAATTGGCTATGCAAATATTACAAACCAGCAAATATTACAAACGCATCTTAATACTTGTATATAAAGCAATTTGTTCCTTTAATATTCAGTATAAGACAAATTGATTATATATTAGGTTCTCATTGATAAACGCTAGAGTTTGGTTTGGAATATCTGACGTCAGCTGTGACGGAGTTTCGGCTTCAGACAAAAATGCAGTCTATCTTCATTATATATAGATAGATAAGTAACTGTATAATTTGGAAGTGGGAATGATTCTAAGCAGGACCATTTTAATATAGAGATATTAGTATTTCATTTTGAAAAAAAAAGAAAAGTTTGGTTTGGTTTGGTTTGATTTGTTGGATTTTATGGCCTTTCAACCCTTGTTGGGATATTTGGTTCTATTCATGCTTGATGGGTATTCAAATGTTTTTAATACTCAATTTAACACATTTTTAAAAACTTTTTTTTCTATTTAACCCATAGATGGGACCCTAAGAGGTAATACCACTCTGGGTCAGAGTGGACCTGGAAGTAAATGGCAATGAAGGGTACTCCACATTCCCCAGAACTCCAAAATAGGAACTATTAGATGAAGAAAAAAAAGGTAACATTAACTAGCAAACAAAATCAAATTATTAAATCAAAAAAAGTCTTAAAGTTAAGTTATTAATGATTTCTGATTTTCAAAATTTTAACTGATGTTGTAGCTTTGGTTCTGAGCAAATGTCAAACTATCTTTTTGGTACAAATGATGTTCAATATATGTGAAATAATAATAATAGAAAACTCTTTTTGTCATAGATGCAGTGCCACATCGGGATATTGATCTTGCTAGGAAAATATCAGAAATCATCAATAAATTAACATTGGTTGACTTTAAGACTTTTTTGATAGAACTTTTGGATTTCATGAGCAAAAATGCTTTTATAAACCAATTTTTAGTAGTAGGGAAGCCCTAGAACTCATTTTACAGACAAAAATAGACTTTAAAAAGTCACTATTTTTTGCCAACCCCACCAAATTTGGAGAGCTAAAAATCGACATAACTCCGCAATTTTCTGGAAATTTTGGGGAATGTCTAATGTTACTATAGTCCACATTGTATAAAATTTCAGAAAAGTTCAAGGGTGTGGGTGACAATTTTACTTTTTCTGGATGATTTGACATGGAATTACCCTACTGTCAATAAGTTTCACTCAAAATAACCACCATTAGCGTTGATCACAGCCTCAATCCTGCTCTGGAACCTGGAGCAAGCTGATGTTACAGTTTCCCTGGGAAGGATCTCAAAAACTACCTTAATTCTTTGGATTAACTAGGCTTTTGTAGTACTGGCACGGCGATTGGTGTCTTTCTCAACAGTGCCACATACATAATAATCCATGGTGTTAAGATCTGGGGAGTTTGGAGGCCAAACATTGGGACTGGTGTAGTCGTAAAAATTTGCCGACAACCATTTTTTACTTTTCCCAGAGGTGTGGCAGGAGGCAAAATCCTGCTGCCATACATATGGCCTACCATTGGCTACCCTTGTTATCCAGAGCTTGACTACAGTGTTTTGCAACTCCACGTAGGCATCTGAATTCAACTCTCTCTGAAAAAATGCAGAGGCATCACATCACCCTCAGAGGACACACATCCGAAAACCATCAGAGTTTGGGGAAATTTAGCCTGTATGACACAAGGAATGTCCTTTGGACTGTATGCAAACCATCTGTTATTCTGTGTTGTGCTTTTGATCTTTGCAACAGTTTTTCTCATCGGAAAAGAACCAGATTGTTTGTGGTTCAGCAGGAAGTTTCAGAAGTTTCTTCGCCTTTGTAAGATGATTTTCAAGGGCCTTTTCTGGGAGCAGTTGACCTCTGTGATGCTTGTATGAGTAGTAGTGAAGGTCTTCATTGAGTGCAAGCTTCATGGTAGAGGCTGAAACATTCAATTCACGTGACAAAGCCCGAATTCCAATGCCAGGGTCCTCCAACAATTTTCTGCAGATTTTCGAGGAATTCTGCTGTAAGAATGCAATCAGATCATCTGTTATGTTCCTTTCTTCTAGCCACAACCTCGTAATCTCCATTGCAATTCTCCAGTTCATGCCTGATTGTTTTTACAGTGTTCAGGGAGTACTGGACAGCAACCATAATCTCCTATTTTGATGGCTGGCACAGATCATCATGATACAAGTTATTCTCTTCCATGATTCAGGTGGATTCCAGTCATCTATTCTATCTGTCATCACATACATGAATAAAGAAGGGTTCAAGTTTTTAAATGATGCATAGTGTGCATCAATACCTCCAACCTATGAAGAAAAATAACCAAGTATAAATATGTCAAATTTATCCCAAACACCCTGTATATGCACACATGTATATAAATATCTATATGCACACACACACACACACACATCTATATGCGGATGCGCACGCACATCTATATGCGCGCACACACACACACACAGACACACACATATATATATGCTTACACACACACTAACTTGTATATTCTCTTTTATAAAAGTATCAGGCATATTATTATGGCCTTTTCTTTTTTAGAATAATGATTTTCATGAAACTATGATTAAATTGGTCATACTATAAATAAACCATTCTTCTTTATCATATATAAATATTTCATGAAAAAAAAATTTTTTAGTAGAGCATCACAAAATCATTAACTTTATAAATATGAGTGGAGTGGGAGGAGGAGGGTCAAGTACATACCTATACATCTGATTACATATGTCTATTCATGCATAGACACTCAAAATATTTATGAATTTTTAGATGCCTGCAAAAATTTTTATATTGTTTGGTTCATTTGTTGAATGGCATATCAACTTCTTATGGGCTATTTAATGCTGAAATTTGATTCATTTCTAAATGTTTGATTGTAATTATAACTTTATTTTCAATGTTCCATGGCATTTTATTTTTAAATTGCACTTTTTTAGTTGTCTATAATCATTTGATTACACTCATTTAAGATATCAAGTATTCTTATCTAAAACTAATAATTTGCACACAGTTGTAGAGTTTCAAGTATTCCTATCAAATACAAATAAATTATACACACTTATATGATTTCAAGTAACTATTCCTATTCAATAATAATCATATGTTTGCACACAGTTATATGCTTTAAGTGACTAATAATAATCCTGAGTAAACAATTATAGTTTCAAGTAATTATTCTTAATACAAATTATTTACAGCTATATGGTATCAAGTATTCCTATCTAAAACTAATAATTTTCAAACATACCTATTTGACCCATAGATGGGAGTCTAGCAGGTACTATCACTCCATGTCAAAGTGAACTTGGGAGTAATGGTAACAATGGGTTATTTATTCCACACTCCCCAGATCTCCAGAACTGGAGCCTCACCACTAGATGCAATTTAGTGTCATACCCAAGAAACCAATGTATAGATCTACCAACAGGTATTTTTCCACAGTCTACATTATACACACTGTAGCTGAAGTTTAAGACCTAAAATCTGCGTCCTCAGACATCTATGGACCGATGGACAAGATTGAGACTAAAAGACCATAATCTGCGAACTCAAAGGATTACCAATCATTGTCTCATTTACACACACATGTATGTGTGTGTGTATATATATATATATATATATATATGGTGATTGCCACTTCTTCACAGAAGAACGCAATTTCTACAAAGTTTGATTGTCAGCATGCAAGAGGCTCAGAAGTCCAGCTTTGCTGTTACACGTCCAGTCGCATAAAAGACACATAAGACCCCTGGCTTTCACTCATACACACACATTTTTCATGTGGTTGTCTGTCACAATGGGATGCCATATGACTCAAGAGACCAGCCCGGGAGAGGCAAGCCTTGCCACACATACTACATATATGGTCAGGCTTGAATATAGGAAATGTATCCAGACCTCCATCTTGTGCCGCTTCTGTAGAGCCTGCTTCAGGATGGTGTATTTGAGCCACATATATATATATATATATATATATATATATATATATATATGACATATATATACACATGCATCTAAGTTAGGGTATCATGGAGATAGAATCATCAGTGATTGACTCCATGTCCATGCTACACTTAGATCTAAATGCTATATCCACTAAATGGAGCACTATTTACATTTAAATATAGCACCCATATTATCAATATTAATATCTATTATTATACTAAAGCTGAGCAAATCACTTTTTACATCCTAAAGACTTTTTTGCTGTTTAGTTTAATGACACAAAAATTATGCTTAGGTCTATGATTAAATTATGTTTGAAAAAAAAATAATTTCCATCTTTTTAATTAGCAGTAATTGGCAATTAAGTCATAAAGTCACCAATCCCTCTCTTGAGTTCTGCATATCAATTTAACCCTCGCTATATATAGCTTAACTAAACACTCCCTATAAACTTTAATATTTCTAAGAGCGCTAAGTGTGAGTTGACCCACCTTCTTTAATTGTTACCATTCCAAACTGATAATCACTATCAACACTTCTTACTACCACAAAAATAAACGGTCTTAAATGTAAAAAAAAAGTACAAATTTTATCAAACTAAAAGGTGAGAATTAATCCAAATCAATTTAGTTTGTAATAAAATCATAATTTGCGATGTTTGAAGATTAAAAGATGTACAAATTAAATGAAAAAAAAAAAAAAAAAATGCAATACCCTTTTTACGATAACTAACGTTTTTATTTGTCGGTAAGGTTAATATAATAATAATGTGCTTTCTTTTTAAAAAAATTTATCTTATTTTTTGTACAGTTTATAATACAAAAAAATAAAAATAAAATTCTCAGCTTACAAATTATCCAGTCATATTATCTCATTAATAATTTCATTTACTTATACTTTTAGTAAATAAGTTCTAGGTGTCACCAATTTTCCCTATGAAATTAACCCCCCCCCCCTCCATTTTTAACACAATGAAAATTGCATAAAGGTTAATATTATCTTGAAAGGTTTTGGTCTCGTCAAAAGAAGAAACATTAAACAAACTCATGATGACTTTTTAAAAAATTTCAGCTTACGGAAATAATGAAAATTATGAACAAAAAACAATGTTTACATTTTTGCACCGTTAAATCAATTGAAATTTAACATAGCCAAAGACAAGTTATGACTATTGGCTTTTAAAAAAATTCTATGAAAAATCAATTAATGGTCCAATTTTCACAAAAATTTCCATAATTATTTACCTTTTGATGTAAATATGTTTGAAATAGTTTTTTCCTAAAATATATATGGGTAAATATTCTTTTTTACGAGGTCTATCCCCCTATTTTATTTTATGAAATATGAAAAAATGAACTGACAAAAAACGGTTTTTACTTTTATTTCTATAAAGATAATAGTCTGAATAATTATATCAGAAGATTTTTATAAGTTTCGATGTGAGAGCTTTTTAGTAAAAGAACCATGAATACAGAATTCTGCTAAAAAAATATCGATAAAGAAATTAACTCTTTTTTTTAAAAAAAAAAGGACTGTTTTATTTATTTTTCCCCAATTGTATAATTTGATCTTTGAATTAACTGTTTTTCTTTGTAGCAACTCTTTATGTTCATTATTTCTTTTTTGTGAGATTTAAAAAAAAAGTTTAAAAATATTTACGTTTCTTCCTTCAATATGGCCTAAACTGGCCACGTGACATATTTTGGTGGTATCTACTGACCCAGCTATGATTTTTCAATCCTGAAAACCCTAAAACCCTGTTGCATAATGTTCATAGTTGAAGCCAATTTTTTTCATTTGTTTCCAGTAAATTCTTTTATAGTGTGCTGTAAATAAATGAGAACAATCGTTAGTATTAAAAATAAAATTTTTAAAATTCAATATATGAATACTCGGAAAATATGTCTGATTTAACATGATTATTAAACTTACTTTTTTTTTTTTTTGAATAGATTAGATAAATCTTTACTTAAAAATATTTCATGTTAGGCAAAGATAGTAACTGAGTTTTTCAAGAAATTAAAAAATTATGGAATTTTATTTAAATGAGCAAATATTGACTCCCCCTACCTTTTAAGTGAAAGTTTTCTCCAGGCTTTTATTTAAATAAAACAAATTATTCTAGGCACTGCCAATTTTGTTGGCTCATTTTCATTTTAAAAACGAATTAAAATCAATTAAATTGATTATTTAAGGTAAAATTTTTGTCTAAGTCGAGAAGTATATAAAAAGTAAAAAAAAAAGCAAAATAATATTACACATGTAATTTATTTTTAATACATTTTAAACTATTTTTTGGTCAATTGCTCAAATATATCGTAAACATGGCCACAAACACTGCCAAAGATGACATAAAATGTGTATTTTACAAAATAAATTTACCCCATTGAAAAAAATTACCAAAAATCAGGGAATTATCAGATTCTAATGAAATTTTTTTCCATCGGGGTAAACCTATTTCGTAAAATACAGATTTTACGGCATCTTTGGCAGTGCATAAACTATTCATTATAAAAGAATTCATTGATGAATAATGTGCTAAAAATCTCATTCAAATTGGATAGTTTCCTGATTTTTGGTAATTTATCTATCTTAAATCTAAAAAGGTACACGTTTTTCATTATTAAAGCAGAGAATTAATTCAAATGAACTTATTTGGTAAGTAGATAAATTATCTTTGTTTCCCTTTTCCTCTAAATTAAACAGCTAATTAATTCAAATAAACTTATCTATTATTATACTAAAGCTGAGTGAACCAATGATTGTATGCTAAAGACTTTTTTTTTATTTAGTTTAATGACACAAAATTCATATCAAGTTCTAGAATTGAGTTACGTCTGGAAACACTCCATTTTAATTGATTCTAATTAGTCATAATTTGCAATTAAGTAAAAAACTGACCCATCTCTCACTACACTTTATGTCTGTCACTTTCCCCTCTTTATGTATATTTTATTACTCTTGTTATATATGTTAGTTTTTCTATTTGAGTAAAGAGAGTGATTTAGAAAGTGTGAAACAGATTCTGATTGCATTTATTATCTTTTTAAAATCTAATTCGCTTTGCAAACTTACTTTTCCCTAATCACAATTATCTACCCAGAGTTAAATGGGTGACCCAATGGGTCACGTTGTGTCTAGTATACACATTATATATATATATATATATATATGTTCTGCAGAGTCTTCCTCAATATAAGACAAAGTATAAGATGGACCAGTTACCAACATTTACAGAAATTGAAATAGCTGGAATGGATCTCCTTTACCAAATGACTGGACTGATCTCATCACTCACTGCTGGAATGGATCTCCTTTACCAAATGACTGGACTGATGATGCATTGATGTGTTTGTACAAAGGCAAAGGAATTGTGATCATTTTTGGACGCAGTTAGCAAAGTTCTCTCAAGAGTCTTGTTGAATCGATTGCTTTTGTACATTTGTCCTGTAGTCATTCCTGAATCACAAAGTGGTTTTAGGTCTGGCAGAGGAACAAACAACATGATATTTCCAGCCAGGTGCAGAAGAAGTGTTTGAGCAACGGGTTCCCCTGTATCAGGTTTTTGTTGATTTGACAAAAGCTTTTGATACAGTTAACAGAGATGTACTTTGGACGATATTGAGTAAAGTTGGGTGCCCACCAATATTTGTGAATATATTCAAGTGGTTGCACAATGGTATGAAAGCTAGAATTGTCATGAGTGGTAAGTTATCAGATGAAATACCAATAGATAATGGGGTTAAGTAGGGAGATGTCTTGGCCCAAACACTATTCTCAATATTCTTTTCTGCATTCATGCATTCAACTTTTGAAGATTCAACTTCAAATTGATGCTATCATACACACTTATTATCGTACTGAAGAGGATATTCAAAATATTGTGAACCTATTTGCAGCCTTATGCACTGCTTTTGGATTAAAAATAAGCTTGACGAAAACAAAGGTAATGTGCACCCCCATAAAAAGTGTACCGTATATCAAGCCAACTGTAACCGTTACTGGTACTCGTTTGGATGTACTTACCTTCACATACTTGGGAAGTACATAGACTTGTGATGGCTATTTGGATGCTGAGATTCACCAATGCATCCAGAAAGCATCTGGGGCCTAGGGAAGGCTTGAAAAACGGTTGTGGTCTAAAACCAGCATTACCCATTAAACAAAATTGAAAATTTATAGGTCCTGTGTGTTGTGCAATCTGTTACAAAGTCTGTAAGTCAGCTTCTGGTCTTAAGAGAAATATTGTGGTGCATAAGCATCTAATTCTATCATCTGATCCATCAAATCTAGTGAAAAAGACATACTTCCTATGTCATATTTGCATCAAACTTTGTTGACCTGCAGCAGGATTGATGAGTCATTTGAGGGCTCATGAGAGGAAAGGTTCTGGTGTGATGGAATGGCAGTGATCTGTAAAGATTATGCTATTGCTATGAATGTATATATAAATATGTATACATATACACACGTACTTAAATACATATATAAACATATATATATATATATATATATATAAACATATATATATATATATATATATATATATAAAATGTGTGTACGGAACATTTTATGCACTTTTTCTATTATTATTATCATCATCATTTCAACTCCATCTGATTATTTTAATAATAATAATAACGTAAATCCATATACATTTTGATAAACAGACCGAAACACGTGTGTAAGTGATATCGATTAAAAGTGATATCGATAAAATTCATTTTTATCCATCTACATTTCTTTTCTTTACTCATTTTTTCCTCATATTGTCGGATTCATTTCCCATTCTCACACACACACACACACACATATATATATATATATATATAAACATGTACTTAAATATATACATATATATATATATATATATAAACATGTACTTAAATACATATATATATATGTAAGGTTTTAAGGGGTCAAATAAGAACAAAACAACGGGTAACAAATGTAGGAAAATGTATTAACAAAAAGTAAACAAATACAATACAGAGAAGTGGGAATTACGTCCGACAAATAGAATTGTGAGCTGACTCGCATTGGCTTACTCTCAAGCCACAATTGTCCCTGTTACTTATAGTAACCCGTCGGCGCATTCCATTAGTCTTATAGGGTGTATCACCTATAACACCCCCTCCTAAGATTTCACTCCACAGGAGTCTTAATATCTTTTTCTCTTGGGGTTTATGTTGATAAACTCTGTCGCTCTTTGTTTCCTTGAAGAATGGCGTTGTTGAGGGGCTGCTTGTGGGGTAAGCTAAATGTGTCATATATGACATCCATTACCTCCTCTTGTTCCGGGGGACCGCTATTAACATCCTCCGTCAAGCGTTTTCTCAATTGATTTAGGTGTCTCTTATGGGAAAACTTGGGACCATCGACAATATACACCATATTGCCGATCCTCTTTTGTATCTTTCCCAACTTCCAGAAAGACTTGTTGTTACGGAACATCTGGAAGTATATTTTCTCACCAGGGAGGTACCGCTTCTTTGGCACCGTCGTAGATCTTCCTGGTTTTGTCTGTCTCGGGAGCAATTTGTCGAAAACAGACCTTATCTTACACGCAAACATTACCTCGGCCGGAGATAATGACAAAGGTGTATTTTCGTTCGGCGTAATCCTGTACACCTGCAGAAACTGTTGAAGCGCTTTTTCGGTAGGTGTACCTTTGGCCTTCTTCAGGGCTCTCTTTAGTGTGTCCACAAAACGTTCAGCTTGACCGTTGGACCTCTGAGGGATGGTTATGTGATCGATTTGAAATGTATCACAGAATTCTTTGAAGTCTCCGGATGTGAATTGTGTGGCATTGTCCGACACTAAACAGTCTACAATGCCAAAGCGAGCGAACAGTTCATGCAGAGCGCTTATGGTCATTTCAGTAGCTGGGCTTTTGCATCGAAATACTTCCGTCCATTTTGAGAAACTATCAACTACTATTAAATAATAATAACCCTCCAGTGGTCCTGCAAAGTTGACGTGAATACGTACCCATGGGCGGTCTGTTTTAGGCCAAGGACTGAATTTTATTGGGGGAGCCTTAGCTGCTAAAGCACAACCCATGCATTCTTTCACCATGTCCTTGTCCATGTTTTGCCAATATATGTAGCTCCGCATTAAACTTTTCATCCTAGTAATGCCAGGATGACCCATATGAAAATCCTTCAGGATCCTTTTTTGTAGCGTAGCTGGGATGACCACTCGTTCGCTGTATAGCAGTACCTCATCGCATATGGAGAAGGCATCTGGACTTTGTTGGTCTTTTTGTGCTAGCTTTTCCTTCATCTGTATTATGAATTCATCGTTCACTGCCTCTTGTTTTATCTCGTCAAGAGTTACTGGGAGTTCCCTTATCGTGTTACACAGCGAAGTTTTTAAATCCCTTTCAGTTCGAAGGGAAGCAATCACGGTGTCTTCCAGGGGTTCACTCTGTTTGGGTATCAATCTAGAGAGTCCATCTGCGTGACAGAGTTTCTTAGATGGGAGAAATTCCATGTTGAAATTATAATTTAGGAGGATCGTCCCCCATCTTTGCAGTCTATTCGCCATGTGTGTAGGCAGACACTTTTTTGAGCTGAAGATGGTAAATAAGGGCTTATGGTCTGTCTGTAATCTGAAGTGTCAACCGTGAATGTAACGGTGGAACTTGGCTACTGCAAATATTATCCCGAGTGACTCCTATTCAATTTGGGAATAATTTTTCTCCGCTGGAAGAAGGGTTCTTGATGCATGGGCAATGGGTTTATGTGACCCGTCCGGCATTTTGTGTAAAATGCATGCTCCAATGCCATATTAGCTGGCGTCGCTGGCAACAATAATCTCTAGGTCTGGGTTGAAGTGTGTGAGAAACAAGTCTGACTTCAATATTTCTTTGATTTTTCGAATGCTCTATGGCATTCGGGAGTCCATTCCCAGGCCTTGTCCTTTTTTAAAAGTTCATTTAGCGGGGCACGTAAATCATGCATATTAGGAATAAAAGTTTGGTAGTAATTAGCAAGTCCTAAAAAAATTTGTAGTGACGAAACATTTTGGGGAGCCGGCATTTCTTTGATGGCTATAGACCATTCTGGATCTGGCCGTCTACCCTCTTTGTCGATTATGTGCCCGAGGTATTTTATTTTCTCCATGAACAAGTCGCACTTAGATTCTTTTAGTTTGAACCCGTAGTCCTGAATCTTTTTGAAAACTTGGTGGACATGTTGTTTGTGCTGCTCCATATCTTGACTTTTTATTAAAATGTTGTCCAAGTAGGCGATTGAAAAGTCGAGTCCGCCCAGCATCGTATTCATTACTTGCTGAAATATTGCTTGGGCGACCTTGATCCCAAAAGCCAACCATTCAAACTTATATAATCCCCGATGGGTATTAATACAAAGCAGTTTGGAGCTTTCTTCTTCGACGGGTATTTGTAGATAAGCATCACTGAGATTGATTTTTGAAAAAATCTTTCCCCCACTCATTTTTGTAAATATTTCATTTAGCCCTGGTAGAGGGTGATGATAATCTTTAAGGGTGGCGTTGAGCCCCATGGAGAAATTGGTGCAAACACGGATTTCTTTAGATTTCTTTTTTACATAGACGGTCGGTGCGGCCCACGAGTTATATTCAATTTTTGAAAGAATGCCGGTCTTCTCCAGTCTATCCAGTTCTTTGTTGATCTGGTCTAAAGAGGCAAATGGCGCATTTCTTTTCTTCTTAAATACTGGTGGGATATTATCCTGTAATGCGAGTTTAGCTGTCATTTTAGTACAACGACCAAGACCATCAGAAAAAACATCAGAAAAAGTTTTTTTCAATTCTTCTATTAATTTTTTTGACTTGGCCGTTGAATATTTTATTTTCTGGCAAAAAGTGTTAATGGGTGAATTCCACAACTCAAATTTTTGCATAGCGTCTGTGCCGAATAAATTGTTTGTATTTTTTAGAACAAACATTTTTAATTTCTGGGTTTGCCCGTTTAAAGTTACATTGGTGATAATTTCACCTTCGAATTCGATTTTTTCCCCCCGTGACAGATCGGGCTATTTTTTTGGTTCTTAATGGTTTACCAAGCTTTTTCCAAGTATAAGCATTGATAATCGTTAAGTCCGACCCAGAATCTAATTGGAGTTTTACGTTTCTGCCTAAAATTTGTACCAGTACATATTTTTCTTATGTTACGACTATCTTGCTCGACTGACTTTGTCGTTTTTATGCTGCTTTTTCCGGATTTCTTTTTCCTGCAGTGAGAGGCCTTGTGCCCAACACGGTCACAATTTAGGCATTTCTTGTTACGGTACATGCAGTCCCTGTACCAATGAAGGGATCCACATCCAGAGCAAGGATTAGGGAGCAAATCGTCATGTCTCTTAGACTAAAAAGGAGTAACTTGTTTTTTGGGGGGGGAGGTCTGAATTTGTTTCTATTATCACGCAATTTCCTAATGTGCCCTACAGCAGACTGTTCGATATTTTTTGAGTCTTGTTTTAAACTGAAAAAAACCTTTGAGAGTCTTCTGCCAATTGTTGCAGAGTCAAGGTGGGCTGGTTTTCCAGCTTATTTAATACCCTTCGCCTAATTTCAGCGTCTTTCGCTGATACTAAACCCTGGCAATAAATTAGACATTTAAAATTGTCAGAGCTTAATTCAGACAGCTTAAAATCGTCACAGTGTTTATTAACTGTTGATGCAAAGGTTGTATAATCTTCGTTTTCCTTTCGAATTAAGTTCATGCACTTCCAACATTTATGGAATAATGAAGTCTTAGGGCTAAACAATTCTGTTAAGAGTTTGATAGCTTCTGAAAACGTTAATTCGCTGGTCTTTCGGGGCAAAATATAGTCAATAAATCTGGTGTGCTCAGTCGTACACAGTTTGCGTAATAGAAGGCGGATCTTTTTTGAGTCCGTCCAAGTAGCACATATCGTCTGTAATACAATTCAAAACTTATATTTTCATCTGGTGCATAAGTAAAAGTTTCTATCGCTGTCCAGATAGCATTCTGTGTAAACGCGTTCTCGTTGTCTGCGTTTTGGCCCTTGTCCGTTATAGCTTTCAATATTTCAATCATCTTTTGTTCAGTTTGCAATTGCCTCTTCTGGAATGTCTTTTGTAGATCAATTTGCTGCTGTTCAGTTTTCTGTTCGATTTCTAACTGCCTTTTCTGTAGCTCAATTTGCTGCTGTTGTTGCTTTTTAATTATTTCTATCATTTGTACCTTAAAATCCTCCATGTTAGTAATATGTAAAATGAACCTAAAAAAGTTTTCAGAGAGAGAAACTGAATAAAAAATTCTCTGTTATGAATCCAGAAAGAAAATTTTTTTTTTTTTTTTTTTTTGTACAACTTACTTTTTTTTTCAGCAAGTGTAATTTTCTCTGCTAAATAGATCCTTGAACAAAAAACGGCTTTTTGCTTATTTGGACTGACGAGTTCTTATAAAAAGAAATTCTCTTTTGCAGAGCAGCTACGATTTTCTCGTAATCCAGATGTTGCGGTTTCGAATTTCAGTGTTGCTTGGTTCACTTTTTTTTTTCCTTTTTAGGTTCGATTACTTTATGAAGTTCTTTTTAGAGTCTTTTGGGAGACCCTTAATCGTCTCTTCCAAGTTTTGTGTCGTTAAAAACGATAGTTGTGTGTGAAGTCTTTTGAATCCTGCTTCGCTGGTGTTGTTGTTGTAAACAATAAACCTGCGTAAGTTACTTTGAATCCTCGCCGCCAGTTTGTTGTGAGGTTTTAAGAGGTCAGATAAGAACAATATGACGGGTAACAAATATAGGAAAATGTATTAACAAAAAGTAGACAAACACAATACAGAGAAGTGGGAATTACGTCCGACAAATAGAATTGTGAGCTGACTCGCATTGGCTTACTCTCAAGCCACAATTGTCCCTGTTACTTATAATAACCCGTCGGCGCATTCCATTAGTCTTATACGGGGGTATCACCTATAACAATAACATATGTACTTAAATACATATACATATAACATATGTACTTAAATACATATACATATATATATATATATATATATATATGGTGATTGCCGCTTCTTGACAGAATAAGGCCATTTCTACAAGTAGTTCAGTTGTGAGCACGCAGATGGCCCACGGATCCATCTTGTTTTGTGTACCCTGTCACACATATGAAACCCTCGACATACAGGCTCTGCCACACAGGTCAGACTTCAAATGTAGGAAATGTTTCCAAGGCGTCCGTCATGTGTCACTTCAGAATGGAGGGCTCGAGTCACCTTACCTCAAACTTCTTACAGCTACCATCGGCCTGTCTTTCCATGAGGATGTGTGTCCAGCCCACCCCCTTCTGTCAATTGGTCCTTATAGCTGAAGCTGATTCCCGCAAGAGCATTGATGTCTGCCCCTTATTGAGATGCTTCCCTGTCATGATACCAGTACGAAGTTTGGGGTTTCCCAGTCTCTCAAGATCGGGAGGTGTCCAGACATTCCAGGTGGCTATTCTTAGCATTGTTTTGTGTTGTAGTATTTTCTAGTTTTCACCCAGCTAATGTGGACAACCGTTGAAGCGTTGGTTTCTGGCCAGCTTGATAGGTGAACCGGCATTTGTTTAGGTCATCTTTTCTAGACACTTCCCAAATGGCTGGGTGAACAGTGTTAACCAAGGGGCTGCTCATTCACCCACAACCTTGCTGAGGCACGTTGCTGTTCAATCAGCAAGGCGATGATTTATGAATCACGCTGTATGTAGATTCACTTCTGCATGCTTCTTGCGCGCTTGTGCGACACGCACAACATGCTCTCCTTCCCCAAAGTCAAGTATCAGTGACAAGCTGAGGCTAGATGACTGGGAGACTTTGGGGAACGCAGGTGGATGATCTGATGAGATCTACGGGTCCACCATGCAGAGGAGAAAAAAAAAATAATCTAAATTTTAACTTAGTATAAGTCCAAAAGTACCATTTTAGATTATCGAGAATCAAACTCAAAATTAATTGTGTTAGAGTCAAAGTTAAAAACTCAAAATGCTAGACATAAAATTCAATATATTAGCCTTTTCTATATATATATATATATATAAACATGTTCTTGAATACATATATATATATATATATATATATATACACTAGACAAAACGTGACCCACTGGGTCACACATTACGCTCTTGCTAGATGATTGGAATTAGGGAAAAGAGTAGGATCTCCCAAAATATCACCTGTGCTACTCATATACTGAGTTGACAAAGGCAGTTATTGAACCAGGGACCTTGTGGTTCCCAGGCAGACGCTCTACCACTGAGCTAAATCAGCCTTATATTAAAGCTATATTTTCAACTTGAAATAATAGACAGGAAAGGACATGGAAAACAAGATGTCTTAAAGAAGCAGCTCATATATTGGGTTGTAGTGACCTATTGAGTTGAATAAATACAGAGATGAATACAATATGGGAATCAATCATTAAAAAGGCTAAATCAAACTTTTTTTTTTAATTATTTAAAAAAAAGAATACTGAAAAAGACCGAAGTGGTGGTGGTGGTGGGGGCATTATGTTTTATACAAATTCATTTTTTTTTTTTTTTTGAAACAGGGTGGTTTGTAAAATATCTAAATTAATGTGCCTATAAAAGGGGGATTCTACATATATTTGTTGATAAAAAGTGAGAAACACATCACAGTACCAATTTGTGTGCTCATTTTCATTTTAAAAACAAATTAAAATTAATTAAATTGATTATTTAAGGTCAAATTTTTATTTAAGTCTAAAAGTATGAGCATCAGTAAAAAAAAAAAAAAAAAAAAAAAAAAAAAAAAAAAGAAAAATGATATTACATATGTAATTTATTTTTAATACATTTTAAACAATTAAATTCAGCTAAATATTTGACCAAAATGGGTGCTTTGTGTGAAGTAGTTACAGACTAAAACACCTACATTATTTAAGTTTTTAAGACTTATAACAGTTTCTTCTTAGAAATCAATGATTAAAACATTAAATACACTATGTACAGAAAAATGATTAATTTTTGATATTGATTTAAATGAAATATCTTCTTTTTTTTTTTTATTCAAAAGATGCAGAAAAACTAAAGAGTCCCCCAACATCTGACGTTTTTGTTTACAAAAAGTCAGCAAGAAATGTTAAAAATGCGGAGACCCAGATTGATAAAAAGAAAAAGAAATATGCTAAAAATCAGAGAATTATCTCATTTAATAAAATTTTCAGTATTGACTTAATGAATTCTTTCTTTTAAATAACTGAATCGTTTCAATCAAACTGATTCAATGAAAATAAATGGAAATTCTTTAAAATGAATATTATCATTCACGCCACCTATATACACCAATGAGCTACAACAATACATATACCTAATTAATAGATGAAATTCATTTAAAATATGAAATGCCTAATTTCAAGTTTTAAATATCATAATTTTCGATTCTAAAGACAAATATTTATTTAATAACAAGCCTACTTTAGAATTGTTATCTAATAATTTTTGCAATCCTGAAAATTTTTGTGAAAATCGGACCATTAATTTATTTTTCATATAATAAAAAAAAATCGTCATAACTTGTTTTTGGCTATGTTAAATTTCAATTGATTTAACGGTGCAAAAATGTAAACATTGTTTTACGTTCATAATTTTCATTATTTCCGTAAACTGAATTTTTTTTTAATCATCAGGACTCTGTTTAATGTTTCTTCTTTTGAATGGACAAAAAATTTTTCAAGATACTATTAACCTTTATGCAATTTTCATTGTGTTAAATATAGGGGGTGGGTGTAAATTTCACATGGCAAATTAGTGGTACCTTGAGTCCGGGTGACAAAACGTTAAAATTACCAATATTTTCCAGAAGAGAGTTGAGACTTCGTTATTTACATCATAAAAAGAGGACAGTCACTTTAACTGAGATGAAATTGACATTTGAAGGACGTTATTCTAAAACGAACCAACCAGCCGGACAAAAACATCATTCAAGAAATTATGGCGAATGTAACGAGAGGTGACAGGACACCGTTCCAACTGTTACACTACATGCGTAGTCGTCCCGACTAGCATGAGGTGTCAGACAGAATCCTCCGCGACTTATGGATGGATTTACTACCGAAATCTGTCACACGGATCATCGCCCCGATGACCAGATCCGCAGCCCTGGACGACATTGCTGAGTCCGCCAACCTCGTCTATGAAGAAACCGACGAATACATTCATGCCGTACACACACCCGACACAACATGGTGTGAACAGAGTGCTATGGACAAGGCAATCGCCCAACTTACCAGGCAGATGCACGAGATACAACTCTCTTTGGAGCGACGCGGGAGAAGCCCAGCACCTCACCGGTATAGGAGACATACACCCAGCCGACAAGGACGCTTGCCAAGTCGACAACCAGGACGCTCGACCAGCCATGAACGAACCGATTTCGACCCGAATATGTGCTGGTACCACCGAACCTTTGGTGACGACGCCGTCTTCCCTGCAACCACCGATTGGCACAGGGAAACGACTAAACCGGAGAATTGTGACGACTGATTCACCCGGTAGTTTAAGTTCTCAATGTCGTCTGTTCTATGTATGGGACCAGAGGAATAAGTTAAAATTCCTTGTAGACACAGGTGCGTCCATCAGCGTGATACCTCGCAGCAACGAATCCTCAGCTAAGCCCACCCTGTTCAAACTACAAGCTGCCAATGGTTCCCCCATAACAACATTTGGAGATAAAATGCTAACCCTGAACATCGGCATGCGACGGGACTTCACTTGGACTTCCACACTCGCCAACGTAAAGATCCCCCATCCTTGGCACAGATTTCTTGGCACACTACGAGCTGGCAGGGCACATGAGCACTAGGACCCTATCCGACCCGTTGACAAACCTTCACATCATAGGCACTCCTACACGCCACAATACCACGGGAATCAGCGTAGCAACTTGCCATGGACGCGAGTATATGGATATACTGAAGTAGTACGCTAACATCACAACTCCTTGTGCAGATACTGTTTCAGATAATTATCAAACTCAGCACCACATCAGGATGAGCGGACCACCGGCATATTCGCACCCAAGAAGACTCGCACGACAGAAACTTGCCTACGCCAAGAAACGGTTCAACGAAATGCTAAAGGACGGTGTCATACGTCCCTCCGACAGTCCTTATGCATCGCCACTACACCTGGTGCCGAAGCCTGGCGGATATGCGTCTATTACCGACGATTGAACGCTGCGACGATCCCTGACCGTTACCCTGTACCTCACATCCATGATTTTACGTCTGGATTACAAGGTAGCACGGTGTTCTCGAAATTCGATCTGACAAAGGCGTATCATCAGATCTCTGTGGCACCAGAAGACATTCCGAAAACCACAGTTACAACACCGTTTGGCCTATACGAGTTCGTGAAAATGCCATTCGGTTTGCGTAACGCTGCCCAGACCTTTCAACGATTGATGGACGAAGTTCTTTGAGGTCTACCGTATGTGTACATCGATGACATCCTGATAGCAAGTAGAGACGTGGATACCCACAAGAAACACCTTCACGGAGTGTTCCAGCGACTCTCGCACTACGGTTTGAAGCTAAAGCTCGACAAGTGCGTTTTCGGAGCGCCCAGCATCGACTTCCTTGGGCACCACACCTCTACCAACTAAAGTCAGCGCGATTCAGGATTTTCCAACGCCTAAGTCGATAAAACAGCTGAGACGTTTTATCGGGATGATAAACTTCTATCGACGATTCATCCTGAATTGTTTCTCCAGCGACTGACGAACCTCTTACAGGGGAAGAACAAAGGCATCACATTGGAAGGCGACGCCCTGAATGCATTTCACGCAGTGAAGACCGCGCTAGTGAACTTCACTAGACTCTCGTTCATCAACGACGACCCGAAGATATGAATATCCTTGACAACCGACGCATTGGACACAGGGGTAGGTGCAGTGGTCGAACAGGAGATCGATTCTGTTTGCAAACCCATTGCTTTCTTCTCGGCCAAACTGACGTCAGCCCAAACGAGGTATAGCACCTTCTCTCGGAAACTACTGGCAATCTATTTGGCCATCAAACATTTCCGACACTTACTGGAAGGTAGAGATTTCACAATTTATACCGAACATAAACCCTTGACGACTGCATTGAGCACCAGCTCGGATAAATACACCTCCCGTGAGATCAGGCACTTGGACTACCTGTTGCAGTTCACTACTGACATCTGACACGTGAGGGGAAAGGACAACCCAGTCGCAGATACTTTATCCCAAACGGATATCAACACCCTCAGCAACGATCCCTTGAGTCAGGACTTAATTGCGAAAGAACAAAAGTCCGACTCAACGCTGCAGGACGTTCTGACGAACACGTCCCTGAAACTTCAGGAGTTCCCGGCATCCTTCAGCTACGACAAACTGTACTGTGACATCAGCCTAGGCGTCCCTAGGCCCTACATTCCCCCTACGCTACGAAAACAGGTTTTTCAACACCTCCACGGACTGTCTCACCTGAGTAAGCGAGCTACTCATTGCGGATCGATTCGTATGGACAAACATGAACAGACATCCGAGAAAGGATTTCGACGTGCCTGGCATGCCAAAAATGCAAGATCCATCGCCACACGAAATTGCCCGTCGGTACTTTCAGCAACCTTGACGTACGGCTCTCACACATACACATCGACCTGGTGGGACCGTTGCCTATGTGTCAGGACTACCAGTACCTTTTGACAGTGGTGCATCGTTTCTCCTGATGGCCAACCGCCATGCCCATCAAGGACATTACTGCCAGCACCGTTGCCAAGACCATCCTGAAGGAGTGGATCAGTTTCTTCGGAATTCCTCAGGTCATTACTACTGACCGTGGCGCAATTCCAATTGTCCGTCTTTAGGGAATTTACCAACATTCTCAGATACCACCCATGCGCTAATGGCTTGGTGGAGAGATTCCACCGATCTATCAAAACATCCCTGGACACGAAAACCGACTCGACCAACTGGGTTGACAACCTTCCTCTGACCCTCCTCTCCTGGAGAAATACCGTTAAGGACGACCTAGGTTGCTCACCCACTGAACTCGTGATTGGCACGCCTCTTTTGCTACCCGGAGAGTATTTTAACGACTCTCTCACGAGCACGAAAGCAACAACACCATTCGTCGAGGAACTCCGCCACAAGATGGCACGCTTAAGATACACTCCTCCACGGCAACAATCGACATCGACATACGTCCCTAAATGACAGCCAGACTGTGAGTTTGTTTTCATCAGAAACGACACGGTGAAGAAACCACTCACACCTGCTTACCAGGGACCTTTCAGAGTCATTTGCCGTTCCGACAAGCACCTTACGATCAAGCGTGGTAACACGACTGATACCATCGCACTTGATTGAACTAAATCTGCTTTTCTTAAACGACTTGGAGCTAACAACAAAGAACCAACACCGCTGACTATCGAAGACACCCCAGCGCCTCCTGTACAGCAAACAAAATCAGGCCGCAGAGTCACCTTTCCTAAAAAAAACTCTGCGACTATCGATTCTTTTAATTGATACGATCAATTTTCTAGGAGGGGGGCCTTGTCGGGGCCGAAAGCCTTGACTCCTTTTTCAGAACGTATGCAGAGCGCCAGTGTGCATTAAAGCACGTACAAATAAAAACGTTCCAAACTTTCCATGTCACGCGTATTTTCACACGTACACAAACCCTTTCCACATAAATCTAGTTCCAAGCTCCACCCCTTTGCATGTATCGTGACACGTAGCCACATTCCATCTCCATTATTTCATCCTCGCTAAGGAACCTTTTGCCTGACGTCATTCGATATTTCCGGTAAAATTTATGTATATAAGAAAGTCGTTTTGCGATGACAACAACAGTTCCAGCCAGCCGGCAACCTCAACGATTCTGATTCCTGTTCTAGACAATTCACCTTTCTCGAATGCTTGCCCCTTTTGCCGCTAGACAACCAGCCTCATTCCTTTGCTGTGATGACACAAACCTTGTTCCAGTCCAGCAAACCAGCTTTTTTCAAAGCTAACAAACCCAGCTCTTTTCAGAGCTAACCAGTCGGCCCTTTTCACCTCAGTCTTTCCTTAACCACGAATGCAATCCTAGGGCGAAATCCCTAGAAGATCTAGTCTTACGACTGGATAGGCGTCCCTCGCCGACAGTACGCTAAGTACTAGCTTGGTAGATCCGACTCGATCTTCCGCCGAGCAAATGCTCCCACCCCGGAAAATTTAGCACAAATTTTGCCGTGGCTGGTGAGTTATGGTGATATCTGAACTTAAAATTTTAAATAAAATTTCAATTGCAAAAACAAATTATTTAGTAATAAAACTATATTTTGAATGTGTATTTGTACCACGCTGCTAAAAGATTTTTTGGATTAATTCGTTCCTCCCACTCTACCAAGTGAACATTTTTTCTTTACTTAAAACAGTAACACCCCCCCCCCAATACCTAGATTGTTGACATCGTCATTTAGCCCTTCACCCCGCCAACCACCTAGACTAAAATGAAATCAACGTTTGTCTTAGGAAAACTTTCACTTTTTAGAGCTGCAAAAAATGTTTAATAAAAGCTTTTTTGAATTAACATTAATTTTACTAGCAATAAAAAAACGACCTCGGCGATGTAAAAATAAATTTTTGAAAGATATTGCTTGAGGAGGTGGAAGTTAAAAATTAAATGTCGGAGAGTTTGAACCATTAATCATGAAATCATGAAATTTATTAAAGGAGTAAAAAAATAAAACAATTTGAAACTAAGTTCAATTAACTTAAAATAAAACAAACTATATATAAATATATGATACTGGGGATGTATCTATTAAAACTTGTTTTAAAAAAACAATAAGGACTGTCTAGTGTTGCATGATCAAATTTTGAGTGTATTCATTTTATGTTATGACGATTTTGGGTATAGTGACGTAAGCAGTGACGTAGTTTTTGTTACAGACAAAAACCGGAAGCGAATCTCCATTATTAATAGAGATGTAATTCTTAAATGTTAGTATTACGTTACTGCGTATTATTATTATTATTATTATTTTAATTGTTCATTTTCAGTCAAGATGCGTGCTTTTAAGTACAAAACATTTTTTGGTTTTCAGTAACTATTTTACACAAATTCTATTTTCGAAAAAAAAAAAAAGATTTTAGCTCACTTCTTCAATTAAACTTCATCTGAGCATTTTACTCAAACTTTCTTATACATAATGGTATTTGTGACGATAAAATTACAATTATGTCAACTCAATTGTGGAGATGTTTTTTATATTGAATTTCTGTGAAAATTATTTGGCTTACAATCAAAATATTCCTTTAAAACAAATTTTAAGCCTTGCTAAAATATTTACTTTTTAAAAAAAATTCTTTTTATTAAATCATTTTAATCGATTAAACACTGCTGAACATGATTATAAACAAAATGTTATATGTTCTGAATTTTACAAAATGTCTTGTAAAATGGAATTTATTTTTTAAGCCTTTAACTCTTTAACAAATATCTCATCTTTAAAGTAGCCTGACGCTGATAAATTCTTGTCTTGTTCATGTTTAGTGTCACGTAAAAATAAATTAAAATATGGCTTCATCGGATGAAATCAACAAGTACCCAGCCATTCAGAATCATTTTTACCATTTAATGAATATTCATGATTAATTTGGGAAATGTTGGGTAGATTCGGTGAGCGTTAAAAATAAAAACAAAAAACACTTTCCTTGGTATTTTACTAGTTATATTTGTTAAGTGTAACAATAACATTAATTTTGTCTCAGATAATTCTAATTTTCCAAGACAAATTACAAATTTTTTCCAGGATTTTTGACAAAAACCCTCCAGGTTTTCCAATATTGGAAAATGCACATTTCATTTTCCAACTATTCCAGACGCGTGGGAACCCTTACATGTACATACCAATCTTTCTTATATATATATATATATATATATATATATATGAGAGAGAGAAAATAAAAAAGATAAAGAAATAAGTCAAGTCATAGACATCCATAATGCCTATGCATTTATATAATTGTCATAATATATCATTAGAAAATATTAAAATTCCTATATTTTTGAAAAAGAAAAAAAGTCTCTCTTACCTGATAATTGTTCGTAGTAAAGCAGAACGAGCTTCATTATGAAATGTAATAATCACAGAAGTTGCTGGAAGTTTTTGGTTGCTCCATTCTTTTAAGCAGCTGAAAAAGAAAAATGAAAAAAATTCATTCAATAATTCTAAAAAAATAAATCTATTCATCATTTTTTTTTTTTAGAGGTGGCTGGTAACTTGTTTTTTGGTGGGGGTAAGTATTTTTAACCATATAAATATCATAAAGAAGATTGAAGCGTAAATAGGAGAGAAAAAAGAATTTGTTTTTTCCTTAAAATTTAGTCTGAAAAAGAAAAAATCATACTTATTAGCTCTCCAAAGCCAATATTTTTTTTTCTAACTCGCTGAAAAAAATAATTCTATTTCTCTGAATGATTGAGATAAGGCTTGATTAGTATTATCTGCGTTATTCGGACTATTGTCCTCATCTTCATTGTTATCTAGCTATGTGCAAAATATCGAGGCTATATAAAAGGGTGATCACAGGAAATTCTTCTAAAAATCATATAAGATAAACTAACGATCTGATTTTAATAAAACTTTCGGTTTATGAAGTAATAAAAGACAAACTTTATTGTAAATAAATTTTTACTAAATTGAAAAGGCTAATATTTTTTTTGTTAGTTTTTGTTTCGCGCATTGATCCCCCAACAAAGATCTTTTTTTTTTTTGTATATAAATAAATTTTACATTTTTGGAAAGACAATGTAATGACAGAACATATATAAAAAAAAAGGTAATTCGCTAATAAATCAGTTTTGGAAATAGGGTATCTTAAACATTGAAACTTAAATCTCGTAAATAAGAAAAAATATATATCTTTTTTTTTCTTTTTCTTTAATTGTTAGATTATTTTCAAAAGAATATTAAAAGTTCGTATTGTCTACATTTTTATTTTATTTTTCAGAGATTTTTAAAAATTTATAAAATGTAAAATAAATACTTTTGTTTAATGTCAAGCAAAATTGTATTTATTTAATCAAAGAAAATATTATATAAAAAATATCTCGCTAAAAATAATGACATAATATATGTCCATTCTTATTTTTATGAATTTTTGAAAAAAATGTTTGAATTAAAAATTGTCGTCAGAATGATTACGGATGGATCTAAGGGAAATAAACTGTTTGTTGTTATTTTCACTGAGGTGTTATGTTATGTATAATTTTATTATAAATAATTTCTAACATTCTAATTTTTATTTTCCCAACTCTCTTTTTCAATAATATTAATAGTTAAATCGTGAGGCATCAAGGAAATGCTAAATTAGTAATTTGTTTTTGCTTCAGAACATATTTTTATACGTATATAGTCCTCCATACTAAGAAAAGGTGCACACACCAAGATCCGATAACTGTCAACAAAGAACGAGAATTTACGGCAATTTACTTTTAAATGCAAAAATTTAGGTTTTATGTAAAAGAAATTTCTTTTTTCTTTTTTATAACACATAAACTTAGAATTGTTCTTTATATTAAACGTAAAAGAAAACATTAAAAAGTTAATTATCCAATTTTCAATGACGTTTTAAAATATTTTTAACAATTAAGCGGACTTTCAAAATGTCCACACTTTGCACAATGCTATTGTTATCTGTACAACGTTTCAGCTGATATGCCCTCTGGCCTTCTTCAGGTATTTCTTGTCGGACTTGGGAACCTTCTCAGACTCGGGAACAAAAAAAACAAAAAACTTTTTTCTTCTATTCACATCTTTTGTCTTTTTATTTATGCAGAAAACAGTATCAATCACATATATACACACCGATATTTTGCACCCCAAACTTGAAAAAATTAGAAAGTTTTAAAATAAAATAAAAATTAATTCATTGCTAAATGAACACTGAAAGTTTAATTATAATCGAATATTTCCCTGAGTTTTGGTACATTTTTTTCAAACGTGGGGAGTCAGAGTTGTATTAAAAA